>VWZI01021248.1:18626-65066 GCA_013396835.1 Psilopogon haemacephalus | reverse complement strand
CCAGATTCATCACACACCCAAATCTGGATATATGTTGTCTAAGCTCTGTATAGAATTGGTATAAAGAGAAATAGCTGCCTCTGACAAGTAAAAAGAAAAAAAGAAGTTCAAAAACAAGTACAAAGCTATTATTAACATTAAAAGACAAAAACTTATACAAAGAAGATTTTTTTTTTAAGAAAATTCTTTTAGGGCATGTTAAAGAAAGTGACTTGACAATAATTTTGGGCAATAAGTAGAGAAAGTTCACTTCTTTCAGTGATTAGTGAGGCAAATTACTGTTCATTTGCCAGTAACGCTCAAACTTAATTTCTCAGCTCAACCAGCATGATACTATGTTATAAAAATCCCAGGAGAAGGCAATATTTTTCACATTCAGCAACATTTCTGCCTGTGCACACACACGATCTGGGAAACCTGTTTTATGGTGTGGAGCAATTATAGGTTATTAGCTGACTAGGTACATGGTACATTCATTTTTATTGTTTCTTCTGCAAACATTAGCTTTTTTTCTAAACTTTCCTACCCAGAAACAAACAACAACAACAACAAAAAAATCCTAATGCAGTAAAGGTTGGACAGTGGGAAAATAATTTTTTGTGAGATTTTTTGTGTAGGAAAAAGCAGACCTGATCCAGAGTGGATTAATCACTATTTCTCACTGTTTTAAGCCTGCACCAAGCAATGAGTGCATGATAGCTGGTTATATTTTTTTTTAAATCTTATTTTTCCAGATTAGTTGTAAAACAGTTTTAAGTTGTATCATCTATTTGCTTATACAGTCAGTTTTAATTACTGCCATTGTGGAAGGAAATTAGTTTATCTATGAGTACAGAGATGGCATTGCAGAGATGGCAAATAATTCCTTTCTGGGTTTATAGGTGGGATCACAAATTACTGCTGGGACTACATCACAAAAAAAGTATCACCTACTATCACTGGCTATTTTGTTTTGTGGATTAGGTTTCTTTGTTGGTGGTTGTAGGTTTTTTTGGTGGTTTTGTTTTGGTGGTTTGTTGTTTTTGGGTTTTTTGTTGGTTTTTTTTTTTTGGTTGCTTGGGGTTTTGTTTGTGGGTTGGGATTTTTAGTGGTGGTGGTGGTGGGTTTTGGTTTTTTGATTGGTTGTTTTGGGGTTTTTAAGAATTAGGTTATTCTAAACCTTCCTTTTTCTTCTACTCACTCAAAACCTCTGACCTTAATGCTCTAGCGCACAACACAGTAATGTGTTCCTCTGCTGGAAATGTGCAACTTAGCTTTTCTTATCTACTTTACAGCTTTCTTTTCTGTTACCTGCTAGAACAGGGACAACTGTTGCAATACAATTAAGACTCCTACTAATCAGTTTGTTCATCCAAGCTATCTGCTAAGATCATATATAGACAAAATAAATAGGCAATTACCATGGAGAACATTCACTAAACAAAGCTATAATTAATAATAAATGAAACCAAGTTCCCAACTACTTAAATACAGTAGTTATTAATTATCATGTGGCCCCAAGCTATTTGTGTAGAGTGTATAATTTACAATTCTTCGTGATCTCAGCTGTATTCCCTGAAGCCTCCAGAGCTATTTTTTGCATAACTTAAACTCGAGTATGTTGGTTGTGAAAGTTTCTTCTGGATTCTTCCATGTCTCCATTATAATGCCAATAAGTGCAATCTTCTATCTATGGAGTTACAGCTTTTTACCACCAGCATAGAGCAAATGCCAGAATTACATCAGGCAACTGAATTACATCTGGCTTGACAGACTTGTTTTTGTCACCTGTCATACACAATCAACATGCAATTGTCCAATAACCAATCTAGAGGTAGCCAGTCCTGTCCTGCTACATATTGTTCACTTTAAAGTCTTATTAGAAGGTCTGTTTTCAACACCAGACAGCTTTACCAACCAGTTGCCAAACTGCTACATCATTTAAACTCTTATTACACACAGTATCTCTTCTTTGAAAAATTAGATATTCTGTATAATATAAACTCAGATATTGTTCCTGTTAAATGTCACAGAATCATCATAGATCCACAGGCCATGCAATGCTTTCAATATTTATATGCTTACTCTTGAGAGAATGACTATGTAATACTAAGCTGCTGCTAATACTGGTCACACAACATTTTTGCAGCAGTATGATCCACAGCTCCAAGATTATCACTTGCTTCCACACCTTAATTTCTGACCATAATTCTTTCAAATGGCTCCAAGAATTCACAAGCCTTCTCCTGGAGGCTTTCCAAATTTAGAAGCCAGATTACTGACAGGCTTGTGTGTTTTCAGTGACAAAGAGCAGACATTTTCATAACAGACCTATTCATATTTGGGTGGTGACATAAGGCAACGTAAGGACTCTGTTTCAGAAGAGAAAACCACAGCATCTACACAGGCCAGACCCACTGGCATTATTCACCCTTTTCTGCCAACATATTTGAGATCTCTCTTCATCTCTTTTACTTCCACAGGCTACAAAGCTCCTACTGCAGTTTTCAGCACCTCGAGCCCTTTATTAAACTGCATTTATTCTGGTTTTACATCTTCTGTCTGCCTGGTAGGCTGCTTCCTAAAAGAAAACACCGGAAGGTGACTTATTCTACCTCCAACTAACTCCATATCTTTGTCTTTAGCAGTTCAGCTGTATTAACTAGACTTGCTCAGTCGAGTTTAAAAAAAGGTCAACAAAAAAACTAAATTACTGATTCACAAATGCCTATATAAATCACTCTAAAAAGCATTGTCTAAACTAAATGCATCACCAGTGGGTTATCTGGTGTCTCATAATACTCCTTATGTAATTTTCTGAAGATGAGTCACGTTGGTAACTGCCATTAACTATATAATGGCTTCACTATGTGGCGGACAACTGCCGTTGACTTTGCCAATCGTACATCAGAATGAAAACTATCCTTCAGCCCAAAGTAAACACATAGAAGTTAAAATCCTAATCCTTGGAAATGCACACACCTGACTAAAAGTTAAAACAAGATCCTTGGCCTCTGTGATACACCACAAATGGAAGACTTGAAATTACCTGGTGTAATGATCATAACAGTAGCTAGGTACAGATGGCAACTGTGGTCTGAGTCTGTAACTGAATGCTGATAATTGTCAAGCACCTTATTTTGTGTAGACTTTGTGGTTTTAAGCTATGTCTTGTAGAAAAATTCCTGATTAATAATGAATGAACAATTAAGAGAAGCAATAATAATAATAAAACTCCAATATTTTTGCACATTTTTAGTATTTTTTTTTAACTTTTTCTAAAAATAAGTCTAAATAACATGCAAAAGAGTAAGGTGAAGGAATTGCAAATCTCAAAATGGCCAGCAAAGGATTGCTAAATTTCTAATAATGCTCTTCATCATATTTGGATATCTGTCCTTGGCACCACAGAAGACTCATCCTCCAAACCACAGAAGTATGGGATGAAAAAGATTAAACCTCGGATCTCTGCTCCCCCAGCGCCCACAGATGGTCTGGTCCTTTGCCACTGTTTTTCTGCCCTATGAGGATTAGAGCCAGTACCAAGATGGCTGACCTAAGTCACCCACGTTTTCCATTTTTCTGGGAAGCCACTTCTTGCATCAGGCAAAACCATTAGATGTGATTGACAATGACAGCATCCATGGGAGAAATCATGGAGGTGAGGAGAGGAGGGGAGAGAGCAGGTGTTTTCCCCCCCCAAAAAAAATGTTCTGGCAGGTAAAGAACAAAGTCTTGACAATAACTTACACAGCCCAGTAGTCCAAAAATCAAAAGAGAATGGAGAATCTGGAAAATCTGTAATTGTGCAGATGGCAAATGCATTTTTTTTGTGGTCACATACCTGTCAGCATGTTTTATTTGTGGTCATGTGTGCAAATACTGTCATACAGCAGATCTGGAATAATCATGATGATGGCTGAATGTTGAAGGAAGGCAAAAAAATGGTGCACAGAAAAACCACTGGGAACTGCCACTCCGAATTAGGTCCATATTGCCTCTTGATGAATAAAGTAAATATGCTGTACACTGCAGCTTTCCTATCCATAGTGTGGACTTAGAGCTTTTCTTTTTTTTCTGTGGAGCACTAAACAGCCATCCTGTCCAAAAAAGCCATTTCTGCCTTTGTATGTGTGAGAAAAACTCTTAATGGCACAGCCCTTGTATCTAGCCTCCCTTTTATTTCTTTTGAGTAGCCTTTAGGTCAGAAACTTTGATCTTTTGGTTGAAAAGGATGTTGAACTAACTTTGACTGTAGCCAACTGTGTTGATCAGCAGCATGTTTTTAACTGGAGGTACGTGTCAAATGAATACTTCATTGGTCATCTACAAGCAGCTTAGAAAGAGAAGGTGCTTCTTAACCTCTAGAAATATCTCAGCTCTAGACTTCCTCTTGGAGGCACAAGTGTTTCAGCAGTTAGTTTTACCAGATGTATCACATTCATTATCTACCTCTGTGATAGAACTGGTTTTGTAATTTTACCTCCCCAAAGTTTCTAATTATTTTTTCTGCTTGTACTTTTCTGTGTTCTTCCATTTCTTTGGGTTTCTCACCTTAAAAAAGTAAATCCTATGATACAATCGTTTTCTTTTTTTAAAAAAAAAGGGGTTTAAAGTGTTTTGGTTTTTCTTTCTCTAGGAAAATCTATTACCTTTTCTAGAGTTTGTCAAAAATTATCTTTCAATTTCTGTGAAAGATTGGTAAGAGAGAAACTCTGGTTCTAATAAAAAGCAGCTGAAGTTTACTATGTAATAGCAATGGTGGTAGCATTTTACTTAGAGATCTTAGCCATTGACGGATAAACATTAACTGAATATCAGATCCCAATGTCAGATGTGAAGTGCACATATAAAACGTCCTTGCCATCAGCAGGACTCTGGGCTTTCTGAATATGGGTCAACTTACATGATGCCAGGTCTCCTGGACACAGATAGGGTACCTCTCTCAAAGGAAGAGAAGGCTTTTATCACAGGAGTTGGCTCATTATCAAGCTTTGAATATGATTTAAAGTGGGAAAGGGGGAAAATAAAGGCCTACTGGAAACAAGCCTGAGATGTTGAGGGAGCAGTGTGCTGGCTCCACAGTTATCCAAGGAGAGGTTGAGGACAATGAGCCTCATGTTGGGGAAGATGCAAGGGCTTTCCTTGAGCTAAAACTCAAAATAGAACCTGAGAATGATCAAGTAGATGCAAAGGGGAAGGCAGATAATATCATCAGGCCTTCATGTGACCAACTGAGGGAGGGCACACCAGGGTTGGAGGGATGGGGAGCTATTAAAGGTGTTCAGCCTGTTGCCCTGCAGCATACTAGAGACACAGCAGCACAGTCAAAGTCTCAAGGAGTCTCCCACCCCACCAGGGCAGAATGGGCGTGCTCAGCTTGCTCCCTGCAATGCTAACACATGCAGCACAGGGTAAAAACAGGAGCAGTTAGAAATCCATCGAAGGGGGTTGTGATCTGGTGGCAGTTACAGAGATAAGGTGGGACAGTTCACATGACTGGAATGCGGTCACGGATAGCTATGTCCGTTTTAAGAAAGACAGGTCAATAAAGCAAGGTGGTGGAGTTACTCTTTACATGAGGGAGCAGCTAGGAAGTATTGAGTTCTGTCCAGGGGTGGATAAGGGGAGAGTTGAGAGCTTGTTGGTGTGAATTAAGGATCAGGCTAACTGGGATTATACCATTGTGAGTGTTTATTACAGGACACCTGATCAGGATGAGGATGTTGATGAGTCATTCTACAGGCAGCTGACAGCAGCCTTGCTATCACAGACCCTGGGTCTCATGGGGGATTTTAACTACCCAGATATTTGCTGAAAGGCCTGCTCTGCCAGCCACAGTGCAAGAGGTTCCTCCAGTGCACTGATGATAACTTCTTGATGCAAATGTTTGATGAGCCAATTAGGAGAGAAGCACTATTGGACCTGATAATCACCAACAAGGATGGTCTGGCTGAAGTAGTGAAGGTTGAGGGCAGCCTAGGCTGCAGTCATCATGAGATAGTGATTATCTGGTGTGATAAGAACAGAATACCAAGCAGAGAGTTGCGGTCAATGGGATGCAGTCTAGTTGGAGGCTTGTAGCTAAAGGGGTCCCTCAGGGGTCAGTACTGAGACCAGTATTATTCATCGATGACTTGAATGAGGGCACAGAGAGCACTGTCAGCAGTTTTGCTGATGACTCCAAATTGAGTGGAGTGGCTGCCACACCAGAAGGCTGTGCTGCCATTCAGGGAGACTTGGGTAGGCTAGAGAGTTGGGCAGGGAGAAATGGAATGAAATTCAACAAGGGCAAGGGTAGAGTCTTGCACCAGGGAAACAACAACAGGTATCAGTATAGGTAGGACTGGCCTGCTAGAGAGCAGTGAAGGGGAAAAGGATCTGGGGATCCTAGTAGATGAGAAGTTGACTACAAGACAGCAGTGTGCTCTTGTGGTCAGGAAGGCCAATGCCATTCTGGGATGTATTAGAAGGGGTGTGGTGGGTAGGTTGAGAGAGGTTTTCCTCCCCCTCTACTATGCCCTGGTAAGGCCACATCTGGAGTACTGTGTCCAGTTCTGGGCCCTTCAGTTCAAGGAGGACAGGGAACCGCTTGAGGGTCCAGTGCAGAGCCATGAAAATTATTATGGGAGGGGAGCATCTTCCTTATGAGGAGAGACTGAGGGAGTTGGGGCTCTTCAGTTTGGAGGAGACTGAGGGGTGACCTCAATAATGTTTATAAATATGTAAAGGGTGAGTGCCAAGAGGATGGAGTCAGACTCTTCTAGGTGATGCCCAATGACAGGACAAGGGGCAATGAGTGGAAGTTAAGGCATAGGGAGTTTTATGTAAACATGAGGAAGATTTTTTCCTCTGTGAGAATGATGGAACACTGGAACAGGCTGTCCAGGAGGGTTGTGGAATCTCATTCTCTGGAGATATTCAAGACCTGTCTGGATGTGTTCCTGTGTGATCTGGTATAGGTGATCCTGCTCTGGCAGGGGGGTTGGACTGGATGACCTTTCGAGGTCCCATCCAGCCCCAGACACTCTGTGATTCTGTGATTATTTCACTATGCTAGGTTGAGCCCATCCTGGGGTGGGGGAGTGGACTAGAAACCTGATCCTTGGTGGGCAAGGGGACCTGGTCCCTCTTGTAGGAGGACCCCCTGGCTCAAAGTTTATTCCACTCCCACTTCCTGTCCACAACTCTATTTAAGAGGCAATCACCTTCTTGCTCTCTTTCTTGCTCCTGCCCTCACCTCTGCAACATCTCCTTGCTGTTACTATTAACCACATGGCCAGCCTAACCACCTGCTACTTCGTGTTGGGGCTTGCATCTAAAGAAAATCCATTTCAATCTGGACAATCCACTACCATTCAACCTGGTTTTGTGTATATATCTGTATCCATTCTCTTCCCTTGCATCTCTGATACCTTCCTTTCCTTTAAATACCTTTGTTTTTTGTTGTTCAAATTATCTTTTAACTTCCAAATCAGTGCAAGGCTGTTCTTTGGTTGTTTTACCCCCTTTTACTCTTCTGCCTGATTTTTTTTTTTTTTCATACAGGGAGAAGGGGAGAGGGGAAACATCCAAATTCTCTTCCATTGGGCTTGTGGGCTCCAAGAAAGTTTAAGCAGCAATATTCACACAGATTATTTTTTGTGCCTGTTGTTTTCAGGGTTGTTATGTTGAAAGTTTTGTTGCTATTTTCCACTAGAAATTTTTTAAAATCATTGTAATGATTTTAATTTTTAAAAATCATTGTAAATCTTTTGTAATGAAGTAAAAGCAAGAACATGAAAATTTGAGTCAGTTAAAATGTTGCTCTGCAATCACCTCATAGGAATGATGAGCATGCTACTAATTCAGAATGGAAGTTTTCTTAGTCTGAATCTCTTTTGAGCTTGAATATTACAGTTTCTGACACTGATCCACAGGATCCCACCTTCTCTCAAGGTATATTTTGGAGATGAATGGGCAGTCACATTCTTTCATGTCATTTTCCACCTTACAAAAACAAAACTCTTATGCTGGTATCACTTTGTTCTATTTCCAGGGCACACTGTCTCAGCAGGAGAATAACTGCAATATACAATCTCAAAATATCTTGGTTACTCAATCTAATTTTTAAAAATATTACATTAATTACATTAACACTGACTGGTGTTTCTGTGTCACAGGCAGCAGCAGAAAAATACCAGAAGCTCTGAACAGTACAGACTGAGAAAGAGCAAGGAGTTCAGTCTTGAATAGGCTTCTTTTCTTCTACTTGTAAATCAAATGTTTAGCCTTTGTAAGCACAAGTTACAAAACTTGCCAGGCCAACAGTCAGCTCTCATGTGGGTCTAAAGATCTTGTTCCACATGAAAAATAATAAAGAGGGGAAGCTTTTAAAATAGTTTGCTAATTGTGTATCAGGCCATACAAGTTGCTTCTGGTCATAAAGTGTTGTGTGTTGACCCTACTTCCTGTTGAGAACTTGGCAATATAGTTGGGCTCAGTTATACAAGAAATTAGTTAAGCTTCAATGTTTCACAAAATTTTAAATACAGTGGTTTGTTATGGAGCATTTTTCAATGGGATCATTGTGAAAGTCAAAGATTTTTGCCTAAAATCAGTCTCTGAAGACAGAGGATTTGCTTTCATATAACTTTCTATATTGATCATAAGATACTACATAATAAAGCATATTAAAACCCATTAGCATCCTATAACTGTAAGGAACTGTACATTTCTAATTATTCTTATAAATTAACTTAATAAATTAATTCAACAAACTGCACTGGCTTTGTCCTAAGCAATGATAAAACACCATGTAGAGATACCATCCCTGTGGGATTCTGAGACAGAAGAACTGTTCTCCTTGATTAAATTGTTGTAATATCACAGAGAAAGAACAAGCAAACAATTCAGATATAGTTTCCAAAGGTATAAATATGATGTTTAATTTCTAATTCCCAGTGGACCTATCTTGTTACAGCAAAACTTCACCTGTAAGTGCTTATAGACAGATTTTTAACAAATATATTGGAATAAATATCTCATTTAAAGTTTTCAGAGACAATAAGGTTACAGAATGACTGAGGTTAAGAGGGACCTCTGGAAGTCATCTGGTTCAAACTCCCTCTTTAATCAGGGTCATCTAGGTCAGGTTGTCCAGGACCACATCCAGAAAACTCTTTAATATATCCAAGGAGGGAGATTCCCACGTCTGTGGGCAACCTGTGCCAGTGTTTGGTCACTCCCATAGTGAAAAAGTGCTTCTCAATGTTCAGACACAGCCTCCTGTGTTTCAATTTGTGCCAGCTGCCTTTAGTCCTGACACAATGGGCACCACTGAAAAGAGCCTAGCTCTATCTTCTTTACTCCTTTCCTTCAGCTCTTTGTATACACTGATAATATCCCTCTATGAGCATTTTCTTCTCTGGGCTGAACAATCCCAGCTGTCTCAACCTTTCCTTATCTGAGAGATGTCCCCAACACCTACATATCATTTACTCATAAATACACTACTAGGTATAGACCCCCAGGTGGAGAAGAGCATCTGAACTCTGTGAAGGTTGTCACAAAGTGACCATGGATCAACGGTCTAAATAAGAAAGTCACTGGCCCTGAGATCAGCCTGTAATACTGCAGGGCAATAATTTTTTTCAAGGGAGAAATTAACCACCTAAATTCAATTCCCAAAGCGAATCATGATAGCATAAACCTAAGGGCTTTACTGTCTTGATTGAGGCACTAAATATGAGTACTAACAATAGGTAGCACAAATTTCCCTCCTCACATAGAATCTCAGAATTAACCAGGTTGGACAAGACCTCTAAGATCATCGAGTCCAACCTATCACCTAACCCTTCTAATTAGCTAAACCATGGCACTAAGGAGGGAGGCCTCATCCAGCCTCCTTCTAAACACCTCAAGGGATTGTGACTCCACCACCTCCCCAGACAGCCCATTCTAATGGCCAATCACTCTTTCCATGAAGAACTTCCTAACATCCAGCCTAAACCTGCCCTGGCATGGTTTCAGACTGTCCCCTCTCATTCTATCACTGAATGCCTGGGAGAAGAGACCAACCCCTGCCTGGCTACAACATCCTTTCAGCTAGTTGTAGAGAGCAATAAGGTCTCCTGAGCCTCCTCTTCTCCAGGCTGAAAAAAACAGTTCCTTCAGATGCTTCTTGTAGAGCTTGCGCCCCAGCCCCCTCACCAGCCTTACTGCACTTCTCTGGACATGTTCAAGAAGCTCAACATCTTTCTTAAATTGAGTGGCCCAGAACTGGACTCAAGTTGTGCCCTAACCAATGCTGAGTACAGAGGCAGAATGACTTCCCTTGTCCTGCTTGTCATACTATTCTTGATAGGCAAGGACGCCATTGACTTTCTTGGCCACCTGGGCACATTGCTGGCTCATGTTCAGTCAACAGTCAACCAGTACCCCCAGCTGCCTCCCTGCCTGGCTGCTCTCCAGCCACTCTGTCCCCAGCCTGTAGCACTGCATGGGCTTGTTGTGGCCAAAGTGCAGAACCCAGCACTTGGACTTCTTAAAACTCATGCAATTGGACTTCACCCATCTGTCCAGCCTGTCCAGGCCCCTCTGCAGAGCCCTCCTGCCATCTAACAGATCCACACATGCTCCCAACTTGGTGTCGTCTGCAGACTTAGTGATGGTGAACTCAATCCCATCATCCAGATCATCAATGAAGATATTAAACAGGACTGGGCTCAGCACTGATCCCTGGGGCACACCACTCATGACTGGCTGCCACTCTCTGGTCCCAGACACCCAGCCAGTTCTTAACCCAGGACAGAGTGCCCCTGTCCAAGCCATGGGCTGACAGCTCAGCCAGGAGTTTACTATGACAGACAGTGTCTGCAATTGCATGGATGTTAACTGGTGGAGGAGACTGAGATGACTACAATGCAGGCAACCATCAAAGTTTGGAACAGATTTTGTGCATGACACATCTATGTGTGTGTGAGATGTGTACGTATGTGTATGAGATGTGAAAGAATTGAAACAGCTATTGCAGTCTAGTCACAACAGAGCTGTTTGAAGCAGGGTTCCTGCTGTGGTGTTTACCCCTGTGCACAACCTAGTTAATTCAGCTTCGTTCAAAGAAGACCTAAGTAGCCACCTTTACTGATCTCATCTATTTGGTTAGGATTTATTACATGTTTAAAGGGAAAATTATATTAGAATTTTGGGTCACCTGACACTCAATATTCAGCAACATCACTCCTTGTTAGGTTTCTGGTTTATGTAACAATGGAGAAAGGCTTTTGATCTGTGGCCACATTTGTTCCAAGCACTTTATCTGTTGCTTCTGCACCAAGTGTCAGTGATCTGAGTTTACTCAGAAGTAGGATATAGTCCTCCTTCCAGTTGCTCAGTAACAGCTGAATTCTTTCCAGTATAAGGATGCTCAGCAGCTTAGGAAATATGATAAACATGTGACGTAAATATGGAAAATAGCTTGGGTTTGTTGTTTTATTTAAGGAAACATGGATCAGGATTTTAAAATACTTGGCACTGACAAATGATTTGTAGAGAACCATGGTGACATGTCCAGTAATTTCAGTAGTGTAAAATGGCATTGCCTTGACAAGGTGTTTTCAGTCACTTCCAAGTGTCTTTTATTTCATTTGTCTTTCAAAGACAACAGATATCTAAACCTAAGATTATCATGTCAAGACCTAAACTCATAATACTCATGTCTTCTTCCAAAAAAGCTCTTTAGTCTCTCTCACATGACTGTATTTTAAAACTACAGATCACACAATCATGTCCGGGACAGTTCAGAAGGGAGACAGAGGGAGGAGGTACTCAGGATTTCTGTATTGGGGTGTTACCTGGCTTCTGAGATGTGAGCTTGCATGCCTTTGCCTCCCCAGCTCACACTGCCTGTACATTGGACTTGTTTTTAATTCAAACCAGGAGCAAAACTTCAGGTAAAAGATGATTGGGAAGAGCAGCTGAACTGCCTAGATTTCGCTGGTAAAATAAGCCCTGGTGATATAATTGATAATGATGACATTCAAATGTTCATCTTTATGTCTCAAGCTTAACAGCCCAGTGCAATGGATGGGGCTGGTTATGGCTTTCCTAGTTACTCTTTCATATTGTCTGTAGACTCATTAAGACAATATTGCATTGAATGTGCTTAGTTCACACTTTAAAGGTCACCTGCTACCCAAAGGACTGAAGAGCATATGCGTGAAACCTCATTTTATCGCTCTCTTTTCCAAACTACCTTAGCTAAGATAACCTCCCAGTGTGTCTGTTGCTTCTTGCTATATTGCTGGTTTTCCAAATGTTTAAGTACACTGCACACACTTTAAAATAATTATTTCTTTTATTTTCCTTTAGTATAGTGAAAAAGTTTGCTCTACAGCTTAGAATATGTAATTGCACAAACAACCATTTTATTTCTAATTCAAACTTTTATTTATGCAAAAACAGTCCCTCAGAAATATTCTACTATGTATACATTTTAAAAATGCACAATGATCTTGGAAATCAAAAATGGGGGAAAAGACATAGAATGCAGTAACACAAAACCACTTAACACTGCAAAATCATTGGTGTTGCTTTCCAGCATATTGGAGGAATTTAGTGCTTTTGCTTATTTCTTATCCCTTCAGTCAAAATGTTACCAGCTACAATTCTCCCTGACTAAATCAGTCATATCAGGCCATATGGTTCCTAATGATCTGCAGATCACAGTTTAGGTGTTATAGACCAAAGTTATGAAAAATAACCACAGAATGCATCATCATTAAAAAGGTGAAAGGTTCCTGTAATTAAAGATATCTATCAAAGGCTGAAGTACATTGGCAAAATGGTTCAATGTGATGTTTTGAAAAGGTACATACATGTCACTAATTCTGCAGTATCTGGTTTAGGTGAGGGAAAATCAGTTAAATATCTCTATCCTAGTACACTGTAAGAAAATATCTCTACTTACAGACAGAAATAGCTGGCCAAACTGAAATATTCCTCAGCATAATATTTGTGCCTTATCAGCTTAACTCTGAACACCCTACGTGATGTTCCCAGTTTTGCTATATCTTTGATTTTAGAGAGGATTTCTGTGAATTATATAAATCGATCACTTATCAATGTGTCATCAAACATTAATTTAATTACTGATAATTGCATTTTAAAATGTCAATTTTGCCATTAAATACTTTTTCCTCAAACCTTTGATACCTATAGCTTATTTTAAAGAAGATCATATTATATTTTGAAATGTATTCAAGTAAAGGATTAATTCTACAGGAAGTGCCTACAACCATTTTATAGTTGGAAAAGCAAAAAGGAAAAAAAGATAGTATTTCTCTTTCTGGGTAAAAAAGAAAAAAAAAAAAAAGAATAAATAATGTTAGGTAAGCTATGAAAAGGTACTTTAAGAATAACAATTTTCTGTGATAAACTTACATTTCAGTATATCCTCCAGAATATAAATTAAAAGAACTTGTAAAACAAAGGCTGTACTTTAATAGAAAAAAAAAAAGTTTTTCTAAGTTAGAAAAACAGGTGTGGACATGTAGAGAAAATACCATTATAAAAAGTAATACAAAATTCCAAAGATTATAGTATCTTCTACTTACAGTTTCTGCATACTTTCTTTCCTTTGACTCTGAATACAAGCTACAACTACTAGGTACAATGAAGTTTCATTTTAAAATAAAATAGAATAAAGATGTCACATGACTTCTGTCATACTGAACTTCATTTTTGAGTTCATGATTCTTTGTCATTTTGAATCATATAATAGGTTGGTTTAGAAGAAAACTCAAAGACCACTTCCTTTCAACCCCCTTGCCAAGGGCAGGGACACCTTATACTTGGTTATGTTCCTCAGAGCCCCATTCAACCTTACCTTGAACATTTCCAGGGAGAAGGTATCCACAAGTTCTCTGGACAACTAGTACCAAGTTCTCAGCACCCTCACAGTGATGAGCTTCTTCCTTACATCTAATCTAAATCTACTCTCTTTCCACTTAAATCCTTTGTTGTATTACTACATGCCTTTGTGGGGAAAAAAATGATTTATTGAAGAAATATTGCATCAGTTTTATAGCAGTGAGTATTTCTTTCCCTCATTAGAGGCATCTAACAGCAATGCAGAGCCAAGCTTCCAGCATACCCTCGATAAGCACTGTGTTTTCACCTCTAGAGTTTTTCAGGCACAGATGAAGTTACTTAACCTTCTAACTGTGTGATTTACAGATGTAATCGGGTACCTGCATATACAAGTGATTAAAACTGCAGGTGCTAGATTATGAATTACAATTTGAAATTCTGAGTCAAGATGTACAAAACAATTGTTGGTGAAATTATTACGGATTTTTTGTGGGTTCATTAAACAAGTAAGCTTTAACACTGTATTCTTCCTGTGTCAGAAACTGTTTACATGGTTTCATGTGGATATGTACCTTCATTACCATACCTGCTCCACTTTTTCTTATCCCAAGTATCTCTTTCTCTGACACAAATGCAATATTTATTCTGAATAGGTTGTGAACTTAGTTCTGATGCAGACTTCCAGGGCTGAAGGGCGAGTTGGTTGCTTTGCTGTATAAACAGAATCTGGTGACAAAATTAAACTCTTGATTTAAATGGTGTAAGCTACACATTCATCCCCTTTTGCTGATCCAGGCTGCAGCTACAACAATGAAACAATTCTTACTGACACTGGGACTTTATGTAAAGCTTTAAACAACTGAACAGGATGGCCACAGTCTAGCTCTTGGTGTTGTAACTCCATCTAACAAACAGTCTCAAAATCAAAGACATTGTTTCCCCCTTATGTCCTTTTACCTGCCCTTTGACTGCTTTTGTAGAAAGATAATACACATGAAACAAAAAGATAATGGAAGACCTTGCTCTTCAGATATTTTGTGTGAGACAAAGTGACATTATCACAGTTCTGTGCTCACAGAGTGCTATGGTAAAGTTAATGCCACTTCACCCATTTATGTAAATTTATGTACGAACAATTTATAAATGAGTAAAACACAACAGAGAGACTGTGTGTGATGATGTGTATCCATTGCACTCTTAGAATAATAACAGAAATCTTTGTCTGCTGTCTCTATGTTGTCTCCTAATATTTCTGGTTTTCATATTGCAGAAGGACCATTACAGTGACACACTGTCCAGGTGAGAACTGTGTTGATGGCCATTGTTGTTACTGTTCCTAAACAGTCTCAAGGAATTAACTGTGCTTGTGGTAAACCTATGGTGGGGGGGGTGGGAAAATCATTGATATATATAATTTTATGGACTCCATCAAATTGTGTTTTGGTAACACCAATATTAACCTAAACATGTCTTGGCTTTTGGGAGAAACAACCATGGGAAAGGGGACAAAGGCTTCTTGCCACCATGTCTCTTCCAAGTTGCAAACAGGGTATGCACATGTGTTTGTACACTTTTTTGTGTTTTGCCCTAAAGGGATAAAAGTAACCCTTGGTTTTACCTAATATGGTAAAGTTTGGCAAACTGTCATTCTGATTGGCTAATCTGTGGCCAAGGAAGAGATGAGCAGGTAAACACAACGTGCTTCTGCCATTGCTTCTGCCTTACCATGTTTCCTCATTATCCTGCTTCTGCCTCATTGCTCTCTGCCGTTGCATCCTGCCATGCTCTACCTGCCACATAACAAGCCCTGATACTTTGGGTTTGTCTACCTGGAAACTTTCTATGCCTCAAGTTTACCAGGGAATAGGCATTAAGTTCCTCACACGACAGGCTCACTTAGCAACCAACATTGTGCTTGTCTGCACATGTGGAAGACATCCTGCCTGCTCCTTTGCAAACCTCCATGCCAAATCTGGAGTCCAAGAGGAACCAGAATCAGGTCAGACATAGTCTACCTCTCTCCCAGCACCCTTTTAGAGCCTGAGAAGATCTAGACGATTGTGAAGACACTGACAGAACTCCCTTCAAGTGTTTGGGTACTGTCCGGAAACTGTAGTTAGCTCTGGGAATCCAGATATAACATTCTGTGAGTTAAAAAGCTTCTCCCAGACTGAATGCAAGTGTCTTCTGCCTTAAGGAGAAGTCCCTCTAATGGGCAAAAGGTATAGCCAACTGCAAGAACCTCTCTTCCAGTTCTAATAGTTTAATGTTTGTTCTATTATTTCTAGTAATTTCTTAAGTGTTCTAGATATTCTGTTTTCATCTGTGTAATGTTTACATGATCATACAAAGAACCTGATTAAAAATAGGTAATGTGGCAAGATTAAATATATTTATATCAAAATTAATAAATATTAATTTTGTAATAAAATATCACACCAGCTGCTAAAGTTACACATTTTAATAATACAAATTATTTAAAAAAAAAAGGTAAAAAAAAAATTTAGTATTTAATTTAGTTATCTTTGGCAATAATTTTTTTCTTTCCTCTTTACCTTAATTTTATCTCCCTCCATTACGTTAATAGATATATAACCCTCTGCTACAAAAATGGTGCCTAGTTCATTCACTTTAGCTTGTTAATTTTCCAGATCATTAAGACATTTTTCAGTTTTAAATACTGGCTATGACACAGTCTTCTTTTTACTGTGTGTAGATGAAAGATAGGAGTATATTTCATGTTTTCCTTTCATTATTCCCCTATAGGATGCATGCTAGTCAAGTTCATTAAGAGCTGTTACAAATGCTACACTTAATGCCCAGATTCCCATGAGTATGAAGAAAAGCATTCCCCAAATATTATTTGAAACAATATCAGAAAAATATAAAAGAATCAACATTAGATTTAACCAAGCAAAACTGCAAGTTAATTAATCGGGTGAGATGGAGAGGGTGACGAGAATTAAAATCAGCTCCTCAAGAAGAGGAAGATGTCTGGGTGGGAATAATTCAAGGAGAACTTTAGCAGTGTGTGCAAGTTGGGAGAGAGTAAAGGTTTAATCTACTTAGGTCTTCAGGGCATCTGCAAACCTCCATTAATGAAAGACTGTCTTATCTGCAGGGAGAAATGGCAGCCCTATACAGGGCAAAGATCTGGGCATGTAATGATGTGTGAGGTACCATTTAATAGCTATAGGGCTTTTACATGTCCTGCGACTAATTCTTGAATCATACCACAGGTCATAACAGCATAATTAGAAAGATTTCTACTGATATCAGCAGGACTTGGGACAGACACCAAGCAAGGTGTAAGTGTATGATAATGGCAAACAGACAAAGACTTTGTGTGAAGCTACAGATGATATCTGAGAGGTAAAGACAGAGTCTGCTTATTATGATTCCACACAGAAATCTGTAAACATATCTGTGCTTCTTAATATCATAAGATAAAGATAATTAAAAAGGAAATTAAAGGAGAATGACAAATATGACTGGGGGCTAGTAGTCAGTTAACATCTAGAGATTGGCTAGGTTATTGCTGTAGGAGAGAATGATGCCAAATTAGACATTAAAAGGGTGTAAATTCCAAAATTGTCTAACATGGTTTTTTTTTAATAATACAAGAATTGGATGGAAAAATAAAGCAAACCAAATCCAAACACAAAAATAGAATAAGCTGTAAGGTGAAATCTAATGTTTTTGAGAAATTAGGAATTCCTCACTGAGAAATTTGAGCTTTTCTTTGGGTTTTAAAATTAATTTGGAGAAAATGTGAAGTTCTTTATGGTTATGGGAAATTCTGGAAAGCAAAAAAAAAAACAAAAAAGAAAAAGATGAAAAGCCCCTAAAAATGAAGTCGTGCTTTTCATCATTCTCCAGAACATGGTATGCTGTTTTGGGGGGAACCATTATTCCAGTGTCACTAACCACTCATTTGTTGACTGCAATATGATCTGGTACTTCACATTGGGACGTCCAGCCACTGGACAATTAACTTTTATGATTATGATGAACTCATTGTTGGTAATCATGACTTTGGAAGTATTTTCCCTCACTAAGATTTAAATAACAAGACTTACAGCAGACAGAGACAAATCAGTACTAAGGGAACATCATTCTTACATATTAGCATATAAGAATTTTCTAATATTGTCAAACATATTTGACTATCAACCCTTAAACAGCTCTACATACCATTCTTCAATTTTCAGGGGCATTTTTCACCCTTTCCTTCAGCAGGTGATAAGACTTCTACCAGAGATTAAAAAATACAGATGAGACAATTCTCTCTGCTTTCACTGCACCATGACAGAGAAAAGTCCTTGGTTATTCCTAGGTTTTGTGAAGATTGCAAGTACATATCAACCTATGAAATTACTGCAATGCACAGCAAAAAAGAGGGTAAACATTCTTAAGAACTGTCATGTTTTAACAGGCTTTGGCATGTGCCGAGGGGAGAGAGAGAGGGAGCTGCCCAGGGAGCATGTAATGTTTAGCCTCTCATCACAGAAATATTTTTCCTGGGCATGTCATCACTCCTGTTAAATACTTGCCTGGAGGAAACCAAATGGTTTGCAGTGCTTCTGTACAAACACAGTGGTCTGCCTGTCATCATCACTGAGGCAACACAGTCCTGCTCTTCAGCCATGGAAGTGGCTTACAACCTTCCCAATCAGCATTGGAGCAAAATATCAAGGGAGTAGTGCTGCACACCTTGTGGGAGAAAGCAGCTGGAGTTAGGCAGAGGAAGGAGGAATGAGATGTGACATCTTCATGAAAAATTCTTCCTGGGAGAGAGTGTCTTCATAAAGAAACCTAGAAAAAAATCACTCCTTTGTGGGTGTCGGAAAGCAAAGGGAGAATGATGCAAATGTCTGAATAGATGTGCCAAGCACGTACAGTTAGGCTGCCCCTCAAGTAATTCTAACTAGGACAGAAAGAAAGTAGGATGCTTATTGTGCAACGATATTCCACCTTGTGTGACATTATTATTTGAACCTGTGTACATATTTAACGCGTTAATGTTTGGTACAATGCCACGATTCCAGAGTTGCCCATGCTTTACATTCCAGAGGAAAAGGTGATGTGGTTAAGCATTAGGATTCTACTATTGAAAAAAATGGTGAAAATCTAAATTCCTTCTTTCAATCAGTCCTGGGGAAACTGTTCATTCAGTTGTCTGACAGACACAGTTATGTCTTTCTCTACCAGCATTTCAAACCAGATCTGAAGAAGTGCTGAAGTTAAATGAAGATTAAGATGGATGTGGTCCTCCATAAACAGGCAGGTAGGCAGATACTTTTTTCTTGTTCTGCGGAAGAGAGACAAAGAAGGGTTTTGCAGAACATTCAGATGAAAAGGGAAAGAAGGTGTTATTCTCTTCTGATATATGTGTCTCAGCTTGGAGTGGCTGTAGGGAGAATTCCTCTCTGCTTCTCAGTGAGTAACTGATTTGTCTGTCACAGGCTGGTTAGATGTAAGAGGCAAATATTTGCAACATTGTGTAAAAGCATAGTTTGGATTCTTTTTCTTTTACATTTTCAGCCAAGAATGCATCCTTTGCATTACAGTGAAAGACAGGAACTGACCACCCTGAAGAGCCACCAGCAAAGTGGTTCTTCAAGGTGAAGGAGAAATGTATGATGCTTTTATTTCAAATTGAATTTATATTACTTTTCATTTGGTCCAAATACTTGCTTGTCAAAGAAAACTATGTATGGGTTGAGAGAAGATTTACTTTGTTTCACATTCTTCTATGCCTCGGTCAGAGGGGTTTGATAGTACCTTATTGAATTTAAAAAAAAAAAATATATATATAAAAAAAAAGAAGAAGTTGGAGAAAATATAGGACAGGAAAAGCAATAGTAGCCATCACACATTTGGTAGAGGTACAGGGAGAGACCATTTACTACCAAAAAACCTAAGGTTCATCAGGGTTAAAAGGCATTGGAAGCAAAGCTGATAGCAATGTAGTTACTGAAAATTAAAATGGTTATGATTGTATTTGCCTGAAGAATTACATGGACATATTACTGCAGCTGGTGAACCACAAAAGGCAGCTGTGGAATAAAAGCATGAGGCACTATCAAATCACCTCCTTGGCAGACATGGTACTGTCAGTTATAGTGGAGATGCACTTTCCAGGATACACTCCTACAGGATGGTTCACTTGGTTCTTCAGGCCTACAGCTCTGGAAAAGACAGTAGGCACGAAAAAAAAACAAAAAAAAACTCTGGAAGCAGGGAAAAAGATCCCAAACAACTCTTTTTCCTCCCTTTTCACCTCTAACACCCTTAGATGGCTGCAGTCCCAGGCTACAATGGGATCATAGCACAGCCAGGAAATGCAAGTTGAGGGAGCAACTGATGATGGGCAGCCACTGGGTATTTGGGTGGATGGTGTCCCATCTCTTACCAGATGTCAACTGTTGTCTGATCTGCTGGGAGCAAAACTCTTCTTTCCTGACAGCCTGCTGCACTTACTTATTGCTATTTGCTTGCTGGCATATGTAGACAGACCACTTATGGAAGCAGGGGCTGTCTTCCTCTCCATCTGTTTGCACACTGAGAAACAGAAGGAGCGCTCAGTTTCACTCTAATCTGCTTTTACAGCATACCATCTCTAAGGATAACCTACTAGAAATATCCTTTCCACTAGAATGGGCATGCAGCAGTAACACACGGTTTTCCATACATTTTAACCGAAAACACATCACTCCTATGTAAGCTTGTACAGAAAACAAAAGCAGGTGAGGGACAGCATTGAATATTTTCACATTTTAGTTTACTTAATCAGAAATGGAAGGCTTTTGTATTTTAAAGCTATTTGCTTATGGAAACAACACATGAAAAGGGCTAATGGAAACAATTTCTAGAGAAATATTTTCTGTTGGGAAAATACAGATTATGCAAATCAATATATCTCAAGGGAAAGACCAATTTTTGTGGGATTTTGCCATCATGATAATATAAATATTTTATTTCACATTTACATTAATTTCTACATCATTGTGCCTGACTGCAGCCAGAAAATCCTCTTGCTTACTGACCCCATTGAGCCTAGGTTTTTGTTTGAGCTCCCTGATGCAGCAGTTTCCCATGCTGATGGTTTGCTTTGGTGAATCCCAAGGTTTCAGCTGAAGTCAGAAATAGGAATAGAAGAATAGGGAAACCCACAACCACATTGCAAAGAGGCATTGGAGAAGTCCAACCATCTTGATACCAAGATCAAGCAGAGGTCAGTTATCTTTGATTTTTAAGTAATTTAATTTAAAAAAAAAAAAAAATTTAATTTTTTTTTTTATTTATTTATGGATATTCACATTTTATTTATATATATATTTGCCTGCTAAGATAAAGGAGGCATGAACAAAAGACTGATATGGAAAATAAGATGTGTACATGCAAGAAGGGCAGGGAACCCAGCCTGGCAAACCCCAAGCAACTACAGAAGGAGGAATAATGAAAGGGAAAACATGGAAAGATTTAACTTAGTTTGATTTCAGTGGAAGTTTGTGTCACTTATTCTAAAATGTATCACATGCTGGAGGTATTTATGTAAAGTCAGCCTACCTACAACATGGATCTTCTGTCATGGAAGGGGCTCTAAAGCTTCTCACACTGCTATTTTGCCACTAGCACAGCTGTATTTCCCATCGGTTTAGAGATAGCTGCAGAAAATTTACATCCAATCCCAAGTGCATGGTGGTCAAGGAAGGGGACCTTAGACATAAAGGCAACATCTTTTGCAGGAGCCACACATATGACCCTTCCTGACAGAGGTGTAATGAGAACATGTAGCTTTACAGAGAAGGTGTAAACATGACCAGCTGGTTACTCCCATGGCATACACATCACCCTATGACATAATATAATCTCTCTGCCATTAATCTGCCTCTCTGCCATAATTACAAATAATTTCTACATCACACTCTCTACTACCATGTATTTCTCTAATACATTGCTTATTTAAACTCTAGTTTTATGTTTTCCCCCTATTGCAATTATAAAATGCCATAATACTATGCAACAAAGTCAAGAAACAGATCTTACAAAACTAAAACTATCAAAGGCTGCTTTATGACAGAAGCAGTTTGAGAAGTCATAAAATAAAAATGCAAGTTCTTTCTTTTTTGACAGGCCAGATTTACCAGTAGACCCTAGATACATCACTCCTCGCCAGCCACACAAAACAGCTGTAAACCTGGTTTAACCAGGCTGTTAAATCAAGTTTACAGCTGCTTTGCATCACCAGAGTGGCTCAAAGCAGGCAGTGCATATCACTGAATGCAAGCCTAATTGTAGACTACTGAAAAATGAAATAGCTTAGCACATGATATTCACTTTGGCAGAACGCAAAAATATCTTGCAGATATTTTTGCAGATATGTTAGAATTTATCCTGTCTTTTGTTGAGGGGAAGAAATCATCATCTTTTACTCTGGATGGATTGTAACTAAGAGAAGCATCAGAGACAAATTATACAAGGTTAGAAATTTTAAAGAGCTTTAAGAAAACATCTACTCTTTGCAGATGTATTAGTGCTGTTAAGACAGTTGAAATTAAACACAACCTAGATGTCTGCTTAATTTGTAGTTATCTTAAAAGAACCAAAACTCAGAGTATTTTTCAGTGCTTTAAGAAGTTGCTTCTTTTCTCTAAATAAAGCTCACGTCCTTAAGGCAATTGCCTTGCTGGGAATACAACAGTCTCTGGTATAATTTGACAAACAGAGAAAGCAAAGAAACTCCAGATGACAGGTTCTTTATTTGTTTATTCAATGAATCATGCTTAAATTGCAAGGAAAAGTTGAGGCAGGACAGTTCACTAAGGCAGGAGCACATTTTTCCTCTTCATACTCCCAAGCATTGTACTAACAGCAGTGCAGAACATGGTGGAGGTTTGGAACCTACATCATAAAGAATTATGCATCGCTCGTCACTCCATGTGCTTCCTGAAGCCAAGAGAGACCTGGCCTTTCAACTTGATCTGCCTTTGGAGTTCTGCCTTCTAAAACCAGCTGGAAACCCATAGTTTTCAATTAAGCAGAATTGAGCCTATTATGCCAGGGCTAGCTACAGACTGACTGTGAGTGCATTCATATAGCCACTGTCAGGGAGGTAAGCAAAGTTTTTATATTGAGCATGACTATGTACTCTCCTAAGACTCTCCTCTGCAAGGTTCTTATTCCGCCTCTCAGCAGACTGGTGATTATCTCAGGTCAAGGAGAGTGCTCACCTCAAATACATGGCTTCCCCTACACTGCTGAGGAGTATCCAGCTGGCCCAGAGCATGAGCGTGGAGAGCTGATGTTTGCCTGCAAAGTGTTATGCAGAGTATCAGCAAAATATTACACTGATTTTGAAAACACATTATCCCAAGAGTTTAAAGAAAAAGCTTGGAAAATCTGTTCTTCAGTCAGTAAGATATTTAGCCTTTTTTCATTCTTGATTGCTGAGCATCCCACACACTTTCAGTGTTAATAAAAACAGAAGTAACAATAATAATAACAAGAAAGTGAAATCTGAAATAAAATGCAGAACTGAACTCAAAATACTTAGGAGATGTGAAGTCTCATGCTGAAAATTACACACTTAAAAGGTACAATGTAGGAAATCATACATAACCAGCAGGAATAATAATTATATATTAAAAAAAAAACCACTAAAAAACAACCAGCTTTATAAAAAGGATAAGACTATTTAGAAAAGTCTTTTGTCACTGAAACTACAAAAGTGAGTGATGAATCAGCTTGTAGCATATCATTACAGTAGAAGGAAACACTACTTCCCTCTTAAAAATTACTTTTCTCCAACTTAAAACTGCAAACATGGTGTTACATTTCATGGGGATCTCACTTTTTAGGGAAAAAAAATCACACACACACAAAATAAATTTCCTGGGATAATATAAAACTTTTTAACACAAGTAACTACTTCAATCAAATAAAATGTTTGTGAACACTCTCCTAAAAGGTAACATTCAGACGATAATATAGTAATAATAAAAAATAGTGATTTAAAAGATGTATACTACTGCTGCCTCCCCTATATATACAGCCCAGTACATACTTTCTTATATTAAATTTAGTCAAGTCCAGACGGAAAGATACTGTTAACAAATATAAGTAATTCTCTGACTACAATCCTGCACCTAGCAGAGCAAATAACCTTTTGTTGATCAGGAAGCCTCTTAAGCTATATCCATCTTGTAGCAGAATGTGTACAGACCAGACTCTCAGCTGACATAAAAGTGGGTTGCCGACTTAGCTCAAAGGAGTGACTCCAGTTGACATCCAGGGTGGATCTGGACACTTATTTTGTGTGACCGTATGTCTCTTCATTATTGTCTGAATGGATGAGAAGATTAACTGGGCATCCCTGTCCAGGAGAATAAATACTTGTAGCTGATATCTATGAGGAAAGGTACAAGTTTTTTTCTGGAGATCTGCTTCCTGAGAGTGAACTTGTTCATAGAGTCTTTTGGTCCTAATTTGAAGGACAGTTAACTTCTGGGTCAGCCTGAAAGCTTTTAGGGAACAACTTGACTGCTGATGAAGGACAGAATACAGAAATATAAAAATTGAGAAATAGATTATAAGGTGCTAATTCACACCCAGATTAGGACTGGGCATCTGCAGTTTCCAGACAGGCATATTGACAATTTCAGTTAACCCCAAAAGACCATGGCAGAGTTCTCCTTCACTGCTTAGTGAGGCAAAAAGATAAGAAATGCACAGTGGATGTTCAATGGCTCTATCCCCAGCCACCAAAGGGAACTGAGAAAAGTTAAGCACACATCACTCTGAGTTTGTGCATGCACATACATTCACAGAAACATGAATCCTGTGGGATGGGGGATTGCTCTTATGTCTTTCTATAAAAGCATGTATTTACATAATTGGTTTGATACTAGAGGGACCTCTTTTCTTTCTCTGGCTCTCCTTGACCCGTATCACAGAATCGCAGGGGTTAGAAGGAACCTCTGGGGATCACCCAGTCCAAATCCACTGCTAGAATAGATTTGCCTAGAGCAGAAACACATCCAGCCTCCACAACCTCTCTGGGAAGTCTGTTCCACTGCTCCATCACCCTCGAAATAATTATGCACTTCTTTAATTAACCTTAAAGAATATTCAGTGCTGAGTGAGGTGCTGAAATATTTCAGGAACCATGTCTCTGTTTGGGTTAAGGTGGCTCAAGGTTACTAATTCAACATACAATAGTGTAAAATAACTTGGAGGACATCACCTCTGACCATGCAGAGCATATATATGGGTTTAGGGAGAAATTCAAATTTAAACAAGTTGTTTTGCATGTGTCCGTCACATTTATCTCTGAAATGTCTGAAAATGGCCATTTTTGGAAGTAGGTCACTGGACAACTGATCTCATTTGGCACAGTTATCCTGCCTACATCAAAAGCAAGGAGGATGCAAACAATAAACTGGTTGACTCCACGGAGAGAAGAGCTAGGGATCAGCCAAACCAAGGCTAACTACAGGCAAGCTGGAAAGCTTACAATTTACCCCAGGAATATACCACGACCAGTGTCAGATCCCCAAAAACCCTTGGCCACCTATTTCATTGTTTCACCACCCTCATAGTAAAGAGCTTCTTCCTAATGTCCAATCTAATTCTCTAGTTTAAAAAAAATGCACCTTGTCCTATTGCTACATGAAACCATTCCCCGTTGTCCTGTGCCTACATATGCCTTCTCAAGGAGAAATATCCCCACAACTCCACATCAATAGCACAGATTTCATTCATAGCAGTAATAGAAAATTGGCCATGATCAGAGACAGAGAGCTAGTGCTGGAGCCAAAACAAAGCATATTACTGATCTTTATGCTTGTGAAATAAATGGTTTGTACATTCATTTAAACATGAAGCTGCATGCTGTATCAAGGATTAAAGATGATTTTGCCAAGATGTAAGTCTGAAAAAATACTTTCTTAGACACAGCTGAATATGTTTTTTTTCAGCAAGTATATCTCTGAATTTCATCTGAATATGACTTCTTGAAATGAGTTTAAGGTGGAAAAAATTATTTAAATGTTCTTTTCTTATATAAAGGAACAAAAGCATTTCTTCCTGTTTTCCTATAATCAATCTTGCTTAAAGTTCACCTTTACTTATGCTATATGAAGAAGATAGATGAAAGTTAACTGTACTGAAGAGACTTCTGCTTGTAAATTAAGCTGTGTAAACATTTCAGGTACAACAGTCCTCAGAAACCCCTGCTTACATTATACATTCCTATTCCTATGTCAGTTACATTTAGGAAGGACAATCTTTCTGAACTACTATGTTGAAGGCTACATAATGAGATCTAAAGTGTTTGGGGTTTACTGTACTGTTAATATTAACATTCTTAATTCATAGGGGGAAAAAAGTTACTTGTTTTTGTTGCTATTTAAAGCATGAATTCTGAATATACAGATGTATTTGGTTTGGCTGAGCTGGAGTTAATTCTCCTCAAAGCATCATTCTAGTGCTGTGCTTTGCAGTGCTGTAGCTGAGTGTTGATAACACACCAGCATTTTGGCTGCTGCTGAGCCAAACACCCAGCCTGTGCTTTTCCAACATTTCCCTACCATGAGAATATGAGGGGGCACAGCTGAGCCATCTGGCCCAAACTAGCCAAAGGAATATTCCCTGCCATGTGATGTCAGCTCAGATCTAAGAACAAAGTGAAAGAAGGAAGTTCTGGGGGGATTTGCCCATGGTGTCTGTCCTCCAGGGGAACCATTACACATAGACAGATCCACTTCCCAAGTCCAACCATGGTCCTGCTGATGGGAAGCAGAGAATAACATCTCTATCTGCTTTCACTTCCACGTGGTCTATTGCTTTGCTTATCATTATTATTAAATTGCTTCTATCTTATAACTGGGTTTTGTTATATTTTCCCCTCTCCACAGTCCATCTAAGAAGTGGAGTAACAGAGTGGCTTTCATGGGCATTTGGGCTTCAGCCAGGGCAAAACCACCACAACAGAAAGACGGATTGTAACACATTATAGATATAATCTATAGAGTCAAGAATATTGTATTTATCACAAGTAGCAAAAATTTAGAAGTATTACTGTCACATCCAAGCGACTTCCGACAATGCAATGCTATTATATTTTCTACATATTCTGTATAAATATGCACCTATGCTTGGACAAGAACATGTGTATGTGTGTCTACAGACATCTTTATGTTGGACAAAATCCCCCAAAAATGTATCAAAATAGTGAGAAATATTTCTGGAAAAGAAATGGCCAGCACATATGTTTCTCACTTGGACAACCTAGAGGGCATGGGATTTCTGCTTCAGTTGTCTGTCTCCTGTTACTCCACAATATGCTGGCAGAGATTTCACACTTCCTACTATTACATCCCTAATGCTGAGGAGCCATAACAGGGTGATGAAGACATTATTAAATTTTGGGATTAGCTGTGTGAAAAGAGAGGAATGCTGAGAGCCAAAAAAAAATAGGCAATGCTGCTTAAAATAACTTTTTAGGAGTATATGATTCAAAATTGAGCCTGCATATCAGTCTCATAACTACAAAATTTTCTACTGGAGACCCTTTTAGGGTTAGAAGTGAACACTGGGTCTCTTAAGTACTATTCCCTTTCTATTACACCAAATACATGGTTTTATTTCTGTAGATCTGTAGATTATTCAACTCTTGCATATAAGGAATCTGAGTTCGGGACTCTTTCTTGATCTTCTGACACTAGAACTAGTATACCTTTATGAAGAAATATAGGTGTTTACTCAGGAAAGGAAACAAATGTGTGGCAGTTTAGATTGCATCAAACAGGAAAAAAAGGCATGAGTTTGAAACTGTTCAAAACATTGGGTGTTGAATGACATTTCTGGAGAAGAGAGTAGCTGGCAGGTAAACTAGTTGAAACAAGTATATTTATTACATATTTAACCACAAGGATCTCACCTATTTGACTTTTTAGTGACAGATGAAATTACATAATACAAACTTCAGAAATGTATGCAGAAATGTGTATCTTTCAAAAACTAGTGGAAACAGTCCACTTTTTTTCTTTCTATGTTACAGCAAAAGACAACAGAGAAATGAGCTAATCAATCATAGCTTATACACTAGACTCCTAAGGCTTACAGGATGCTCTGTAATTTGTGTTTTGACCTCTTGATACCTTCCTCTTACTAAGGTTCTCACAGAAAAAATGACATGCCAATGAAGAGTGACACAATATTCATCTTGTCTGACTGGGTAGGTCACAACAACAATTTGGGTTAGTCTGTAGCAATCTGTGATGACTGGGAAAGATATAGTGAGGCTCTGTGAAATTACTTCCTAAAAACATCACCAAGAAAGCCACAAAATGTGACTAGGTCTATCAGAGTATCAAGTGATCCATAATACAGATACTTGTGTGATCTTCTCCTAATTGCTGCAGGTGTAAAAATAAAAATATTTTGGATGAAAGAAAACTAAACCAACTCTGAACAGCAACTGGTAGCACACTGCACTGCAATTGCGTACACTGCACTGCTTTGGTGTAGGTAGAGCTTTTGGTGTTACAGGACTGGTGCCATAACTTTCACACTGCTACCTCTTGACTGCTCTTTTATCTAGCTAGTCTTAGGTGCTGAGTGGGCTTACTGATCTTGCTGACTGGTCCTGGTGCTGTCTGCTGCATGCAATGCTAGTCCAGAATCAAGAGTTGGGAATATGTGTTGGTACACCAGGTCACTCAGCATCCTCTTTGATTGCATCTTCTCCTACCTCATTATTGCCACTTAATCAACCATTTACTATTCACAGCTAACATGGGCCTAGAAATCTTTGGGTACCAGCTTCCTGCAGAGCACTTAGAAGCACTCTAAAGCTACAGTAGTTCATTTAATAAAGATAAGTTCATAGTCTTTTATTAGCCTGAGACCTAGACCGCTAGAAATGAGTGACCTATATTTGCTAAAACATTGGGAAGGAAGCAGTGGGAGTCACAAGGGGTTATCTGCTTTTCCTTGCTCTCCTTATCAGGTCACAAATTGATATATTGAATGCACTGTCTATTATCTGGAGTCCTGCCACATCCACTAGACACAGTGACCTCACACATATATGCTCGCCTCACTCACTTCTCTGCTATGTACTTCTGATTTATGGTCTGCTGGCAGACCATGTAGACCAGGACTGAAAATGTTGCACAGAGTGAATCAATTAGAGCGCAGTAGATTGATAGGCGCTACCTACTGTATTTAAAAATAATTGAACTGTGAAATGATTAAGTGAACTGAGAATTTCTGTAAGTTTGAGTACTAGCAAATTATCAATGAATAAAAGTATATTAAGCAGTAGTGACAAGAGTAAATATTAAATTTCTGCCACTTTAGAGATTTGTTTTTAACTTCAGTATGTATGAGCTATCATCAAATCAACAAATCCAAACATGGCATGAATCTTCAAGGAAGAGTTAAAAAATTAAATCAAATGTATTTGAAAAATATGCTTTTGAGAAAGTAATATTGAAAATCAAGCTACTAATGAAAGCAAAACTAAGTAAGAAACAGTGAGGAAATAAGCATAAAGGGGAAATTGCAAATACTGAAGAAAATATTTGTGTTAACTTAAATAAGTTATCATAACATCTTTTCCTACATGCAGAGAAATACATTAAAAGCAGCATTTTTTTTTTTTTTTAAGAAAGAACTTTTTACTAATACAGGACAGGTTACTGAAGATAAAGCAGCCTTCACTGAAATCAGTGGTTCTATCCACAGCAAGAAAAATTACAACAGCATTTTAAGCAAAAAAGAAAAATTAGCGAAGGACTGAGCACTGGAGTCACATGCATAGTCTGCTAAATTTAAAAAAAAGTGAAGACACAGTCAATATTACCACAGACCTAAGGCTCTTTTCTTCTTTAAATTCCACCAGATACAATGGATGACATTTCTCAGACACATTTATTACAAAATAAAATGCTATGGAAGAAGTCCTCTAAATGGCTCCTCAAGAAACACTACATAATTACGCTTCCTTCAGAAGACAAAACTCTGCTCTTTGGTGAAAGACACTCAGGGATATGGAAAAGGGAAAATGCAGGAAAACCTGGTCAGGGCATCCATTAGACAAAGTGTTTGTATTCAATAATGCCAACAACAAACCGCTCATCTGCTTTGTGTGGAAGAGAAAAGTAACAAAATTAGCTTCCACCATGACAGAAATACTCCTCTGTTTCCTCCCCTGTCACTGGAGATAAAGACTGCAACAGGGTCCATGTGGTTCCTTGGCTGTTTGCCCTATGATCCTGTGCTGGTGTGAAGATAATTAGGAATATTAGAAAGGCCACAGCTGTCCTTCAGAACCTAATCTTCCATCCTCTACTCCCCAAAGCCCATTCTTGACCTGATCCAATGCAAATTGTCCTATGGCTCCCAATAAAACCTCTCAATGTATCTCATTTAGAAGGATTTTAACAGCATCTCTAGCCAAAGAGTCACTGCCTGATGGTATCACAAGAATCTTGTTCATCAGCTTGAGGACAGAGGTGGCTGAATCTCAGAGCTTTGCATTTATTGGAAACTAATATTTTGAAGAAAAAGTACTGAAGTAAGATACAGAAGTAACACTTGGTGGTGTCCAGATTTCCTTTTCAAATGACCTGAAGTTTGAGTCCTCCAGGATAGATAGTAGAAGCACACCCTATGTCATATAGTATCCTATTATGCTTCTTTTCTTGTTAAATTATCAAGAAGCTTTATTAATAATGCTTTACCAGCTTTTCAAGTGAAAATATATCCTGTCTGAGTTTTATTGACAGCTTGTGTGATAATCAAAGCTTTTATCCAAGAAAAATCTATTCAACGACAGTTCCTTAATAGATCATACAAACCTCATTTATTCTGACAAGTAATTATTCACCAAATTAGTATCATGAACTCAATGAGACTGTCACATGACCAAGGGCAGCAGTGATGGCCACAAACATGGTCTGGATGATCAGGTAGTGCAAACTGGTTGAAGGAAAGAAGTCAGAGAGTTGTGGTCAATGGGATGGAGTCTAGTTGGAGACCTGTATCTAATGGAGTCCCACAGGGGTCAGTACTGGGACCAGTTCTGTTCAATATATTCATCAGTGACCTGGATGAGAGCATAGAGTGCACTGGCTGCAAGTTTGCTGATGACACCAAACTGGGTTGAGTGGCTGCCAGACCAGAAGGCTGTGCTGCTATTTAGGAAGACTTGGATAGGCTGGAGAGTTGGGCAGGGAGAAACTGAATGAAATTCAACAAGGGCAAGGGTAGAGTCTTGCACCTGGAAAAGAACAACCCCAGGTACCAGTATAGATTGAGGATTGACCTGTTGGAGAGCAGCGAAGGGGAAAAGGATCTGGGGGCCCTAGTAGATGGGAGGTTGACCATGAGACCGCAGTATGCTCTTGTGGTCAGGAAGACCATTGCCATTCTGGGGTGTATTAGAAGGGCTGTGGCTAGTAGGTCAAGAGAGGTTCTCGTGCCCCTCTACGCAGCCCTGGTGAGGCCACATCTGGAGTACTGCATCCATTTCTGGGCCCCAAGTTCAAGAGGAACACAGAACTGCTTGAGAGAGTCCAGCACAGAGCCACAAAGATGATGAAGGGGATGGAACACTCTCTTACAAGGAGAGACTGAGAGAGCTGGGGCTCTGCTGCTTGGGGAAGAGGAGACTGAGGGTTGACCTCATTAATATTTATAAATACGTGCAGAGTGAGTGCCAGGAGGATGGAGCCAGGCTCTGCTCAGTGATGCCCAATGACAGAACAAGGGGCAAGGGGTGGAAGCTGAGGCATAGAAAGTTTCATTTAACACAAAAGGAATTTTTTTCACTGTGAGGGTGACAGAAGACTGGAACAGGCTGCCCAGGGAGGTTGTGGAGACTCACTATCTGAAGATATTCAAAACCTGCCAGGATGCATTCCTGTGTGATCTGTTATAGGTGATCCTGCTCTGGCAAGAAGGTTGGACTGGATGATCTTTTGAGGTCCCTTCCAGCCCCTGACATTCTGACGTTCTGTGATTCTGTGTGATTCCTGTGAAAAAATCTATCATTATCAGATAGCCACGTGAAATAGCATAAACTGACTAGTCATTTAAAAAACAATTCCACAAGAGAACACCAAGGAAAATTGACTGCCACCCTAACTTCAGAGACCTCCTGTGCAGCTGGTGTATGTGACGGTCTGTATGGTTCCTTGGCCTGTTATTTTAGAAAAAAGGAGTAAGTTTCTCATAGCACTTTGCACAGTTTTTATAGAATCTTTACAATATACCTCTGGAGTAGAAATTTCACTATGAAAGCATGTAGCATTATTCTCTGATAATTTTTTTTTAATGCTTCTCATCTACCCTGCATTTTTCAATATATGTTACATACATCTTTTTCACCACCAATGCCTAACAATGGTAATATCTGATCTGTCCAGAACAATCAACAACCCATGAGAAATTTCATAGAAGCAGGTTTTGGTGGAGGAGAAAGGATGGAAGCATCACAGACACTGAAATCTGATTCTTTGTCTTCTTTTGGTCTCTTAATAAGATGCAAATACCCTTTCTGACTATCATATTTTTAGTGTAATGTTCTTTTGGTAATGATAACAAGGGAGAAATGCTTAACCTAAGGTGCTGTACTTTGCACTTGAATAAATTGCCTCTTTAACATGTGCTTGCATAAACTGTGAATTTAAACTCTCAGTTGCTGTGAAAGCTCCTCTGATGTTGTGTTTGCATTAGAGGAAAACATTTAGGGTACTCCTAGGAAACTAATCCTCAGGAGGGATGAAATTCAGGAGAGACTAATAAGTCTGCACCTTTGATACACTTACCACTCAGCAAAGCCAGACAGGATTATATTCCAAAGCCTTTAACAAAATATTTCGGGAATTTTAAACCTAGAAGTATCTGTAGTCTTTACAGTCCGGGATACTTTTCATTAGATCTTCTTTTGTAATGTTCCTGACATACAACTCTTTGATATCAAAGTCAGTTTGCAGGGATGACATGAGTAAATGCCACTGAAAGTCTCTGTGTAGCCTTCATATTCTGTCATGTAGCAGATATTACCTAAGTGTGTCAGTGCAGGAGTTAATTCCTTACCTTTGACTCTCTCTCTAATAATTATTGTATTACAGCAAATCTGAAGATTATAACCAGTGATATACACATACACTGATTATGATAATTTTTCAAGGCAAGGTAATTTGTGTATTCAAAAAATGCCTTGGAAAATCTGTCAGAATTACTTGATTTTCACAGGTTGACACAATAGAAATGTTAGGGGTTGGAAGGGACTTCAAAAGATCATCGAGGTCAGAGCAGAATCACTAAAAGTTTGGTTTATAGCTCCACACTACAATCTCTCATTTGCTATTTACTAAAGGTCAGTTCAGCATCTGAACAATAGTATCAAAATCATTCCTGCTCAAGAGCAGGTTAGCGCAGAGTTGCAGCACATTTCTGGTAACATTTTAAATTATCAGAGCTATGTTTTGACTAGTAGCAATACAGGAATCTTTTGCAAAAAACTGACTCTCTAGCAAGAGAGACAACTATGAAAATTCACTGCATTTGAAGTTTTAAATGACTGCTTTGGTTCTGAGAAGGTAGTGACAATACTGCAAGCATTTCACAAGATGGTTATGATAAATGCATCGGTGAAAGCAAACTGTTTAACAGACAACAAAGCCCAGCACTTGCTCTTCCAAGATGTGGGGCTTCCTTAAATAAATTTCATATTTCAAAGGGCCTTAGTCAGCATTCCAGAAAAAAAACGACATTTAGAAATCTACAGACTATAGTAAAAATCTACAGACACTGCTCAGGTGAACCTGGTTAATATAATGGAAATTTGCTGTGAATGTCTAAAGAAATACTTCTGAAGGTCCCACTTTCACTGTACAAATGAAAAGTCAAGCCTAATCAGCAGTTTAGTTTCTCATTATAATTATTTTTCCTTGTCCAGCTTTTAAGTACCTATGAACTGTGTTTCCTAGAGTGATCATAAAGTGTTTTTGAACAATCATCCCTTGAGATGGATATTCCAGGTTCTCAGAAAAACTCTCCACAGCCCCCAGAAACCATGTCGTTCAGGCAGAAGTAGCCAAGGTAGCCAACGTAAGATGTTCATTTCATATTTTAATAGTGGAGTCCCTCTGTAAGATCAGCTTGATTTGGAGCCAGCCATGAGTGATTTTCCTTGCCTGTGCAGGTCAGTGGATGCCTACATGACTGTGAAACAGTACCACGGCAGCAAGGTGATACCCTTATATTTCCTTTAATGACACTTTCTGCTTTTCACTGACACTTTACCCCATTAATGCCACTCTGAAAGCTGAAAAAAAAAGATTCCATATATCCATAGGATGGGTTGCGTTGTATTTTCAAGGTCTCTTCTGTATTCAAGACTTCCTAAGTAATCCTAACTCTTGAAGAATCATTATTAAAGTTCCTGATTTTTTCTCATCCTACACAATGTTATAAAGAACTTCATACTTCAGTAAGTTCCTGATAAGTTCCTCTCTACACCTTTCATGTGCAACATCTGCCAAGTAGCAGGGTACAAAGTCAGTTTGCTTTGCCTTTGCAAGTCATAAGAGGGGAAATAAAAGTGTGTTTTTAGTCTTGGTGGAGCATGTGTAGAAAGGAAACAGAATTTCTTCTACTGAGATTATCACAGAATCACAGAATTAATCAGGTTGGGAGACATCTTTGGGGTCATTGAGTCCAACCTATCACCTAACCCAGAGTTATCACCACCTCTTTCCAAAGGTCCTCTTTTTTTCCCTTAATTCCTTCACAAGTCCCTCAACCATCCTGGCTGGTCATCTTCCCTGGAAGCTCTGCTTTCAGCACATCAGCACAGCCTGTTTCTGTGCCTTCAAAATTTCTCTCTTGAAGTGGGTCCAACCTTCCTGGACCCTTTTGTTTTTAATGGCTTCTTCCCAAGGTACCCTTTGATTTAGTTCTTTGAATAATCCAAAGTCTGCCCTCTGGCAATCCAGTGTGGATATAGCTTCACTGCATATTGAAAACATTATTTCATGATCACTGCACCTCAGAGAGCCTCCAACCACCACATCTTCCACCAGCCCTTCTCTATTTGTAAACAGCAGGTCAAGCAGAGCCTCACCCCTGGTAGGCTGGTACACCAGCTGTGGCAGGAAGCTATCCTCTATGCTCTCTGAAATCCTTCTAGCCTGCCAGCTCTCTACTGTGTTGAGTTCCCAGCGGATATCTGGCAGGTTAAATTCAGCTGGAGTCTTGAAATGTCTTGCAGATGTTTGTAGAATATCATATCCACCTCCTCTTCCTGGTTGAGTGTCCTGTAACTGACTCCAATTAGTATGTCAGTCTTATTGGTCTGCCCTCTGGTTTTTAGCCATAGGCTTTCAACCCACTCATCATTAGTTACAAGCTCCATGGCATTGAGAACTTCCCTAATATACAGGGCCACCCCTCCACCCCTTTTCCCTCTCCCATCTTTCCTGAACAGCCTGTATCCATTCATTATAGAGACTGTAGGCAATTTTGTGTTTCTTCTTGGAAGGAAACAAGCCTGTTTTCAGCACATAGCTCTCAGGACAGGGCACATTGAATGACCTAGAACTGTTATGCTAAAACTCACTTCCAGTCTCTGCTAGAAGACCTTATTTCTAATGGTACAGCTGCCCACTTGCAGCAGTACTGTGCTTCAAAATTCCCCTCCATTCCCAGGGAGCAGCTTGAAGCAGCTCCAGGCAATGCTGCTAGTAAGTCCTCCCTTTCCATTAGCAGGATCCTTCACTCCATAAGCAATCTCAGGGCCAAAAATGAGTTTGAAGTACACTGGAAGCAGAAGTGGTATCTATTGTGATAGGGAATTTGTCACAAAACTTCATCTTAGATGAAATATCAGGAGCCTTTCCTTCTGTTCAAGCTGCCACTGTGCTTGCTTTTGCAATCCATTCTAAAGTTATTCAAGGTTTTTGCTTTTTTCTCCTCCTTTAATTTTATGTGACTTGGAGATTTTTGGTAGCAAATCTTTGATCCTTGTTTCTATAAGTGTGCTCTATCTCAGAGAGCCACACCTGGGCTCTTCCAGAAAAGTAAGTAACAAATCAGATAAAGTCTGTGTGACAGGTCCAAAGAAGATAAATCTCTTTAAGAGCATAAATCAGTCTCCTGGAGCTTATCCTTGTAAGAGGTTAATGACACAGTGACAACCAAAAATGAAAGAGATCAAGGGCTAGAGTAGTTAAATTGTCTTGCAAGGAGTTTATAATTTTTTGGCAAGTTATTACCAATAGCAGGGCTTGATCTGCAAATATCTACAAAAACTACTTTTTCTCACACTTTTGCCCAAAGTAAAGAGTAGGCAATGCAACCATTGGATTTTGGTACACATATGAAAAGCAAAACATGCAAACTGCTTTTTGAAGATCAGATGATACCTGCTGCATTCTTTATCTTAGGGTCTTCTTTTTTAAATGACCATTTATGAATCCTGGCTTTCTGGATGTTCTGCTTTTCATGTGTGTATCAAAGTCCAATGGTTGCATTGCCTATTGTGCTGTTTTGAGGCTAATTGGAATATTTTAATAAGAGAAATTAGATTATTGGCTGTGAAAAGAAAATAAGGTGATGTCTATACTACCCATTTGTTCTGCTGAGACATAAAAGCAAGGATACAAACATAGATAGGATAGTCTCCCCCTGGCTATTGCCATATTAACTCTTCTGCCTGAACCTGCGCATTTTCCAACTAATCATTCTGTTTCTAACACCCTTTGCTGACCTTTCCAGCTCACCCTGCATGTAAGAGAGATTCTGAGATAAAGGAGAGGGTGTAAAGAAGGTGGAAGATGGTTGTGAGCCCCTCCTGGGCACTCTGACTTCTGGGAGGGGTCTTGTATTTCTGTATTACTTTTAATTTGTATATTATTGTATGTAGCTGTAAATATCTGTAATGTGTATATACACTCCTTAACTTCCAGCCAGCTGAATTTAGTCTGGGTGAATCCTTGGTGGGCGGGGGATGGGCAGGTGATGCCCAGAACCACTGCACCTACTGTTGCAGAGTAGATACACATCCACTCGTACTACATTCTAGACAAACAGAGAAGTACTCATTTCAGGTGAGAAGACTATCCTATTACAGGATCCTGGTGGCAAGATTTCATATTCTCATTTTTTAATGGGCAAAACAGGGGCTATTGATAGTCCAATAAATATAGTTCAGGGGCAAATTTGCAGTAAGCCAATTAATAATAGACATGAATTCCTTCTAATTAATTTCCACAGAGGACTTATACTTGGGGAAATCTGGTAGCCTTTGAGTTTCTCAGTTTGCAGCTAAGAAAGTATTTTTTGAAAGTAATAATCTGAGAATGACTGAAAAACATATCTAAAATCAAAGCTATGGTTTTTTTAAAACAGCCTATCAGATGAAGACAGATTCAACACAACAAAGACGAATTATCTGCTAAGTGAAGTTTGGATGAAATGCTCTGACCAAGAAAGCAAATACTGCCTTGCAAGCAGAAAACTGTTTGCTTCAAAGATAAGGGACATTGTTTTCAAATCTCAAGTTAAAGGAAGTTATTATCTAAAATGAGATGTGGAAAGAAATCTCAAAATAGCACTGAAAAATCTGGAAAACTCTATAACTGATGTTCTGAAATGTAATTTTCAGGTGAACTGCGAAAGAAGGAAAATGTGAACCTGTTCTGCTTTATAGTCACCAAAAATAATATTTAACACTCCAACAAAAGCCAAAACATCTTTTTTCACTGGTTCTTCTTCAAAATTCATTCTCAGTCTATTCCAGAAGTCTTAGTTTCTGCTTGAAAAGTCAGTATAGATTTGATCAAGATAGGAAATGTGTATTTTAGAATGTTTTAGATGTTAGCTTTTAGTTTTATTAACAAGGAAAACACACAAGTTTTGATACGCACTGTTCTTTCAATACAGTTTTAAAAACTGTTAGTATTGCGATTATCACAGCTAAGTGTTGTGTACTCCCTGCCATAAGCAGGAAAGATCTAGCCTGAAAAACCTATCTTCACTATTATCTGCATCTTACAGAAACAGATGCTCTCTTTGAAGGAGAACACAGATGGGCATTGCACTACCTACTTTCTGCATGTTACCTCCTCTTTCTTCTCTTCCTTTTATTTTTCCTCTTCTTCCTTCTCCTCCCCCAGCCATGCTCTGGGGGTCCCTGAGGGGCTCACACTGACAATTTCCTGCCATTGTGAAAAATATCTTCACATTCATGATATTCTGCCTCCATCTAAAAGACATATTAACTAAGGTATTATTGCTATTAATTGGAGGCGAACTAACTCCTGTTCATATGTGTTAGGTAATTTTTTCTTGGAAACCTATCTACCTAACACACATCTAGGAACCAGATATTCTTCTTCTGGTATATTGTTAAATTTTGTTTATTTCCTTGTCACTTGTGAAAATAGTCTTTTTTTGTTGTTTCTGAAAATCCCAAATGTTTGCAGTGTTAAATTAGCTGAGTGTAGACAATAGCTCAGTTTGAATTTTCCAGTTTCATCTCAATCCTTTCTGCAGGTTCAAACATTAGGGATTAAGTAGTGACTGGAAATACATCCAAATGGTCTCTATTTTTTTAATCTATCTGTCAATAGATAAAGTAAAATTAATTTCATTTTCTTGAAAACCATGATCAATGTGGAAACAGCAAGATAAGGAAAATTAAGAGCAGAGTATGCAGCTTTCAGAAAAGGACTTTCCTGCTTAACAAGTGGATAAAAAGTAGTAATGTGAAGCAGGAATCTGAAAAATGTAAAACATCATTTTTATAACCAGCAAAGATGAAATAAACAGGATTTTCTAAGTCAAAAGAGAAAGCAGAACCACATTAGGAAATGACTGAAGAGCTTATTACTGTTGACTTTAAAAAAAAAAAAAGTCTGGCTGAATGTGACCTAATGGTGAATTTTTTTTCTTGTCCTGCAGTGGTCTACATAGCAACATGAGGTAGCTTTGCAAACCTTTGCAAACCAACCATCATAAGCAAAATTTGACAAATCTCTGAGGACTCGAAAATAGCAGAACTTGACAAGACTCACAGTGCTTTGAATGGATCACTGACACCGTCATTCCCTGCTCTTATTAGTTGCATAATCTACATATTCCTTTTCATAAACCAAAGACTACTGAAGTTTTGTTTGAGGAAAACCTTTTAATGTCTAAGACATGTTAGCAGTTGCATTAAAAAAACACACAAACATTTCCTGCACCAATTTATTCGTTAAGGGACAGTTTGGAAATCTCAATGCAAAATAACTTTTTCTTACTACCTTCATAACTTCATATTTGAGATTTTATTTGTTTTTTACTATGGCCAGCAGTCATAGGAAGAGGAGCAATGGTTTGAAATTAGAGAAGAGGAGATTTATATTGGATGTTAGGAAAAGTTCTTTACCATGAGGGGAGTTCAGGTTGCTTAGAGAGGAGGTTGAGGCCCCAACTCTGGACATATTCAAGGTGAGGCTTAAAGGGGCTGTGGGTGACCTGATCTAGTAGAGAATGTTCATGCCTACTGAAGGGGAGTTGGACTAGATGACCTTTAGAGGTCCATTCCAACCCAAATGATTCTATGATATCTCATGGACTATAATAATATATATGTATACGTGCATATATACATATCTATATATTTGTGTTGTAGACATACTGAGAACTGTAAAGGAAGAGAAATACAGATGCACAAATGCACTTCAGAAAACAAAATTGCATTATAAACTACAGCAAGGTAATAAGCCTGCTCTTTTCTACTTGAAATCTGTCATAAAAGCCATCTACTTGAACTTCATTCTTCTTTTGTTGTTTATATATATATATATGTTCGGAGCTCACAGTACGCTGTTCTCATTATAGATTGGCAGTACACTGAGAATTAAGCCTGTTTTCCACATAGACAGTTGTTATCTTATGGAGTGTCATTCAATGTAATGGCAATGCAATGTAATGCACTTAGCCTGCATCCCAATTACCCATTAGCAGTTTGTGCCGTTAGGGAGCAGGAAAAGATCTGCTCTGCACTGTAGCAATTATTTCAGAATATCTGCTTCTCAAACTTTATGCAATGGGAGACTTTTCCATGAGCAGTAACTGCTATTTTAAGTGAAATCTTTTGTCCAAGCAAAGAATAAATTAAAAAGACGTTTGAGACTTTTTGCTCAATAGAGCTCCCTTTCCTACCTTTTTTCTCCAGTCCACAATGAAGCAGAAGTCTTACATAAAATCCTACGCAAATGTAACTGATGCAAGAAGATGGCTAAAGACAAGATTGTAAGATATTCTGATAGTCTGGGTTTGCTGGTTGCTTGCATTTATTCCTGGGGGTTTGTGGTTTGTTTTTTGCCCTGAGGAAATACGTTGTCTGTAGACAACTGCTACCTTTATTCTATCATAAAGTCACCATGCCTCTGGAAAGGCTTTTGTCGTGGTAGGGCATAAATCCTGCCCAAATTAGTTCAATCTCCTGCTCTTTCCCTCCTCCTGTAGCAAGGTCCAGGGATTGAAGGATGTGAGCAGGCAATGAGGGTTTGAAAGAAGAAAGCCTCGAAAGCACGTGACCAAGTCAGGTATTTTGTGCTGTCCCTCAAGTGTTAGTGAAGAACTAACACTTTGGTGAAGAACTTTGAATTCATTGGCCAAAACAATGGACGCTGATGCCTATTGGCCAGTTTCACCCTTCAAAATAGTATATTAAAGGGATAATTTAGAGCCCTTGCTTCTTTTCCTGCTGCTTCTCACAGGGATTGGATGTCTATTCGCACCTCTTTCACAGTGGCCATGTGTTTGCAGAGTGCATTTGCAGATTTGCACCAGCAGTGGCAAGGCAAACTTTTCCTCCTCCTCCTCCTCCTCCTCCTCGAGACACTCTCTATCGCATCTGTGAGCATAGGCAGAGTTAGAATTCCCATGTTATCAGGTTCCCTGTTTACCAAGTTCTGACTGTTTAAACTGTTTAAGCTCTTTGATCATGTGTTTATTAATAACCTTTGTGTAATTGCCTCTTATCGACCGAACATCCAAAGAACCTCAGGGAATTTTCCTGAAATGTTGAATACTAATAATTAAAAAATAATATTTGTAAAATATTATTAATATTTCATAACCAATTATTAATAATCACAACAGCCTTGCATTCAGCACATCTTCTGCCAATGATGAAAAAGCAAACATCTGCCTTTTCAATAGCACACAAAACATTATGGACTCACACAGAATTAAATGCAGTCATTGTTGTCTTGTCACATTTGGATGGACAGTTGTTTCTGAGAAGTTTTAGCAGAATCCTAAGCAAGTTTACAAGAGAAGTTTGTAAGTGTGGGGATGTAATGGCTCATCCAATGCAGCCATTACATTAGGCCACTAGCCACTGAGAAGTTGTGGCAGTCTGGTGAAGTTCCCAAAGGTTGGAAAACCAGAAACATAACCCCCAATTTTTAAAAAGGGGAGCAAAGAAAACCCAGGCAACTACAGACCAGTCAGTCTCAACTGACTTATCCTGGTAACTGTGCTAAGGTGCATTGAAAATAACAAAGTGACCAGTAACAGTCAACAAGGCTTCACAAAGGGCAAATCATGCCTGAAGAATCTAGTGGCTTTCTATGACAGAGTAACAGGTAGGTATGGGAAATGCAACTGACGCCATCTACCTGGACTTCTCCAAGGCATTTGACACTGTCCCACACAATATCCTTGTCTCTAAGATGGAGAGACATGGACTTGATGGATGGACTCTCTGATGGATAAGGAACAGGCTAGATGGATGGACTCAAAGAGTTGTTATCAGTGTCTCAATGTCCAGGTGGAGACCAGTGATAAGTGGAGTTCCCCAGAGATCTGTACTGGGTCCAGTGCTATTTAATGTCTTTGTCAGCAACATAGACAGTGGAATTGAGTGCAACCTCAGCAAATCTGACAACACCAAGCTGTGTATTGTAGACTCATTTGAGAGAAGGGATGCCATCCAGAATGATCTTGACAAGCCTGAGAAGTGGGTCAATGACAACTGCATGAGGTTCAACATGTCGAAGTGCAAGGTCCTGCATCTGAGTTGGGCCAGTCCCAGGCACAAATACAGGATGTGTGCAGAGTAGGTTGATAGTAGAACTGAAGAGACTTTGGTGAATTGACTGATGAGAAGCCTAGCTGGCAGTGCACACATGCAGCCTAGAGGGCAAATCGTATCCCAGGCCACATCAACAGGAATGAGGCCAGCAGGTCAAGAGAGTTGATTTGACCCCTTTACTTTGCTCTTGTGACCCCTTTACTTTGCTCTTGCTGTGTCCAGTTCTAGTGTCACCGTCATAAGAAGGATACAGAGCTGTTGTGGCAAGTCCAGAGGAGGGCTGCAAAGATGATCCAAGGGCTGTAACACCTCTGCTGTAAGGATAGGCTGAGGGAGCTGGGGTTGTTTGGCCTTGAGAAGGCTCCAGGAGGACCATACAACTGCCTTCCAATATCTGAAGGGATCCTACAGGAAATCTAGAGAGAGACTTTTCATAAGGGTGTGCAGCTATAGGACAAGAGGGAATAGGTTTAAGCTGAGGCAGAGTAGCTTTAGACTGGATCTTAGAAAATTCTTTAGTACAACAGTAGTGGGACTCTGGAATAGGTTTGCCAGGGAGGTTGTAGATGAGTCCTCCCTGGAGGTGTTCAAGGCCAGGTGGGATGACATCTTGTGCAGCCAAGGCTAGTTGAGAGGCATCCCTGCCCATGGCATGAAGATTGGATTAGATGATCTCCAAAGATGACAAGCTTGAGAGCTCAGCTTCTGGCACAGAAAAGGCCAGACTCCCCAGGCATGTCTTTAACAACAGGTCCATATTTTAGGACAATATTCAGAGTACTAAAGTGGTGAATAACTTCTAGAGTGCTTTTCCAGCGGGCCTGAACTGAGAGGAAGCCTGCTTATTCATTTCTGCTTGTTGCAATGCCCATGCAGGGACCTGGGCAATGATTAGCTCCAAGACATCCCAGTGCTCCACACCCACGGCTGGATTACTCATGTGTGTGCACATATGTTTGTAATCAAATTCAAATCCCCTGTGAAGAAAGATGTTTGTGAAGAAGTTTATTTTCCTTGTTTGGGTTCTTCTACAGTTTCTCAATTCTGGAAAAACTTCCCAAAAACAGTGCTCAAGGGCCTCATCCTTCTTCATTAGATTTTTTTTTCCTAGCTTGCTCATGTTTTTTCCATTTTAGAAGCAATGTTTGGCACTTAAAATTATCCAAGTACTAATAAAAACAAAGCTTCTCAAGGGTTGTGCTCACCAGCTATTAGTGATGAATAACAATGACAACACTCAAAGAATATGAGCAATGTCGAGGATGCTCACACTACTATGCTCAACAGTATGCACTATAATCAAGAATATCCTCTGGGGAATTAAGACCCCAGAAAAGGCAGAGGGCTGATTCACCAGGGTGAACCACTTGAACCATATAGCCATAGGCAACACTACGAATAGAAGGAGTGATCAGTGTAACCTCTGCCATGGCCGATACCATGGTCAAAGCTGAGTGTACTTATGGAATTATGAGATTTAAAGGAACATTATTTTTTTACATAACTTGTCCTAACCTGTTCCAAGCATAAAATAATGTTCTTACTTGTTTCATTTAATGAAGCCCAGATATGTCTAAACCTCTTGGACCCTACCAATGATGGAGCACTGTCCCTACCTCTGCCTCACATACATGTTCAATTTTCACATTCAAATCTTCTTGAACATTGAATATGTCCATGGACATAGGAAGGCACCATTCTGCACTATAGCCTGCACAGCAATTTATTCCATGTGCTTTGCTTGACTACCAATTCTATATTGGGTTGAGCAGCTGTATGGAAGTACTGAGTCTGATGTCCTCTGCTTCACATGGGGACTCCTATAGAAACAAAATTACTGAAAAGTGCAGAGGTTAAGTTTTACTCTTCCTACACAGTGTTTCTTACTCTGCCCCCCTTAGCTAGTATATCAAAAAAGACAAGGTTTTCATGCATCTTTTTACTCCTTCATAGCCACATGTTGAGGACCTGGGTACAGAGTTGAACTTAGAGCTTTCTCTTGATGGCTCAAGCTCCTGTGAGGCAGCCTGCCTTTTTACCCTTTGGTCACAGATGAGAAACTGGGACAAAATGTGAGACTGGAACTATACACATCAGCTGGAGAAATCAACCAGACATGAAACAAAATTTATATAACCAATCTGACAGTTTGTATTACAAATTCACTTATCCCAGTTGGTGTTTTTTGTTTGTTTGTTTGTTTTTTAAGATGATACTCAGAGAAAATAGCTTTGTTACAATGATGTTCAGATGTAATGTGTCAATTTTCAATGTGCTCAGATAACAGACCTCCAATATTTACTGCTCAACTGTTGTCAAAAATTTCTTGTGCCAACCTTTAAGACGTGTAGACATTTCTAGTGGTAACTCAATGTTAGGGTATTGAGTACTTTGTATTTTCATACATATGATATTGTGTGGCTTTGGATTTGCTTTTAAAAATCCTCTACCTCAGTCCACTGCTAGTCTATCAGCTTGCTCAATAATTCTTGCTGATTTTGAGTCTTAGTCAAGTTTGTGGGTAAACGTATTAAATATTTTAACCTTGCAAGAATATGCTGCATCTCTATCCATAGGTCAGGATATTTTTAACACAGATTTATCTAGCTTCTGATCTATCTCCATAAAATATCATCTTTTCTCTCAGATATAACAGCCCTTATTTTTGTAGCAGGAGTTCTTGTTTTCTTCATTTTTGAACAACAGCTCCAAAATCACCAAATCAACACATCATGTTGAATTCCAGTCCCAAGTGCACTGCTTTTAACTTGGGTACTACACACCATAGAGTAGCTCCTGGTTTGTGCATGTAAAAGGCAAAGAAGTCTGTACTACTCTAAAGAGGAGTAATAGGAAAGCAGTGCTGCATCAGAGGGTAAAACTGTTTTCCTATGAAAGAAAAATTGTTTTATTTTATCAAAAGCAGGACTCACAGATAGACCAGGCATTAAAAGCCTCAAAAAGGTAATAAAACTAAAAAACAGAGGAGTAAGACAGGCATCATTCTCCCTTTAGTCTTGTGCATTCATCACTGTATTTCTTTCTCTGTTTTTGGTGACCATCAAGGAAGCCAGAAGGCAGTATGCACAGAGTGAGATACCATACTCATTCTGAGCACTGCCAGAAGTCATAGCTCTCAAAAGGACATGAGAAATGTGCAAATCTTTGCATTCACTCTGTCCAACTGACTTTGCCAAAATGCAACACAAAAAGCCACTTCGCTAAAATATTGTATACTTCAGCCATACCTCATAACTTGAAGGTAAATTTCATTACACATAGGAGGTATAATTGTTTCATTTATCCTGGTGCTTCAGACTGCCTGCAGAGAAGCTGTAATTTTATGAGTGGTTTAATAGGTGTTTATGACAGGAAAGGTATTATCAAATTAAGAAAAATTAAAAGGGTATCAGGAAAAAATTTCCACATACTAAGATGTTGGAATAGCTTCTCAAGGGAAGAGGTAGAAATTACACTGTTGGCAACTTTTCTGCAAAGTGTAAGCAAACTTACTATAGGCGACAGTATTGCAAAGACAAGAGGAACTATTCTGCTTTCTACTTCTCTAATATCTGTTCTTATTTACAATTGTCATCAATTTGTTCATGATATGTCCTCTATGTGCATACTCAAGAGGCTGTAAAGTTCAAGAATGGTGGCCCTCAGCTTCACCACAAGATTAGGCACGTCCACTGTTAAATCCATGGCTAGCAATAGCTTATGTGGCAGAATCCTACAGATAAAACTGAAACCATCATATCCACTACGCTTGAACCAAGAAAGGTATCTAAAATATTATCTCTCTTTAGACTTAAGTTATGTGGGAAAAACATGAGAGCCTTGCACAAACTTGTTTAGACAAGTGAATGAATCCTTGAAAACAGCTGTTAATTAAGGTCAGATGAGTAAATAATAGGTAACAAGAACACAGATGCAGTGTGGGTCCTGTAGCAACTAAGATGGTACCAAAATACGGAACTAGATGTTTGCTTGTTTTCCATGAGTGCAGAAACATATTGGTTCTTAAATATAGAAAGTACTGCAAGTGAAAGAGAAAAAAAAGATTATCAAACATCTACTGGATCCTGGAAATCAGAGCAAATTTCTAAGTGACAGAGGCAGTCTTGTGCATTCATCTCTGTATTTCTCTCTCTGGTTTTGTTGACCAGCAAGGAAGACAGAAGGCAGCATGCAGAGACTAAGATACCACACTTATTCTGAGCACTGGCAGAGGCATTCACTTACACATGACCTAAAATGTGATATGTTAGACAAGAATTTATGATACTGGCTTATTCAATGTTTTTAAGAGTACAGGAAATACAAAATTAATCTTACTTAAAATAAATTACATGAAACTGTAGTGAATAATGTAAGGTCATGGACTTATGGATAGATTTCTCCTCAGACGGTAGAATTTTCTATAATTTTGATACTAGAGGCCCTATGAATTAATGTATTTTCAATATTTAAATATTATCTAGATTAATAATAAT
>VWZI01021248.1:0-18585 GCA_013396835.1 Psilopogon haemacephalus | reverse complement strand
AAAAAAAATACCCCCACAAAATAGAAATCCAATAGCTTGAATTTCAAATATTCCTGTAACTAATTCAAAGAGCTTGTGGTAGTACAATGCACTCATACAGTGGTGCCACCACTTGGACCTCCTGAATAGATTTTGCTGTCAGTATGAACAAAATTATGGAATAACTGCTTTGTAGTGAGCTGATTATTCATCCATTTAGTGAATTGTAATTCTTCCTGTATGAATTGGCAATGGAAAACTGAGCTAGATGTTCGCTCTGCTGCACTGGGAGAAAACTGGCCTTCACACAACCTGCTAGGTTTTCAAACTAGGCTGCCAAAGCAGTCCCAGAGCACCTAGGCAGTACAATCAAATAAAATGAGGCTATTGCTAAACATGCACTGCATAAGAAGATCAAAACATAAATATTTCTATATGAACTCCATAAAAATTAAAAAATGGAAAGCAGGCATGTGCCTGCTGCTTTTTAACAACAATTTTCAGAAGTCCTTTGAGGTAATTGAGCTTGTACATGAGAGAAAGAGGAGATGCTGCATAACTGGCTTTGGTTTTCTGAATTTTTGAGCCAAACATACTACATCCAGAGTTGGAACCATGTCCAGGAATCTCCATCTTCTTTTGATGCTTTGCAACCTCTAAGAGACCTTGTACAAATGCAGGGTGCTCAGACACGTCTTTGCAGTACAATCAAGGTGAGGATGTACAATCAGTGAGTTTCCCTTGTATAGAAACATTTTGCTGAAAGAGACCTCTCTCCCACCCAGCTGTGACCTCTTTTTACCTATAACTATCTCAGCATTTTCTACTCCAGGTTCTGTACTGCTGCATGCTGTTCATTTCTTTTTCAAGCTGCATTTGATAACAGACACAAAAAAAAAAATCACTTTGTTCTGCCTCTGCACTCCACTCATCAGGTATCTCCTAGGCAAAGAGCATTGATTACGATGCTCAACATACTTTGTTTAAGCCAAAGCCACTTATGGGACAAGTCTGGAGTACTTCAGAAACCTCATCCCTCCCCGTGGACTGCAACAACAAATGGGATAGACTGCAACTTTTGAAAGATGGGTGACTCATTGAAAGCATGTCCTCCTGCAAAGACCATTCATCAAATGAAGACAGCCTGCCTGTAACTCCAGAAGAACCCAAATGTGCTGGCCTGCAAGGCATGAAATAAAGCTTTTCACCCTGCTCAGAGTGTTCCCACAGGATTTCTTGATGGAATTGGGAAACAGGAGAAAATTTCTTATTCTAGAGAACTGATCCAGTCCACGTGTAGCCTTGTAGCCTTGCAGAACTCTTTTTTTTTTTTTCTTTTCAAAAAATGCTTGAAGAATTGTTTACATTTTACTGAGTTACTATAAAGAGAGACTATTTTGCAGGCCATATTTGGGTTGTAGCCCACATAGCAATAAGCAGCTAAAGCTTAACATTACATGTCATAACCTCTGTGGTAACTTCAATAAAGTAAAAAATCAGTATGACTCAATTCTAACCAGAAAAAAATTATCATTTAAAGGAAGCACGTCATCTGTTTGTTCGAATGACAATGAACAATTACACACCACTACCAAGGTAAGGAAGGGTGATCTATCAGATATCTTTGTACACAGAAGAGAGTGAATTATACCCTATTTCTTACTCTCTCTGACCTTTCTTCACTGCTTTAAATAACAAGGAAGAAATTGCCATCCTTATGAATTGTGAGTAATTTGCAGGTTCACACTGAAGCAGCAGAAGCACAGAGCACACAGTTTCCTGAGGATCCAGGCTGTTAATGGCTAAAATACTGAAAAAAACATTAGAGCTGCCCTAGTACTAAGCCTTGTTCTTGCTGTAGTTAACAAAACCAGTTCTCTTCCTTACTCCTAGGGTCAGCAGGAAGGGTAGCTGGGATAACTGCCATATAAAAGTCTGGTTAGGAGCTGGGACACCTGTGGAACTCATTGAAGTTTTATGTGTGCAAGAAAAGGAAAAGAAGGATGGTCTGTGATTTATGTATCTTCCTATTTACCCCCCTGATGGTCACGGTGCTTTTAGGCTTGTAACACTAAAAGTGGAGTTTTTTCAAGGTTTTCCTCTCTCAGAAATATATTCTATAACTCACCTAGTTTTAAGTAAGGTCTGAGTCTGAAGCTTCTCTGCTTTTCCACACATAATTTAGCATGGGTATAACTGCCATTGTCAATAGGTTTGCATTTGGGAAACTACTTTTGACTTAAGTGCACTCAAGAAACTTCTTCCTTTAAAAGAAAAGCAATATTTATTTAACTGAAAGGCACACACCCAGCAGAACAAGCATTAAGACTGTACATGCACCATTTAAAACATTTCACATGCATATTACCTTCCCTATAGCTAGTTCAGTTTATTTATCCCCTAACAAATGCCAGGCTGGTACCTTTTTCTTTTTCCATTCTCCTTTAAAATATACTCCTTCCTCACCATGTCTACTGTTTGTTTTTTATCTGTTCCTACTCAAAGTCTCTGGAGGCTATGAAACTCTAGTTGAACTTCACCAAACAGGTTTGCTTTTCTTACTGGAGGTGGGGTGGAGGATTAGAGAAGATTTCTAGGATTTTCTGCTCTGAAAGGCAATAACTTCAAGTTTGCAGATCTCTCTATATAGTTAAATATGTAGCATTCGTGGAAACATATGTGGCTAGGCATAAGCAAGACAGGCCGTATCCTAAAACTGAAGGCTATTAGGAGTCATAGAGGGCTACACTGATTACACCAAAGGCTTATGGCTATATTGTTTATGCCAGGGAGAAGAAAACTAATAGCTGCGTATGGTTCAAGGAGAAGCCAGGTGTTCAAGAGTATAAACTCTCTCCTGGGGCAAGGGGTACGTCCCCTCCAGAAGCAGAAGTTGCTGCTTTCACCCCGCAAATATCTCTGGAAGGGAAGATTCAACAGCTCTCCCTCCAAGTTCCTTCTCCGTCCCACATCACAAGTTCAGCCATGGGCAACCTTCATTTCCTCATCCTCAGGACATGAAAATCCAGTTCTATGTTTCTTGAACAATGGGCATGCACTGCATGGTAACCACCAAAGACCAGCATTGGTCAGCGCTGCAGGAGCAGAAAGCTGTAAGTGACTTTCCAATGTAAGCACAGAGGACTGACCCCCACACAGGTTAGCCCTCAAAACATAATATTTACTTTCAGCTTAACTCAGGCTTGAAAATATGAGTTATTTTTCTCTGAAAACTGCTCTGAATCTGGGTATGCATTAATCTCCTAAGAAGAATCCTTAGCAAAGATTGCAACTCCTTTGGTTGTTTTTTGTTTCTCTGTTTTAGGTAACGAGTGCTAAACTCATGCCAGACCTGTAGCCAAATGTCTAGATAAGAGCATGCATTTAAAAAATTACAAAAAACTGACATTAAAGCTTGCATTTGATTGAAGTTGCATATTTCAAGAGAATTTATTAACTCACTTCTCTCACAAATTTTTGACAGAAGCCTTTTCAAGGACATATGAAATAGAAACACAGGTCTGATGGTGACCAAGAATGACTGGCATTGGTCCTAACTCATACCAAGGATCTGGCAGTCAATCAATAGGAAATTATCTGTGCTGTATCGACATAAATCATAATTGGTTTCCTTTGAATACCATGCCAAATCCTCAACAGAATGAGTTACTGCACATTTTATGCTAATTTTCTTTCCTTATCTGTCCAACTGATATCCCTATTTGAATGCAGATCAACAGTGGTATCCACAGATTCCTGGGAATAGAAGGTTTGCCATACCTAGCTTATCATTCTGCGTCTAACAACATAGTTCCTGATGTCTCTGAAGTCAGAAAAGTGAGGAAAAAATGCATCTGTTTAACCATGCATTGTGACTATAGGAAACAGGATTTGAAGAGACTTTTGTCTTTCTTCTCTAGATATGAAATGTGGCTGCATCTCTTCTTCCCTTTCTATACATAGTATCTGGATACACATGCCTCTTGATACAGCATAACATTGACATACTCAAAATTTTGTTCATAAATTAGTTTCTTACCGAATATGGCCTTTTTCTTAAAACCTGAATGAAGAGCACTGCACAGTTACATTTTCATTTGCCCTCTATTTCTCAGGTGACTATTTCTCCCATGGGTAAAACAGTTACTGAAGCTCATGGTATCAGCCTGGCCTTTTAAATGCTGCTAGTCACACTGCTCAGATGATCTAATATTTGAAGGGACCCTGCACAAAATTGAGCCAGCTTTGCCACCTCAGCTGAGAGTCAGTTTCCTCCAAAGCCTGCTAATGGAAGAACTGCCTGCAGTCTCGTTCTTTGAAGCCTACTGATTCTCTGATGATCAGCACAGAATGCTGCTAATGCCAGCCTCTCTTTCCCTGGAACTTTGTTTCCTCCTGTTAAAAAAAGACTGGAAAAGCAGCTGTGAGGGTCTTTCTCCCAAGTCCTGCTAACTCCCTGTTCTAGGACAGAACAAAGTAGAAAAAAAGAGGGGGGGCGGGGGGTGGGGGAAGGCTATAAGAGAGGAAAAGGATAGATACAGGAGGCTTTCACATTCAGAACTTCCTCATGAACAGGGAAGCAATGAATGAAACTAGTAAAGCCAACAGGCTTCTGCCTTTCTGAAGCAAAGGACCTGGAGCAGACCTTGCCTAGCAAAGCTGCTGCTGAAAGGGTAAACTGAAATGCTGGTGACAGATTAAAGAGCAGCTTCAGTGAGTTCATGGCAGTCAAGAGCAAACATACACTAATGAAGTAGTAGAACTACAGTAAATCTCTCCTTTTGTTTTCTTTTTCTCCCTGTCCTTTGTTTCAGTATCGATTGTGCATGTATTCTCATCACATAGCAAATACTATTTTATTTTTAAATTATGGATGGATTAGTAACTCCTAAATTAGACAAACTGTAATTGAGAAACTTTTTGCCTTTTTTTTCTTTTCCTTTTTATCAAAAGGCTGTTCTAAGTAGAATAACACACCCCATGATGTACTTCCATCAGTGAAAAATAAGGACACTTTGTATCTGTTTGGGCATGAGGCATACATTTTAGATGCACGTGTATTAACTCACTAATTAGCCCAAACCCTGGACTTCAAATGCCCTGTAATTTCTTGGCATTTGAACTGTGTTGTTACAGCTACATCATAGGCTGACAGTGCTGATTAAAAGCAAGCCAAGTAAGGCATAAGGAGATGTCAGCACATAATTTAAATTATTATTTCCATGCTTTCCTAGGTTATATTAAAAAAAAAAAAAATCTTTCTGCAGCATAAACGTATTATACATGGAATACATAAGATGAGCAAGACTTTTTTCTCCTTTTTAATGAAATTGCTCTTACTATAGGTCTTACAAGCTTGCAGCAAACTGCTAAGTGATCTTTTAAATCTCTCTCTCCAAAATGCTGTTCCATTAAGCTATTCTCAGCTTTACAGAGAGCCATTTGTTTTACAAGAAAATAAACAAACAGCCATTGTAATTAAAAGTTTACATAGATTTGGTTTTTCAGACCACCTAAAAATACTCAGATTATATGAATTGATACTATTGCAATAATAAAAAAAATTATGTCAGAAATTTAGCAAGTGCCCTGATCCAACAGCACTTCATACAATAAAATTAGAGATTTGGGAATATATTTATCACATCAAAGTATGATAAAATCACTTATGCTAGATACAGATAGCAAGATCATGGGAGAGAACATAAAGAAATGCAGAATAAAATTTCATGTCATACTGCAAAATGCAAGGGGCACTTCCCTATGACTCTACATGAAACCAAATTCAAGAAAATAAAGCATTTAACTTTCTTAGATAGATATGAAATGATGTCAGCACAGCAGATATCAAAGCTGTCATGGAAAAAATTCCAGGCGCAAGGTGAGAGTTTGAAGTGCTGCAAAGAGAAGAAAACTAATAAAGATAACAAAATCATTATATGTTATAGCAAAATAAGCCTAGGGAAAACAGCTCTGTGGGAAGGTGAATGAATGATCTGTTGTGATGATATATACTCCAAAGAACAGTTATTATTAGTTATCTCACTCTTACAGATATGCAAGCAGACCAAGTCTTCATTCCAAGACACTAAAACATTCCCAGGAAATATCTGAAATAATACAAAAGGAACTGTAAACAGTAGTGGGAAGTGATGCAATACAAAAACATACTTTCAGCATCCATTTTATACCGAGAGGTTAATAACATTTTCTTTATTCCTTAATAGCTACATGGACGGACACATCCTCAGAATAATATCATGCACCACTAACTTTGTCAAGAGCATCTCTGAAGAATTCCTGAGAAGAAAAACAGTCTGTCTCATGAAAAAAGAAAAGCAGCATCTTGGGACAAATGTTTGATATTTGGGAATAAGTAAGAAAAGAAAATGTAAGCAGTGGAGACTTGGATGAGGAACAAGACTAACAGAACAGAGGAGAACAACATCATAGGAAGAACAAGAAGGGAGAGAACAAACTACATTTCTGAGCATGTCGGTTGCCTGTGAACTAATACAAAAAGTATGAGATGCTATCTGTCAGAGCTGGGAGTCCTTAAACTATCAAACTTATGAGTCAACTATGATAGAGGCCTGGTGGCAATATTTACTTGGCTGAAACACTTAATGACTTATTCAGCCAAGGAAAAGGAGGGCAGAAGTGCTGCAGAGTGGCAGAACTTTAAAAGATAGAGATCCATAAAAGCATCCTTATAATAACAAGATAAAAAGGCAAAGGTGTTATTCTGGAAAATGTCAACCATCACACCAGGAGGATCAAGCCAAAGATGCATTTGTGAGAAATGAGCAGAAAGCCCCCCAAGGTACAAAGCTTCACAGTAATAGGAAGCTTAAAATTCCAAATGTCTTTTGGGAAAGCAAGAGAGTAGACTCTCCAGAATCTTCCCAAAGAGGAAGTCTGAAAATTTTTCTGATGCAGAAAACTGTGAAAACATCCAGAAGAGAAGTAGGTCTGAAATTTGCTCTAGCCTGTTGGGAAGAGTTATTTTAAATTGTCAAAGTGGGAGATAAAAATGGGACTGAGATGAGGAAATGAGACTTAAAGATTCTCTACAAGTGGGAGAAAGCAAAACTAAGATACTGGACTGGAAAGAGGAATTCAAAGAGTTAATAAATAAATTCCAATAGTAATCAGGGAAAAGGAGTTCAGAAATTTTGTCCTCTAAGAAGGTAATAAAATCAAAACTGTAGGATATTTCCATCTGTAAATTAGCATAAAGGGTACCAAAAAGCAGTTTGGTAAACCACAATGACTTCAGAGAGAGGAAGTAAATGTACCAGAAGTAGAAATAAAGTTGAACTGCTTAGAATGACTACAGTAAAAAAATTCATTGTATCAAATGAGATGGTACTCCAGATAATTAGAAAAGGAAGAGGGGAAAGTTTTCTGAAGTCTATTAGAAAAAAAAAAAAAAAGCAAGAAATTAATACTTTTTTAAAAAAGACAGAGGAATATAAAAATGCCAAAGTTTCAGCCTTCAGTAAAATGACGAATGGCATCAAAAGTTATCAGATGTGAAGAACAAGAATTTAGGTTACTTAGGGGAAAGATAAGCTACAGAGCACTTTAATTTGGGATTTGAGGTAGTGGTTTTGGGGTTTTTTTTTTCAAAATTGCTGTGCCTAGTGGAATTTACTTAGGTACTTAAATATGGTGAATCAGTGGTAGATTTGTTAGTGATTGCCATTAAAAAAACTTTCATGAGGGATTGGTCTGGAAAACTTAAGAGCCAAACAAGCAGCCTATTTCAAAAGCAGTAGAAAAGAGAATGGAGAGTTCAGTTAACATCAGTTCACAGAAAATGATTGAAAATCATTTGTAAAAATCAAGAATACAAAGAAGAAGTAAGGGGACAGGTGGATTTTTTCAATCACAAATCAAACCAAACCCATTCAGTTTTTCTCTTTGACGGGAAACTAGCTTTGTGAAAAAGGAAAGACAAATGTCTTCGCTTTGGCAAAGCCCTTGATATTGTCTCACATACTATAACAAAGGAGGTAGAGAAATGTGGTGCAGATGAAACTACTAAAACATTGAAAGGAAAGCTGATCAGATATGCAAAGGAAGGTTCATTGTCAAAAAGGAATACAGCATCAAGCATCATGTCACCACAGATGGATCTTGAGCTCATACTACTCACTGTATTTATTGATGACCTCAAGCACATGTTGTTGCATTTTTATTTGACTCAGAAAATTAGAAAACAAGGCTAGAATTTTTAAAGACCTTAGAACACTGGAAAAAAAAAATTAGGTATAATACTGACTTGGCAGCAAACCTGCAGAAAAGGGTCTCTGAGTTTGATAGATGAATCAAAACTTGAAGATTAGTCACTTGCATTGTTGCAAAAAGGTAAATATTACACTGTGGTGTGTAAATAGAAATATTTTGTATGTGATATAAGGAATATTCTTCCACAATTGCCTAAAGTACTTTCTCCTAAGAAAAAATTCTTTAGTTACCATTAGCTCAGTGCAATAAAAGTATATCCAAATCCTTTTTCTGAAGAACAATGACAAACCAATTGAATTATTGCTGTACAGAACACTAGTCTGACCTCACACTGGCAGGAATGCAAAGATGCTGTCAAAATCTGTGACATGAATGTAGTCTATCTCTGTCATGCATGGATTTGGCATTTGGAAGTATACACAAAAGTCAGACATCAACTAATTGCAGGAAGAAGGCAGGAAGATTAAAATCAATTATCAGTAAAGTAAAAATAAGACTTCTTTATCATCTTATTCAACCATCTCATTTTGTTACTACTGCTTTTTATGAAGCAAATTATGACAAATTCATTGGAATCTTTATCTGTATTTATAGTGGCATTTTGATGACCATATACTGTCATAATCTAAACCACAGCACAATACAATTTCTTGGATTCCTTTTTTGAAGACGAACCCAGGAAGTATTTATAGCAGTGTAAGGAAAATTCCTTATCCCATAAACTGGAAGCTACTATTTTATTTGTCTTCAGCCAGCCTGAGATGCTCTACAGGTGGCCTGCATATAACAGTGATAAATAAATTACCCAGCTGCTTAGATATGGTTTTCCTGGCAATATTAGAGTTTGCTTGGCTGGATTTAAAAAAAAAAGGAGCAACCATTAAAGTCTTAAAAAAAAAAAAAAACCCAGAAGCTTGGATGGATTTTCTGAAGGCTTCATACACTTTCTTTGTATAAGGTTCAAACCTCCAGCTCTTGCAAACATTTTATAGCCCCATGCATCACAAAAAAATAACATGAAACATATTCTTCAGTGGCTATACTGGATATTTCTACATCAAGAGACTGGGTCCTCAATACTAAATATATACTCAATATTAATTAAATAATACTCAATATTAAAATAATGAGACACAATAAAAGAAGTATTCATAAAGACATTTTTTGGTTCTTGTTTAAAAAAAAATGTTGATTCCAAGGAACAAAATATGGAAGTGCCTTTGAGACAATGCCTCTAAGCCTATACCACAAATTAAACAATATCTTGGGGCTCAAAAGGGTTGCCATTACACAGCACATGCAGTTGGCATAGTAACACTTTGCTATCTTCTTTTCTGTGGATCTACATAATTCCCAATACAATGTAGCATGTAGAATATAGGAATTACTACATAATCCCTAAAAGCATTTGCTGCCTTCTGTTAAATGAACTGACCTGCAATTCCACATAAAGTACAGTAAGAAAAATGTTTTTATACATTTAAAGAAAAAGCAATGCTTGTCAGGGAATATGTTGTAAAGAATGTCTACTATACACTCAACAAATAATTAATAAGAAATTAGTTATATAAAGGTAATTTCAAGAGGTCTTTTTAAGCATCAAAATATTCTGATGTAATGAAATATTTGTTTGCAATATTTAAATGTCTGATGAGTCAAAGCCAAATCTTTGAAATCAGTTCCCTTCAGTTTATTTTTATGTTGAAATAAAGTATTTTCTGAAGCAGAAAAATCTACCTTGTAAACTCTGTATTTCTTTTGCTCATTTTAAAGTTATTTTTATGGACAACCAAATCTCCTTTTTAATATGTCTTCTATTATGTGACAGATGGTAGCTTTCATTTCCACTCAACACCCCCAAGAAGTAAAGGTCACTATAACCTAATTAGAATAAAAGAATCTTAGTCACTTCACAGACTAAAGTAAGCTTTTACCCAAACTGTCTCATCTTATCAAGATATGTTAAATAAAATTTGTGAGTTTAGGTATCCAACTAAATTAAACTGGTTTCTACTTCTTATTCACTTTTTGGATTTTTTTTTCAACTCCTCTAAATTTCTCATTGTTACTGTCATTCTTAATGAGATTCCTGTGGTTGTTCCATACAGTCAGACTGAATTAAGGTTGTGTAGGTGTTTTTACCATCCTATCATCCTATAGCATGCTGCAGATATTTTCAACTATCTGAAATCCGTATTTTCTGGCCCTGATAATGTTTAAATTTCTGCTAAGGACAAAAACTGCTGCTATATTGCTAGGTCAAAGATGGATACTTTTATGTTTATCACAGAGTACCCTATAGAGCCTTAGATAGCTTCGTATGCAGATCAGTCACAATCACTTCCTTAGAAATTTTGTATTAAATATGTCACAATTATAAATTTCAAAAACTGAGTTCACAGGTTATAAGTTATCACTGGAGTGATGTGACTGTTCAGTGAAATTTATTTGGCTGTGCATGTAGATAAAATGTCATGGCTGGTTGTTCTTGTTCAAGGAATTGTTAAAGGAAGCAGCGGTTGGAGGAGTAGCTCACAATGGGAATAGGATAGCTGAAAGTCAAGAGGCAGTTTTTGGAAATGTAACAAAGACAGTGAAGCAACCAGAGAGAGAGAATGGGGAACAGGACAGCTGTGAGAGGAAGAAGCCCCTTGAATGTGTGAAGGGACCGGATCTTGAAGCTAAGAATTTGGGAAATTCTGAGAAGGGGGTCCGAAAGACAGAATGGTATGATGCGATGTCCAAGTTCAAGGAGAGGAAGGTGATGGAGAGGTAGGAGACTACCTGTTCACTAGAGGGAGAAAAGAACAAAGAGTTTTGGATTAAAGATCAGACGCTCAGTTTCTCCTATAGGCTGTGTAGTTGCGTTTGCTGATGTGATATGCCTGGACAGAAAAACAAATAGTGAACTAAGAATCTCTCCTACAGCTACTAACACCATGGTTTAAATCTATGCAAAACTAACAAAAGCTTAAATCTTAATTTGATTTGGAAACCCTAGTCTCAGGTGGGTAGCCCACACAGGTTCCTGGCCTGTTTTTTTTTAGCTCATTGTCTTCGGCACTCATGTCTCAATCTTCACTAGTACCAGGCATTCGTTATGTCAATCTTCACTACCTCTGGTCTGTCTTTCAGACTGGAGTACCACAACTATCTCCTCTAGTACCTGAGCATTCCAGCAAATACAGCAGACTACTGTGGTGGTTTGAACAGTTACCTGGCCACCCCCACCTTTGATATAACCCCAGCTAGGACTCAGAAACACCTGGAAGTTAATAAATGAAGCTTTATATTTACAGCAATGCTCAATATACAAGCAGATATTTACAGATATATACAGTGAAAAAATAATGTAGAAACACCACACCCCTCCCAGAGACCAAAATCCCTAATAGGTGTGAACAACCCTACCACCTTTCCCCCCTTCCTCAATCTTATATCAGCATCTGTTGATGCAGCAGATAGGCAGAGGTAGATCGGCCAGGGGATTGGCAGTAGGAAAGAAGTTTGTAGAATTATTAAGAATTAGCTACAAAGGCAGAGACAAAGGAACCATGCAAGGAGAGCAGCTGCAGCCCCAAGAGCAGTCTGAAACTGTCTGACATCTATATTTGGGTTACAACTCTTAAAACATTTTTTTTTCTTTCTCAGTAGAGCTCTGAGGGAAGTAGCATCAGCTGTTTTCCTCTCTCAGCCAATAGTCTAATTTCTCACTCAAATTCTCCAATTAATTCAAACCAGCACAGTCGTGTTTGGAGTTACAAACTTAAATAATACTGTTGATTATTATTTTCTTTCTGTTTTACTGTATTCTCCTTTCTTTGCTATTATGCCATACAAGAGAGATGTGGAGATGCTGGAGCAGGTCCAGAGGAGGGCAACGAAGCTGGTGAAGGGCCTAGAGAATAAATCTCTAGAGGAGGCTGTCTACAACTACCTGAAGGAACTGATCTAATCTCCCAGGTAACTGGAGATAGAACAAGGGGGAAGGGCCTCAAGCTGAGACTGGATAGGTTTAGACTGGACATCAGGAAAAAGTTTTTCACAGAGAGAATGTTTAGGCATATGAATGAGCTGCCCAGGGAGGTGGTAGAGTCACCAACCATGGATGTTTTTAAGGGTCGTTTGGATGTGGTGCTTAGATATATGTTTTAAGGTGAATCTTGTAGAGTAGGGTTCTAGGTTGGACTTGATGATCCTGGGGGGTCTTTTCCAACCTGGATGTTCTATGTGATTCTGTGTATTCCATGTTTTCTTCTTCTTGTGGTAGACCTGACAGGTCAAAATAGGCCTATACATGTATTGCCTTGCCCAGACATGTTTTTCTGCTCTCTCTCTGTTTTGAGGAGCAGCAACTGCAGGAAAACAGACAAAAGAACCTGGAGCCACTGAGTCTGAGAGACCATGGCTTGGCCAGACTTGTTTTACTCCTGCTTGCATCCTGTGGTAAACAAAGTACATGTGCTTGGCTTCTGCCAACCTTGTGCTGGGCCTATTTCTTTCCCCTAATATGGGTATAGCAAAGCCTATGACTTCACCTAATATGGTCAAGCTTGGCTAACTGCCATTTTGATTGGCTATTCTATGTTCAAAGGCCCATTAGTCTCAGCCATTGACACAAAAGCAGATGAGCAGGTAATGTAACATGCTCTGCCATTGTATTTGTGCTTTGCTGTTGTATTTGTGCCTGTATCTGTGCCTCCTGCTGCTGCCTGCCATTATTGTTCTCTGCCATTGGCAGTGACACTGCCTTATTTTTATAGCATAATTCTTTGATAAGCTTTAACTCAGGTATGCCAAACAGCCTGGAAACTGCCTGCTTCAAGTTTACCAGGAAACAGCTCTACTTGCCTTCATGCAATAGGCCTGCATAGCCAACGTGATACCATGCTGAGATTGCACATTGCAAGAAATCCTGTCTACATCTGCCAAGATAAGCAGCCCTGGATTATCCAGAGAAACCAGGACAAGGTCAGAGATTGTCTCACTTTCCCCGGCATCCAGTGGAGCCTGGGAGGAATTGGAAGTCTCAACAGCCAACAAGGCAATCAACAGAATTCCCTGAAAGATTGGGTACTATCTTAAACTGTTGCTAACCCTGCAAGTCGGGAGAAATAATATTTGTGAGTAAAAATTTTAAGCCTTTTGAAATTCACATAGCCTTCTGCCTTAAGGAGAAAGAGGCCCTGATTCCATCTAGTGGGCAAGTGGGACAATTAACCACAAGAACCTTCTTTTCCAGTTCAATTAATGTATATATGTTACTGCTAGTTATTACTAGATCTAGTTATCCCTTATTCAATGTGTTCTATGACCATTTCAAACAAACCAGTTATTATTAAAATTAGTGGTCAGGGGTGGCAAGAGTTTTGAATATAAAAATTAATAAACAATATTAATTTTGAAAAATATGTCACGTTAATTAATTGCCCGTCCATTACACTTCCCTTTTATGTTGTGTTTGGAAATATGTTAAGGGACTGGAATAGAGTTAGGAGTGTAAAAGCTGACTTTCAGACATTTAAGGTTAAATAAGCATTCAGAAACAGCTGACACCAGATCCACAATCCAGGGTATTAGCTTCTCTGTGCTTTCTCAGAGCATTGGTCACGGCTGAAGCTCTTGCAGAAAGTATAATATATGGGAAAAGAAAAACCTCAATTTATTGTACTCATCCACCATTATACACCAGGACACTTCTAAGATTTCTGCAACTAAACCCATTAATTATCACTGTAGATAAGGTTAATAGAAAAATGGCTTCAGTCAAAACAACAGATCAGGTTTGTCATAAGAAATAGAAAGCAAGGCTCCAGAAGTTTCAACTCTGATTACGAAGTTCTGTATTTTCTGTATTTTCTGTATTTTCTGTATTTCAGCAAAACTGTCTTTGGTGTCAAGACACACAGGTACAGAGCCTAAGAACAAAAAACTGTCTCTGTACCACAGCCTCTCTGTCATTTTCTCATGTTTAAGCACACAGCAGGTTGTGCATCAGCAAGGTCTCTTATCTGCACTGAAAAGGAACAAGCAAAAAAACTGATGCTGTGTTTCAGCACCACATTTGTCTATGTCTGGCTGTTTTGAACTCTTTCATTACTCTGAAATCAAGAAAGCAAGATTAATTATGATATTATTATTGTTAATAATCTATAAATATTAGTGAGGTGATAACATTTTCCACTTGATGGCAGATACTGCTTTAAAAAAAACAAGCACAAAGCTCAAAAGACACATTTAATGTAGTGTTTTTACTGAAGAAAACTCCACAGTACCTGATGGGCACAGGACTCTGTTGGATGCAGGGACAGAGCTGTAGAGCTTCAGGGCAAGGGCATGCACCAGGAGCCATGTGTGCAACAGCCAGCCATGCATGGCCATATCTTCTCACACCCTTCTGGGCCTACTCAACCCATCATCCTCTAGGTATGACAGGAAGACTTTGCCTTTGCCCTGTGAGGTGGCCCAAGCACTCCATGAAACCCCTTGCCTTTGGAAAAGGTCAGAGCATGTAGGTTTTAATCATGGGGCTGTCAGCAAAGATTTCTCGTCCTGCAGTCTGTGTAATTGAAGGGATAGGTTTCCACCACTCCTACCTTCTCCCATCTACCTTGCCTGCAAATATTATGGTGCCAAAAGAGGCAGTTTTCCCCCATTGACTCATGTGGTGCTGCACTATGGTAGAGCACTCAGCAAGCACTGCAAAACATGAGGACATTGCCCCTGCTTCAGGGCACCCAGCACATAAGGTGCTGGTAGCTGGAGAGAGCTCTGGGAAAGCATTGACTCACCAGGGTGAGACCCTGGAATGGGTTGCTCAGGGAGGTGGTTGGGGCCACATCCTTGGAGGTGTTTAAGGCCAGACTGGATGAGGCTGTGGGCAACCTGATCTAGGGTAGTGTGTCCCTGCCCATGGCAGGGGGGTTGGAACTAGATGATCCTTGTGGTCCCTTCCAACCCTGACTGATTCTATGATTCTATGACCCTTGCTCCCTGTTGTCCCCAAGGAATCTACTGTTGATCTATTTTATGTCAGGGCACTGGACTAGCTGAACTGTTAGCCTGCCCTAAGGCCATAAACATTTTGTTCTTTGTATTCTAATATTCCATCATGATGGTAAGGTAGAGAAAATATTTTACTCTGATAGCTAACAATGAACATCCCAGACTCATGTGAATCTCATCCATGTGAAGGTAGGACTAGAAACAAGGTCACTGTACTAGCTGGCAAATAGTTAGTCAATTAAGTTCATGAATGTCAATGTATTTTGCATTAAAACTTTTGCTAATAAAAATGCAAAATATTGATGTTTTTTACTTCCTTCTATATTCAGTGTGGTCCAAATATACTTTTCTTGTGAAAGCTGGTGGTTTTCAAGCCATGGCCATTATCATCATATGTGCTGTTCTGAGAATACTTCTTGAAGTGACAGTAGATCAATGGGGAACATATTAAAAGGCATTGCAATGATGCGTTTTTCTTGAGCAGAAGTGAGCTATGGAAAACAGCTCTGTTGTGAACTCCTGTGGACTGCCATGTCCTTTGTGCAGCAGAACTACTCAATTTCTAGGTAATGCCTTCATCTCTGACATAGCTGCATACTCTTTCAACAAAGAACAGATATCCTGAGGCCATGGTATGTGCTTCTGTATCTGAGATTTATTTTAAACTGTACCAAACAAGAGCACATAGTAAAGTATCCTCTCAGCACAAAGCCAGACTCTCAAAGTTCTTTTCTTTCACCACTGAATGGGAAGCTGAGTATTTCTGCCTAATTATTCTGACCTTTCCACTATCAGGAATTGACTTGGACTATTCAAGAAACAGAGAAAGAGACTCTGTGTTGCTCGGTGGCAAGAATAGCCCTCTGACACTGTAGCATTTCTCTTCAGCATTTACTTCTTCTTGGGACCCCAATTTGACACTGTAAGAAAAAAATTTTATAAAGCTCCACAACAACAACAAAACAAACCAAGCCAAACCATGTAACAGAAGACTACATAAAGCATCCACATCAAGCTGTGCATCTCCCCTGTCTTAAGTGTGGCTCTTTGCATTGAATTTGAATGCTAAGAAATCACATCCCAGAAAGGGTATTGGCCATTGCTTAGTGATGATGATGACACCTCCCTCCTTTTCCCTTACAAGCACCTCTATTTCAAGAACTGACAGTGAAAGGAAGATGGATTTCTCTTCAACTACAGAGTAATAGTGACACAACATCTCCTAAATGTGGTGTACTGGGAGGGCCAGATGCCAGAAGTTTCCTATCTCTGCCTCAGAACCAAAATTACATTTATTTCCCTTTCCAGAAAGCATGCATGAAGCTGCCCTTGTGCTAAGCCAACTGCATCATGTCCCCACACAGGGAGTTTTGGGAGAACTTGCAGTTAAAGTCATATTTTCTATCTCGTTACTTTGTCTTTTTCTCATTATGACCTTCTCACAGGGCTTATTTTCTACTTTCTCTTCACTTTTCTGTGTCACAATTCCTGCCACTAGTGTCAGTGAAAATGTGCAAGAATTACTCTCTAAATTTCCTTTCCTCTAATTACTTTCCCCTTCTCAAAGGAAAAATTTCAAAGATAGTTAAAATATTAATTTGACAAGAATTTTCACTCAAAACTTTTCCCCTTGTGCTTTTAATGTTGTATTGGCAATGACTAGGCTGGTGGTTATGTTACAGAAAATTAAACTAAGTGAAAAATGGCTGAGATTAGAAATGTGGAAAATTAGAAGTAATTAGCACAGTTTAGCTCACTTGTCTGAATTTTCAGGGTTTTGGTTTGTTTTTGTTTTTTTTTTTAACTCATTCACATCCTTCTACAGCACTGGGAAATTCCCCCTTCAGACCAGGTGGGCTAGTGAATACCCATGCCATCTGCTTAAACATCTAATTTGCAGTATGCCATCTATACGACCTTCATTTTTCACATCATTTTATAATCCATCAATCATCCTTGTGTACCTGATAACTGGTTAGCACATTTTAGCCTCTGTCATGGCAAACAACAAATATTTCATATGCTGATCACAGCTTTGTTTTCCATTCCTTTTCACGCCTTTGCCATTAAAGGGCAATATTATTCATTTGTAAGAAACAGAGTTATTTTCCTCTGACATTTTACGTTTGCTTCCAGCACAGTTTTTTAAAAATTATTTTTAGCTGTTTTTTACCTGTTATGCAGACTTTGTTAGAAAATACAAATTTTGCATTTTTTAAGGGGAAAAACTATACAGCTCAGCATAGAAACTGAGGCTACGAAAAGCATGTAAGACAAAATGCTGTGTACTGAGAACATTACTCACGCAGGTGCTCACCACATGATATTCTTCACAAAAATATCATCCGGTGCTGTCATCACCACAATTGTCCAAAGGAACAGACAAAGGCAAATAGCTTGCTACGTGCTCTAGATGAGGTTAAGTGACTGTCTGCCTCTTGAAGCATTTTCTGCTAAGTTTATAAGTTGTGTCCTTGAGCTGCCTGAATGTCAGTGTTTTTTCAAATGTGTCATGCGTTTACTTCCTTGCTTCCATGCAGTCAGATGCTGCTGATACAGCAGTACCAGGAATGTGACTTATGTCAGAAGGGAAAATGTTCACCCAGCACCTGCTCAACACATGTCACAGGAGGAAAAGACCATCTCTGAAGAGAGAGCAAGAGGCAAAAAGATAGTTCCAATCACTGACAGAAGGTGAACTGAATCTGTAGTGAAGGACACAGTCCCTCAGGGAAATGTGGGGCACTGAGACAGGAAATGGTTTGTATTCAGCAGCACAGTGGAGCACAAATGGAGATAAATGAATTTTACTAACTTCAGTAGGGATATTAAGGAATTTGTTCATGTATGACTGCCCATTTTAGGACACTAGGAAAAGAAGTTAACTCTCTCTTTAGTTAAACAGAAAAGCATGGCTCATACTTTTGGTGGTATTGTTGAATTTTGGCATGAAACAGAATGAACAGTCAGTGTGAAGGTATCTATTGCTGCAGAAATTAGTGTTGGTAAGTCAAACATAAGTTCTTCCCTCATCAAAAGAAACAAAGATGTCACTGAAGTCCCTTTCCCTGAAAATCAAGATGACAGCTAGTAAATGGCATCAGAGCATTTCCTCTCTCACCTTTGTCTCCTCATTGAAGTCTTGCTAAGTCTGCTAAAACTAACATGAATATTTTCTAGTCTCATTGAAACTGGACAGAAATCTCCTGATGAGCGTCTTGACCTAGAAGATATGGATTTGTGAAAACAGACAATTTGTCCCAGAGAGCATGCCAAATTTAAGAAACAGGGAGCGGAGTCACCTCTATTTCATAGAATCATAGAATCATAGAATGGTTTAGGTTGGAA
>VWZI01021245.1:166903-200926 GCA_013396835.1 Psilopogon haemacephalus | reverse complement strand
TGAGCTTTGCAACATCAATTTTGTCAGGGGTGTTGGGGAGGTTCCTTTCTCTTCTGTGCCTGTCACCTGTTTGCTGCTGGCTGCCATTCCACAGCTCCTCTCAAGCTGAGGCTTCTCCTGGGAGACAGCAGAAGCCCAATTTGAGATGTGAAACTGGAGAAGAGCATAGTTGGGAGTGCATAAAATGAACTTTTCACTTCTGCTTTCCTGCGCTATTACAAATGCCTCAATGAAGTGCTGTGGCTGGTGAGCTGGGGTGGACAGAAAGGGGAGAGGAGAGAGGAGGAGAGGAGAGAGGAGGAGAGGAGAGAGGAGGAGAGGAGAGAGGAGGAGAGGAGAGAGGAGGAGAGGAGAGAGGAGGAGAGGAGAGAGGAGGAGAGGAGAGAGGAGGAGAGGAGAGAGGAGGAGAGGAGAGAGGAGGAGAGGAGAGAGGAGGAGAGGAGAGAGGAGGAGAGGAGAGAGGAGGAGAGGAGAGAGGAGGAGAGGAGAGAGGAGGAGAGGAGAGAGGAGGAGAGGAGAGAGGAGGAGAGGAGAGAGGAGGAGAGGAGAGAGGAGGAGAGGAGAGAGGAGGAGAGGAGAGAGGAGGAGAGGAGAGAGGAGGAGAGGAGAGAGGAGGAGAGGAGAGAGGAGGAGAGGAGAGAGGAGGAGAGGAGAGAGGAGGAGAGGAGAGAGGAGGAGAGGAGAGAGGAGGAGAGGAGAGAGGAGGAGAGGAGAGAGGAGGAGAGGAGAGAGGAGGAGAGGAGAGAGGAGGAGAGGAGAGAGGAGGAGAGGAGAGAGGAGGAGAGGAGAGAGGAGGAGAGGAGAGAGGAGGAGAGGAGAGAGGAGGAGAGGAGAGAGGAGGAGAGGAGAGAGGAGGAGAGGAGAGAGGAGGAGAGGAGAGAGGAGGAGAGGAGAGAGGAGGAGAGGAGAGAGGAGGAGAGGAGAGAGGAGGAGAGGAGAGAGGAGGAGAGGAGAGAGGAGGAGAGGAGAGAGGAGGAGAGGAGAGAGGAGGAGAGGAGAGAGGAGGAGAGGAGAGAGGAGGAGAGGAGAGAGGAGGAGAGGAGAGAGGAGGAGAGGAGAGAGGAGGAGAGGAGAGAGGAGGAGAGGAGAGAGGAGGAGAGGAGAGAGGAGGAGAGGAGAGAGGAGGAGAGGAGAGAGGAGGAGAGGAGAGAGGAGGAGAGGAGAGAGGAGGAGAGGAGAGAGGAGGAGAGGAGAGAGGAGGAGAGGAGAGAGGAGGAGAGGAGAGAGGAGGAGAGGAGAGAGGAGGAGAGGAGAGAGGAGGAGAGGAGAGAGGAGGAGAGGAGAGAGGAGGAGAGGAGAGAGGAGGAGAGGAGAGAGGAGGAGAGGAGAGAGGAGGAGAGGAGAGAGGAGAGGAGAGAAAGGAGGAGAGGAGAAATGGGAAGAGGAGAGGACAAAGGAAGAGAGGAGAGGACAAAGGAAGAGAGGAGAGGAAAAAGAAAACCAACAAGTTAAAAGAAGGAGCCTTGTGGCTTTGGATGTGTTCACTTTGAGCCTGTGGTTGGTGCTTCCCAGGCTGCTCAGAGGTGAGAGTGAGTTCAGTCCTCTCGCCGCTGCTGTGGCTCTTTCTAAATGAGTCTGAGAAAAAAATGGTGAGAGATGGACCTGTGGTAAATTGCATCACCCTGCCTGTGCCTGTGCAGTCTAAGATGGGGCCACAACACAAAGCTGGGTGTCAGGGTCACACTCAGCTTTTCCTTGCCCCCCTCCCCCAGAGCTGCTGCATTGTGCTGTGACACTGGTTTGGTTTGAGGGTGCTGGAGCCCTGCAGCAGGCTGCCCGCAGAGGCTGGGGAGTTTCCTTCTCTGCAGAGATTCCAAACCCACCTGCATGCTCTGTCCCCTCCTTGGAGGTGTTTAGGGTCAGGCTGGACAGGACCTTGAGCAGCCTGGGCTAGTGGAAACATCCAGGCTGGAAGAGACCCTCAGGATCACCAAGCACAACCTAGAACCTTACTCTGCAAGATTCTCCTTAAACCATAGCCCCAAGCACCACATCCAAACCACCCTGAAACACGTCCAGAGTTGGTGACTCCACCACCTCCCTGGACAGCTCATTTGTGGCCCTCTTCTGCACTGGCTCCAAGCCTTGCATGTGCTGCTTGTGCTGGGGGCTGCAGAGCTGCAGACAGTGCTGCAGGTGGGGTGTGAGGAGAGCAGAGCCAAGGGGCACAATCCCCTCCCTTGCCCTGCTGCCCACAGCTGCTCTTGCTGCAGCCCAGCACACAGTTGCTGTCTGGGCTGCACTCACACTGCAGCCTCATCTTCAGCTTTGCACCAGCCCAGACCCCCAGGTCCTGTTCCTCAGAGCTGCTCTCCAGCTCATGTTGAGCTTTTCACCATCCCAGACCCCCAGGTCCTGTTCCTCAGGGTTGCTCTCCAGCTCCTGTTGAGTCTTTCACCACCCCAGACTCCCAGCTCTGCTCTCAGCCATTCTCCACCCAGCCTGGAGTTGTGCTTGGGATTGCACCCACCCAGGTGCAGGACCTTATACTTGGCCTTGTTGAATGTCCTGAGGTTGGCCTGGGCACAGCTCTGCAGCCTGTGCAGGTCCCTCTGGGTGGATCCCTGCCCTCTAGCTTGGTGCCAGCTGGAAACCTGCTGAGGGTGCATTTGAATCCTAGGAGAGCACTTCAGCATCTCACTGTTTCTGCCCTGAATTGTGCAACTGCTCTTCAAAGCCCTTTCTTTCCCAAAGAGATTTTTTTCCTTTCTCAATCTCTGAGAGGTTTGGCTTTAACCTTATCCTTGCCAAAATCCCAAGCAGATTTGAGATGAAGCAGCTGGGACGTGAGAATGAGTTGCAAAGTCTGAGAGAGCTGGGGCTGCTTAGCCTGCAGAAGGCTGAGAGGGGATCTTACTGGTGTGGATAAATATCTGGTGGGTGGGGGGCAAGAAGAAGGGGCCAGGCTCTTTTCAGGGGTGTCCTGGGGATATGGATTCAAACTGGAACCCAAGAAGTTCCACCTCAACATGAGGAGAAACCTTTCTTGTGAGGGTTGTAGAGCAGGCTGCCCAGAGAGGCTGTGGAGTCTCCTCTGGAGACCTTCAAGACTCATCTGGATGCATTCCTGTCGTGGGGGTTGTAGGGCCCTGAAGCAGGCTGCCCAGAGAGGTTGTGGAGTCTCCATCACTGGAGACCTTCAAGGTCTGTCAGGATGGGAGTGGTGAGTTTGCAACCTGCACTTTGGGAGGTGGTGGTGATGCTGTTCTGGGGGTGTCCTGTGAGCTCCATGTGCAAATTCAACACCTGCCTACACCCCAGAGCAGCTCTTGGGGTCTGTCAAGGTGGGAATTTGGTGTGAGTTTGCAACTTGCACTTTGGGAGTTGTTGGTGATGCTGTTCTGGGGGTGTCCTGTGATCTCTGTGTGCAGATTCAACACCTGCCTACACCCCAGAGCAGCTCTTGGTGCTTTAGGAGGAGTCTGCAGGGTGGGAGTTTAGTGTGAGTTTGCAACCTGCACTTTGGGAGGTGGTGGTGATGCTATTCTGGGGGTGTCCTGTGATCTCTGTCTGCAAATTCTGTACCTGCCTACACCCCAGAGAAGCTCTTGGTGCTTTAGGAGGGCTCTGTCAGGGTGGGAGTTTGCAGCCTGCACTGTGGTGACTCTTCCTGGCATCTGTCTGTGTTCAGGCACCACACTGCAATGTGCCACCTGGAGCCACAATGCTCTTTCCTCTGAGTTTTCCTTCTAAATTATGCCCTCATTTACCACCCCAAGTCAGTCCCTGAAGCCCAGCACAAGGAGCAAATCCTTTCACTTTTGCTGTCTTCTCCCCTGGGCAGAAGCCAAGTCAAGCCTGGCAGCAGTCAGCCAGCCCTTGGCCACCAAGAGGTTGCCTTCCCCCTGGCAGGGCTGGCACGAGAAGGAAAGTGATGCCTTGGACAGGAATCTTTCCCTTGAAGCAGTCCCATGCTGGGCACTTTGGTACCCTCAGCAACCCAGAGCCTGGCCTGGCTCTCTGCCCTTTGCCAGCCGTGACGGAGCAGCAGTGACTGTGCATGAAAGGCAGTGCCTGGATGTGAAACCAGCTGAGGGAGATCCCAGCCACTTCTCTTTTCCCATCAGCAGATGTGGCCTCAGTTCCCATTTCCTGCCATTGCCTCTTTCGCCAGCTTCAGCCCTTTGGCTTGCCAAGGACCCAGGCAGATTTGAGCTGATTGAGACTGAACCTTCAGTGTCCCTCTTGCATTCTGCCCTCGTGTGCTTCCTTGCTCTGTTTGCTCCTCCTTGGGGACCATGACCAATACAGGCTGGGGTGAGAGATTTGCACCACGCAGATCTGCAGGGCTCTGGCCACAGAAGTAAAGCTCTGTGCTCCCCTCCTCTTGCCTACACCACATCTTTCCTCCTTCTTCCTTTTAACTGGGCCCTTCTGCCAGCCTTCTCCTCTCTCAAAGCTTGTGTCACTCCCCTGGCTGACAGAAAACCAAAGCAAACACCAGCTTGTGCCTGGTGTGCCCTGTGAAATGTGAGTCTCAGGCCCTGAGGACGTTGCTCAGGTAGCTGCAGTGAGTCAGAGTGGGGCTGGCTGAGCAATACCTGCAGTCACTCCCACCACATCACCTCTCTGTTGCTGCTTCTGTCACTCTGGGGCTTGGTGGAGCTTTACTTCGCTGCTGGTTCCACCTCAGCGCCCAGGGGGGGCTCATTTTCTGCTGCTTTGGGATGATAAAGCACAATGGTGTGGAGAGGGAGGAGAGTGGAGCTCCTGGTGGTGCCACATGGGCCTGGATCTGGGTTGGATGACGCCTTGAGCGACCTGTTCTAGTGGGAGGTTGGAACTGGATGATCTTTGAGGTCCCTTCCAACCTCAACCATTCTGTGAAAAGCAGCAGCAATAGTAGGAGCTGTAACAGCAGCAGTAGCAGAAGCAGCTGTAGCAGCAGCAGTAGCAGCAGCAGCAGCAGCTGTAGCAGCAGCAGTAGCAGCAGCTGTAGCAGCAGCTGTAGCAGCAGCAGTAGCAATAGCAGCAGCTGTAGCAGCAGCAGTAGCAATAGCAGCAGCAGCTGTAGCAGCAGCAGTAGCAGCAGCTGTAGCATTAGCAGCAGCTGTAGCAGCAGCAGCAGCAGTAGCAGCAGCAGTAGCAGCAGCAGTAGCAGCAGCAGTAGCAGCAGCAGTAGCAGCAGCAGTAGCAGCAGCAGTAGCAGCAGCAGTAGCAGCAGCAGTAGCAGCAGCAGTAGCAGCAGCAGTAGCAGCAGCAGTAGCAGCAGCAGTAGCAGCAGCAGTAGCAGCAGCAGTAGCAGCAGCAGTAGCAGCAGCAGTAGCAGCAGCAGTAGCAGCAGCAGTAGCAGCAGCAGTAGCAGCAGCAGTAGCAGCAGCTGTAGCATTAGCAGCAGCAATAGCAGCAGCTGTAGCATTAGCAGCAGCTGTAGCAGCAGCAATAGCAGCAGCAGCAGCAATAGTAGCAGCAGCAATAGCAGCAGCTGTAGCATTAGCAGCAGCAATAGCAGCAGCTGTAGCAGCAGCAATAGCAGCAGCAGCAGCAATAGCAGCAGCAGCAGCAGCAATAGCAGCAGCTGTAGCATTAGCAGCAGCAATAGCAGCAGCTGTAGCAGCAGCAGCCTTGGCTGCCTGATGATGAGCAACTGGCCCAAAAACAAAAACCCCACCACAACCCCAAACAAACTACAAACCACAGCCCTGACCTTTGCAGTGAATACTTTGAGAGCTGTAAGGAAAAGGAAATAGGAAGTTGAGTTGCATTTTTTTAGGCTGCTGGGTCCTGGGAGCCTCTAATGTGTTGCTCTTTACTTTCTGAGTGCCTTTTGTTTCCACCTCGCATTTAAATTTTCTAGCCAGCAGCTGCAGCCCTTCAGCTCAATTTGGGTTTTATAAGCAGCAGGAGCTGGGCAGGGTTCACTCCACCTGCACTGGGTGCTGAGGAGGTCACACCTTGAATGCTGCCTGCAGCTCCCATTCCGAGAAGTCCACTGAGGGGCTGGAGTGAGTCCAGAGAAGGGCAAGGGAGCAGCAGGCTGCAGGTAGGCTTGGTGAAGCCTGGCATGAGCCAGCACTGTGCTCTTGCAGCCCTGAAGGCAAACCATAGCCTGGGCTGCACCAAGTGATGTGTGGCCAGCAGGGCAAGAGGTGATGCTGCCACCCTGCTCTCTGCTGAGATCTCACCTGCAGTGCTGTGCCCAGCTCTGGGGCTCCTGACACAGGAAGGATGTGGACCTGCTGGGGTGGGTTCAAAGGAATCATAGAATGATGAGGAGGCTGTGAAGAGGATGGTGCAGGAGCACCTCCCCAATGAGGACAGGCTGAGGGAGTTGGGGCTCTTCTGCCTGGAGAAGAGAAGGGTCCAGAGAGAGCTTAGAGCTGCCTTTCAGTGTCTGAAGGGGACCTGCAGGGAGGCTGGGGAGGGACTGTTTAGAAGAGCCTGTGGAGATAGGAGGAGGAGCAGAAACTGGAGCTCCCAAGTGACCTTCTTGTGGCCTTCCAGGATCTGAAGGGGGCTACAAAAAAGCTGGGGAGGGACTTTGGAGGCTATCAAGGAGTGACAGGACTGGGGGGAATGGAGCAAAGCTGGAGGTGGGGAGACTGAGAATGGAGGTGAAGTTGTTGAGCTTGAGAGTAGTGAGACACTGGAACAGGTTGCCCACAGAGGTGGTGGAGGCTCCATCTCTGGATACATTCAAGGCTGAATTTGCTGCAGCCCTGAGCAACCTGCTCCAGCTGGGGCAGTCCCCTGTGGAGCACAGGAGGGAGCTGGACAAGCCCTTGGAGGGTCCCTTCCAACCCAGGGTGAGAAGAAGGTGGTCCAGCCTCCATCTCCCCTGGCCCTGCAAGCACTTTCCCCTTCCCCTCAGGCACAGGAGGGAGTTTTCAGCCCTGGGGCTCTGAAGCAGCCACACAGGACTCACCCTGATTTATGCCTTGAGCACCAGGAAGGGCTGAAGCTGTGTTTGTCACCTCGCAGCTGCTGGCAGTTGCTCCAGCATGTGAAATATTTCATGCTTGACACCTCGGCTCAGGAAGTGGTGGTTTGCTCAGCAGAGGTGCAGGAGGCTGCAAGCTCTTATCAAGCACAGCCTTGGCCCTTCTCGAGCTGCTGAAACCTGGGTTTGATGGGTGGACCATGGCAGTGGGGGTTGGGACTTGGCTGATCCTTGTGGTCCCTTCCAACCCTGACTGATTCTATGAGTCTAAGAGCTGCTGCTTGGCTTGCTGAGTTAGGTTCCCAGAGCAGAAAGCTGGGCTGGGCTCTGCAGGGGGGAAATCATAGAATCATCAGGCAGGGTTGGGAGACCACAAGGAGCAGCCAGTTCCAACCCCCCTGCCATGCCCAGGGACACCCTACCCTAGAGCAGGCTGCCCACAGCCTCTGCCAGCCTGGCCAAAAACACCTCCAGGGATCTGGCCCCAAACACCTCCCTGCAGGGGCAACCCATTCCAGCCTCTCACCACTCTCATGCTCAGGAACTTCCTCCTCACCTCCAGCCTCAATCTCCCCACCTCCAGCTTTGCTCCATTCCCCCAGTCCTGTCCCTCCCTGACAGCCTCAAAAGTCCCTCCCCAGCTTCTCTGTAGCCCACTTCAGATCCTGGAAGGCCACCAGAAGGTCCCCTGGGAACCTTCTCTTCTGCAGCCTGCACAGTCCCAACTCTTTCAGGCTGTGCTCACAGCAGAGCTGCTGCAGCCCTCTGAGCATCCTCGGGGCCCTTCTCTGCACACCTCCAGCATCTCCACATCCCTCTTGTCCCAGGGGCTCCAGCACTGGATGCACTACTCCAGGTGGGCTCTCAGCACTTGGTGTGGTGTTGGTGAGCTCCCATCCAATCAGCCTTTGAAAGCTTAAAGGGTTTGGGGTATCTACCATGTCCCTGGGCAACCTGGGCCAGCATCTCACCACCCTCAGTGTTAAGAATTTCTTCCTTCTGTCCAGCCTGGGAGCATTTAGCCTGACCTAGTCCAGCCTGGTAGCATTCAGAAGGGCAGTTAGGAAGCAGTTGGCCACTGTGATACATTTGCAACTCTCCTGGTTCAGATAATGTTCTGTGGGCATCATCTAAGGTGCTTTTGGCAGGGCTCAGTGGCAGTTGTTGATGGGAGCTTGACGGATGTTGTGCATGAGCAGGCAGAAGCTACAGGAGGCTTCTTGATGTGACTCAGCTTCTGCTGGGGTTCTGGCACCCTCCCCACGATGATGCAGCCCTCACATGAACATTAGGCAAATGAAGCAGGGCTTAGCTGTGGACTCAGCCTGCTGTGGGTGAGCTGGGACCCTGCTGTGGGGTGAGGGTGGGAGGGCAAGTGGGGACCTGCATCATTCAGACCCTGGGAAAGTCTGTCCGTGGGCATGCAGAACCACCGAGTGGACTGGAGCAGCTGTAAAGGTTGCTTCCCACCCAAACCAGTCTGTGGCTCTCTGAAGTGCTTTCCTGCTCTGCAGAGCCTGAACTGGGCCCATTTGGTGTCTCTCTGGGGTTTGGTATTTACTGGCCCTGCATGCAAGCAGTGACTGTGCATGATGGAGGCTGCGCTCTGGACCAGGGCCAGCATCCTCCTGCTGCTCTCCATCCTTCATTTCCTTCTCCTGTCACTGCCAAACCATCTCATGCTTCCAAAACCTCCATCTGCTCCCTGCCTGCACAGAGCTCCCCAGCACATCACCTCCTGCAGAGCCCAGGAGAGCCTCCAGCCTGGCTGCTTCCAGCCCAGCAGAACCCAGCTTCTAACCACTCCCTTGCTTCTTGGTTGTTGTTGGATTTGGGGTGGGTTGTTTAATTTTTTTACCATTGTTCTGTTCAAACAAGCAAAGCCTTTCCTCTTCCCAGGGCTTGGTGAGGCAGCTGCTTCTACTCAGGCAGTCTTGTGAAGCTGCTGAGGTTGAAATTCCCCTGGAAGATCCCCAGAAGCTGCTGCTCACATCTCAGCTGGCCTCAGTGTTGCTCTGTTGTGTGGCCGTGGCCATGTGCCATGGGGATGATGCACAGCAAGCAGCAGCTCCGGGCTGAGGTGAGACTTTGCCCAGCCCAAAGCAGGCTGTGAGCTCATCTCTGACACCTGAATGTCCCCTGCCTGGGCTCTGACACTGCTCATTGCTTGTGCTGTGCTGGCAGAATGCATTGCTGCTGCTGCTCTGGCCACGGGCTGGGTGCTCCTTGCTGAGGAGATGCCAGAGACCTGATGTGCCAGCAGCCTGCTCACCCCAGCACAGCATGGTGAGGGTTGGAAGGGACCTCTGGAGATCACCCAGTCCAACTCCCCTGCCAAAGCAGGGCACCCACAGCAGCTTGCCCAGCAGCACAGCTTCCAGGTGGGTTCGGAGTGTCTCTGTAGAGAAGGAGACTCCACAGCCTCTCTGAGCAACCTGCTCCAGGGCTCCAGCACCCTCACACCAAAGAAGTTCCTCCTCTTGCTCCAATAGAACCTCCTGGCTTCCACTTTGTGCCCATTGCCCTTCTCCTGCCCCTGGGCACCACTGGCCCCATCCTCTTGCCCCCCATCCTTTATCTCTTGCTGAGCTCCCCTCTGGGGCTGCTCTTGTGCAGGCTCTCAGCCTCTGCTCCTGACACAGCACCGGTGGAAGAGCTTCTGGTGGAGCACTGCCAGGGGAGCAAGCCTGAGCTCAAGGTGGCAGGGAACCACCCCAGCTGAATTTGCATCCTAATGTTATCAGAGCAGGTAAGAGCAAGGGTTGGAAGGAGTGACAATGGCCAACAGGCAGCTGGGGGACACAGCCATGCTGACCTCTTTTATCATTGCCCTGTTTTCCCTCCTGGGTGGGAAGGCTGGGAGGGGACAGGGTTTAACAGTGGGAGAAGTATTGAAGGGGGTGGAAAACTGTGGGAGGAGAAGGAACTCCAGTGTGGTGCTGCAGTGGAAGAGGGCATGGAGCAGACTGGAGGTGGTGGTGTAGGAGGAGGCACAACTGGACTGGAGGTGTTGGTGTAGGAGGAGGCACAACTGGACTGGAGGTGTTGGTGTAGGAGGAGGCACAACTGGACTGGAGGTGTTGGTGTAGGAGGAGGCACAACTGGACTGGAGGTGTTGGTGTAGGAGGAGGCACAACTAGACTGGAGGTGTTGGTGTAGGAGGAGGCACAACTAGACTGGAGGTGTTGGTGTAGGAGGAGACACAACTCAGGTACTGCTAGTCCACAAAAATGAGACTTTTCTTTCCTTGCTGGGGTAACTCTTTCCTCATCCAAGCTCTAAAACTGACTTTTCACTTCTTCCCTTGGCCCTCTGAAGCTTCTGGGAGCTGCTTCTGTCCTGCAGAACTGTCTTGTTTTGTGTGTAGAAACCCCAGGAGGAAAATGAAGAGCCTTGGGGTGCCCCAGAGGAGGAATGATCCAGCCCAGCAGCAGAGGCTGGTGGCAGGCCAGGACGCAGGCTGCTATCTGAGCAGGAGTTTGCCTTTGCACCACAAACAAAGGCTGCACTCTCTGCCTGGCAGCTATAAATTCATACCTTTGGTCTGCAGCACTGCTGTCCATCCTAGGTGTGACACCATAAATCAGGTGACTGCTGGGAAATGTGGCCAAGCTATCAGGATGCATGGCAAATAAAGGCCAAGCAGCAGTTGCTGGCTCTGCCCAGCGAGCAAAGCTCACCCAAGCTGCTGCTTGCTCTGGGCAGCCACCAGCTAAAGGCTGCTCCAGTGCGGTCTGGAGCTGCTCACCTTCCTCCCAGCCAGTGGTTAAGCCCTGGAGTCATTTTGGTCTCAATGTTTGCAAGTAAGGCTGCAGGCAGTGGTGGTTTGAGGATGTTTGCAAGTAAGCTGCAGCTTGTGATGCTTTAAGGATGTTTGCAAATTAGCTGCAGGCAGTGATGCTATAAGGATGTTTGCAAGTAAGCTGCAGCCTATGGTGGATTAAAGATGTTTGCAAGTAAGCTGCATCCAGAGATGCTTTAGAGATGTTTACAAGTAGCTGCAGCCAGAGATGCTTTAAGGATGTTTACAAGTAGCTGCAGCCAGAGATGCTTTAGGGATGTTTACAAGTAGCTGCAGCCAGAGATGCTTTAGGGATGTTTACAAGTAGCTGCAGCCAGAGATGCTTTAGGGATGTTTACAAGTAGCTGCAGCCAGAGATGCTTTAGGGATGTTTACAAGTAGCTGCAGCCAGAGATGCTTTAGGGATGTTTACAAGTAGCTGCAGCCAGAGATGCTTTAGGGATGTTTACAAGTAGCTGCAGCCAGAGATGCTTTAGGGATGTTTACAAGTAGCTGCAGCCAGAGATGCTTTAGGGATGTTTACAAGTAGCTGCAGCCAGAGATGCTTTAGGGATGTTTACAAGTAGCTGCAGCCAGAGATGCTTTAGGGATGTTTACAAGTAGCTGCAGCCAGAGATGCTTTAGGGATGTTTACAAGTAGCTGCAGCCAGAGATGCTTTAGGGATGTTTACAAGTAGCTGCAGCCAGAGATGCTTTAGGGATGTTTACAAGTAGCTGCAGCCAGAGATGCTTTAGGGATGTTTACAAGTAGCTGCATCCGGAGATGCTTTAAGGATGTTTACAAGTAGCTGCATCCGGATATGCTTTAAGGATGTTTACAAGTAGCTGCATCCAGAGATGCTTTAAGGATGTTTACAAGTAGCTGCATCCAGAGATGCTTTAGGGATGTTTACAAGTAGCTGCAGCCAGAGATGCTTTAGGGATGTTTACAAGTAGCTGCATCCAGAGATGCTTTAAGGATGTTTACAAGTAGCTGCATCCAGAGATGCTTTAGGGATGTTTACAAGTAGCTGCAGCCAGAGATGCTTTAGGGATGTTTGCAAGTAAGCTGCAGCCTGTGATGGTTTAAGGCCTTTCAAGGCCTGCCTGGATGTGTTTCTGTGTGACCTGACCTAGATTAGTCCTGCTCTGGCAGGGGTTTTGGAGTGGATAAGCTCTTTGGGTCCCTTCCTACCCCTAACAACCTGTGATCCTTCCACAGAATCCCATCACAGTAAGGCTTGGGAGGGACCTCTGGAGGTCACCCAGCCCAACCCTCCTGCCAAAGCAGGGCACCCCCAGCAGCTTGCCCAGCAGCACAAGGGCAAGGGGCAGATTGGAATCTCTGCAGAGGAGGAGACTCCACAACCTCTCTGGGCAGCCTGCTCCAGGGCTCCAGCACCCTCACGCCAAACAAATTTCTCCTCCTGTTCAGATGGAACCTGCTGGGTTCCACTTTGTGCCTGTTGCCCTTGTCCTGTCCCTGGGCAAGTGTCTGGCCTCACTCTCTTGCCCCCCATCCTTCATCTCTTACTGAGCATTGCTCAGCTCCCCTCTGGGGCTGCTCTTCTCCAGGCACAACAGCCCCAGAGCCACAGAGCTCCACTCTGTTAGGTATGGGTTGGGGTTTTTTTCCCCTCTTCCAGTGAGTTCAAACCAACAACAGAAGGTTGTGCACGTGGCTGTTATGTACCCAGTGGAGTAAGTGGACAAGTTCCACCCCATTGTGGGTACTCCACCACTTTTCACTGGCAAAACACCTCAGGTGCAGTTGGTTATTCATGGTCTGGCTTGGAAGGGACCTTTCAACATCATCCCAGTTCCATCCCACCCCTTGCCATGGGCAGGGACACCTCTCACTAGCCCAGGCTGCTGAAGGCTCCATCCAACCTGGCCTTGAACACCTCCACCTTGGCAGAGGATGATCTCCTCTGCCCTGATAAGAAGATACTTGGGAGTGTCTGTGGTCCCTGGATGTGAAGCATTGGCTGCTGCCTGCTTCTCTCCTCACATCTGGGTCAAACCTGTCACCTGCAGGGTTTGAGTGCTGGGGTTTGGGTCTGTGAGCATCAGAAGGAGCATGTTCCTCATCCTCACAGCCAGCCCATGAATGGGCTCTGCCTTATTTTTAGCACCTTTTGCATCACAGAAAACTTCTCTTCTAAACCCCCTCCCCCACGTGTGACAAACCCTCCCCCATTTCCTCTGATGATGTAGGTGACACCAAGCTGATGTCCCTTCCCTGGGGGTGCAGAGGTGGCTCAAAAGCCACCAGCCCTCTGATTGCTTCCTGGCTCTCAGCAGCCAGGGCACAGAGCTGAGCTGGTGAGGGCTTTGCTGGCTCAGGCACAAAATGTTTCTGTTTCAGGTAGCTGTGCAGGGTTTTGCCTGGTTGTCACTTGAGGCAGCTGTGGTCCCTGCTCCAGCAGTTCTGGTACCTGCTGGGGTCACTGCTGGAGGGGATTCTGCCCCTCTGCTCTGCTGAACTCTGCAGGGCTGGGGCCAGCTCTGGTGCTTCTGTGCTCCACAACCTCCCTGGGCAACCTGTGCCAGTCTCTCACCACCCTCACTGCAAACAACTTCCTCCTAACATCCACTTTCGATCTCCTCTCTGCCACCTCAAACCCATTCCTCCTCATCCTCTCATTACCAGATCTTGTCAATAGTCCCTCCCCAGCCCTCCTGGAGCCTCTTTCAGATCCTGCAAGGCCACTCCAAGGTCTCCTGGCAGCCTTCTCCTCTCTGGGCTGCAGAGCCCCAACTCTCTGTGCCTGTGCTCAGAGCAGAGCTGCTGCAGCCCTCTCAGCTGCATCTTGGTGGCCTCCTCTGCACTGGCTCCAACCCTTGCATGTGCTGCTTGTGCTGGGGGCTGCAGAGCTGCAGACAGTGCTGCAGGTGGGGTGTGAGGAGAGCAGAGCCAAGGGGCACAATCCCCTCCCTTGCCCTGCTGCCCACAGCTGCTCTTGCTGCAGCCCAGCACACAGTTGCTGTCTGGGCTGCACTCACACTGCAGCCTCATCTTGAGCTTTGCATCACCCAGACTAGGTGAGGTGTAAAGGTCCTTTCAGACCCAAAGCATTCTCTGATTCCATGATCACAGCCTGGGCTGAGGAAGCTCAGGGCAGATCCTGCACCAGGGAGCGCAGCTCTGGAGGAGCAGAGCAGCAAAGGTCGTTGGCACTCACTCAGAGCCAGGATGAGGCTGTCAGAAGCTGCTGAGTGGCTGGTGCCACCTGGCAGGGTGCTCTCTACACCCACTTGGGGCTGTTTGGGTGGCAGAGCCAGTTAATGACTAACAGGCCCTGGGACAGCCCAGCCTCTCCCTCCCTGTGCTGCCCATCCACCTGGCCATGCCCTAAATGCCATTTTGCCTGGGTGATTTGAGTCCTACCACCAGCACCTGCTTCCTACAGCACTTCTTGTTCCTTTCTTCCCTCGGAAAGCCCCAGATCTGTCCCCGTGTGCCTGCAGCCTGAGTCACAGCAGAGCCTCTGCCAAAAGGCAGTAGGAAATGTCCTCTTCGTTCCAGCCCTTGGGGCTTGGTCTTCCTCTGCTGCTTGGTCTTCCTCAGCTGCAGCCTGAGCCTCTCCTCTGCCTGTCCACCCTTGCTCAGTGAGTGAAATCATTCCCCGGGGGCCACAGCTCTGCTCCTGGTGGGGACTTTCCAGGCGGTGTCAGCTGCTGGAGGTGTTTGCAGCTGGGGACACATTGAGTCAGCCACACTTGGCTCCTGTCTCCCACCCCAGACAATGCAGGAACAGCTGGAGCCTGTCCAGGGAAGGGCGAGGAAGCTGCTGAAGTGCTTAGGAAACAAATCTTGTGAGGAGCAGCTGGGGGGAACTGGGAGTGCTCAGCCTGGAGGAGGCTGAGAGCAGACCTCATTGCACTCTATAGCTCCCTGATCACATTGGCTGCTTCTGTGCTCCACAACCTCCCTGGGCAACCTGTGCCAGTGTCTCACCACCCTCACTGCAAACAACTTTCTCCTAACATCCACTTTCAACCTCTTCTCTGCCCCTTTAAACCCATTCCTCCTCCTCTCATTACCAGATCTCATCAATAGTCCCTCCCCAGCCCTCCTGGAGCCTCTTTCAGATCCTGCAAGGCCACTCCAAGGTCTCCTGGCAGCCTTCTCTTCTCCAGGCTGCACAGCCCCAGCTCTGTGCCTGTGCTCAGAGCAGAGCTGCTGCAGCCCTCTCAGCTGCATCTTGGTGGCCTCCTCTGCACTGGCTCCACCACTTGCATGTGCTGCTTGTGCTGGGGGCTGCAGAGCTGCAGACAGTGCTGCAGGTGGGGTGTGAGGAGAGCAGAGCCAAGGGGCACAATCCCCTCCCTTGCCCTGCTGCCCACAGCTGCTCTTGCTGCAGCCCAGCACACAGTTGCTGTCTGGGCTGCACTCACACTGCCTTCCCAGGACAAGCAGGATTCAACCCATCAGCTGCACTGGTAAGTGTGTCTGTGTGTGGTGGTAAAAGGGGAGCAAACTGTGCTGCATTCCTTAAGCTTTCATGACTCAACAAAAAAAAAAACAAAAACAAAACAAAACCTCACCAACCAACCCCTCCAAGCATCTGTGTTCAGCAGCAGATGTGTTTGAAGGGAGCTGGAAGGCATTCCTGGAGCTCTCCCATGGGAAAAAGTAAACATGTCCTATACAAAAGAGTTGGTTGTTGGTTTTTGGGTTTTGTTTTTTTTTTTTTTATTATAACAAAGATATATACAAAAACCAAAATGTACAAGAAAATTAGGGTCTGCTGTTACAGCTTAGTGATTTGGGTTCTTGCACCTCACACAGCAGGTAGGACCTCTTCCACCCCTGCCCCCTTCCCACCCAGGCGATAAAGAGGTTGATGGGTACAGTACTGTGAAGGTCCTGGCAGAGCATGAGGAAGGGTCTTGGGGGAAAGGGAAAAAAAACAAGGCAAGATATGGAGAGAGAGAGAGAGAGAGAGAGAGCTCTGTCCCCTCTCAGTGCAAAAAACAGCAGCAGCTCTTCAGCTAGAACAAGGCAAAGAGACGTGGCAAGCTCAGGAGGGGCTTCAGTGTGCGAGGTGGAAGCAAAAAGCCTAAACTGAATCTTCACATTTTATTGGTCTAAACTATTTACAGGGCTTGAAGGGAGGGAGGGAAGAAGGACTAAGTGATGGAGTAAATCAGAGGAGAGAGAGAGGGCCAGTTAGTGCAATTCTTCCTAAGTGTGAGTCATTAAGCTGAACATCACCAGTGTTGCACAGGTTAAGCAGCAACCACGGCTAACAGAGACTCCTCTGCAGCATCTCTCCCAAGCACCCCCCTGGGTAAAGTGCACGAGGAGGAGAGGAAGGCTTCATCCTCCTCCTCAGATCTCTGGCACACGATGCCACCCAGCAGTATTATCCCACCGGGTCAGACCCCGGTCACAACCTTCCAGCAAGAGCTTCACCTCTGCAGGGGTGACAAGGTGCAGCTTGGGCATCTTCAGTGCCAGGAGTGCTGCTAAGTGAGCTGCCAGTCCTTGCCTGGCTTCCTGCTGGGGTTCTTCTCTTGCTAACCTTTCCAGGCCTAGGAGTCAAACGGAATTAGAAAGCTGCTTCATTCCTTCGGTCAGTAACAAACTATTTTTTTTTCTTTCCATATTCTCTTCAGGCTTGTCCAAGTTTCTACCTGAGAGCAGTTCGTGGCTGGAGGAAGGTTTACAAGCCACAGGGAATGACCTGCATGCTAGGTCTCACTGTCTCCAGCCAGGAGAAGTCCAGGATGTTTTTCTGGTCGAGGAGCCTGAACTCCAGCTCTCCTAGACAAAAGAAAACTCCAGTGAGTACTGAAGCACAGCAGCAAGAGCAAAACTGGGGGGTGTGGGGAGCTGTATGTGTGTGTGGACGAAAGACTTCCCAGATGTGAGGAAATGCCTTTAGACTAATGTTGTGCTAAAATGCTCTCAACGTGATTCTGCTGCCCCACTTCAGCTACTGCTCATAGCAGCTCTGCAGGGGCATTGCAGGGAGCTCCTGCAAGCTGCCAGAGCTTCCCCCCCTCTGGATAACCCCAAGCCAAATCTGCAGCAGGCTTCTTGGAAGCATTTTTCTCCTTTTCCTTTTATGAACAAAATTTCATTCCAGCGTTCGACAGGCTTGCAAATCTCAGAATACAAAGAATCAGAGAATGGTTTAGGTTGGAAGGGAGCTCAAAGCTCAGCCAGTTCCAGCCCACCCTGTGCCACGGGCAGGGACACCTCCCACTAGAACTAGGCTCAAGGCCTCAGTACAGGGATGTCGAATTCATCTGTCTGCTTTGCTCCTTCCAAATGCAGCCCCCCTTGTCTGCATCACCAGAATACAGGGGGGTGGGAATTTCTGTCTGATTTGCTCCCCTCAAATGCTAGACCTCCTTGTCTTCAGAATACAGGGATGTGGGAATTCCTGGCTGCTTTGCTGCCCCCAGATGCAATCCTCTTGTCTGCATCACCAGAATACAGGGATGTGGGAATTCCTGGCTGCTTTGCTGCCCCCAGATGCAACCCCCTTGTCTGCATCACCAGAATACAGGGATGTGGGAATTCCTGGCTGCTTTGCTGCCCCCAGATGCAACCCCCTTGTCTGCATCACCAGAATACAGGGATGTGGGAATTCCTCTGGCTGCTTTGCTGCCCCCAAATGCAACCCCCTTGTCTGCATCACCAGAATACAGGGGTGTGGGAATTCCTGGCTGCTTTGCTGCCCCCAGATGCAACCCCCTTGTCTGCATCACCAGAATACAGGGATGTGGGAATTCCTGGCTGCTTTGCTGCCCCCAAATGCAATCCTCTTGTCTGCATCACCAGAATACAGGGATGTGGGAAATCCTCTGTCTGCTTTGCTCCCTCCAAATGCAGCCCCACCTTGTCTGCCCCACCAAGGGGTGTTAACTGAGTGAGAGCTGAGCCTGTACCTGAAGTTGTGTCGATCTCCCCGTCCTGCTCCTTGTAACTGTAGGGGCTGCACATGTTCTGGGTGCCCAGCTCATTGATGAGGAAGCCTTTCCCCCCAACACTGGTGGTGTGCCAGTCCTGGGCTGGCTCAAACAGCTGTGAGAGGAGAAGGAAGAGAGGAGAAGGAAGAGAGAAGAGGTTAAAACTGCTTCATTTTGCAGGTGCAACGTTTTACTCCTTCATTAGGTAAGCAAGGAAATTTGATTTTCTTATGCTAGGTTTTATCTAAGCCCCAGTTAAGGTTAATTAAATTAAAAAAATTAAAAAAAAAAAAAAAGAGGAGGCTGGAGCACTTCTGGTGATGAAACCCCTGCCTTATCAGTGAGATGTGTGGCACGTCTGGAATCACAGATTAAGCACCACCAGACATGGCAGTGCTGAAGAGAAGGGCAAAATTAAACAGCCCAGAGAACCTCTGAGGGCTCTATAATCCAAGCACCTCTGCTGCCAGCAGCACTCAGTAGCTTTCTCTTTCAAGTGAAGAGTAAATATTTCCATGGCTCTGTCCTCCCCAGCTCAGGCTTGCAAAGCAGCCTTCTCCTGATACTTCCTTTTTCAGGCTCCCTCATTCATGTAGGGTCTTGGCTGCCACGAGTCTATGTTCAGTTCCTATCAGAGTGGATTTGAGAGCTGCTTCCCTTCCTCTGCTGGTGCAAACAGCAGTTTGGGTCGATTTTATTCTGACCAGCAGAGCTGGGCTTACCTTGAAGATATCAGATTTCATTTCCTCCTCATCTTCATCTGTGACTGTTTTGGAAGCACACAGAAGAGAAGCAAAGGGAGAGAGCTGTCACCTTTCTGCACGTTGGCCCTCAGACTTTTGCTTCTTCACCGTGCAGCCTGCTTCACCTTCTCTTCTCACGCCCACCACTACCTTTTGCTTCCCCTCTCTTGAGGCTCACAGCTTTGAGGTGAGGAGGCCCAGCAGCAGCTCTGTGCCCCAGACACCCCACAGCCCTCACCCTGAATGCAGGTCTGACACCTCCCCAAGGCTCAAAGCAGAGCTCTCTTGCCTATATCCAGGGGAATTACTCCTTTTCCCCACTGAGAAGCGTGGTCACCTCCACTGCCACCACTGCATCAAACTCTGTCCTGCTTCTGGCATCGCCTTGGGAACCCTCAGTCCCACCTTCCCAGCTCAGAAGTTTCTCCTCTGCATGGGCTGACCTGTCTGTGCCATCACATCGAGTCTGCAGGCTGAAGCTTGCCCCTTTGCCCATGCCTGCAAAGTCAAGTGGTGGGTCAGAGCCTTCCACCCATCAGCAACTCCTCAGAAGCACGGAATGGTTTGGGTGGGAAGGGACCCTTAAAGGTCATCTAGTCCAACCCCTCTGCTGTCAGCAGGGACATCTGGAACAAGAAGGAGTTGCTCAGGGCCCCTAACAACCTGACCTGGAACGGTTCTTCTCTCACCTCTCCAGGCAACTTGCACCTTCACCATCAGTGTTTTCTTCCAGTCTGAATCCTCCCTTCTTGTAGTTTAAAGCTCATCACCCTTTGTCCTTGGCCTGCCACTTCCCTCTGCAGGTGGCATGTGCTCACCTCCAACCTGGCCAGGCTGCAGTTTGGTAGCTCCAGTAGCCCAAACCCATCAGACAGAAGTCACTGGTTGACTTCCTATGACCCAACTGTTCTTTCTCCTGCTGCCCCAGGCACTCCTTTCTCCTGCTGCCTTGCCTCCAACCCACCTCCAGCAGCCAGGTGAAAGATCAGGCTAGGATGAAAAGCAATGCTCACCTTCTGAGGATGAAGCCCGAGGAGACACCTGGAGCTGGTAGAGGTCGTTGGTGCTGTCAGCCATGGTGATTTCCATCGATGGCCTCCAGTCAGTCAAGGAGGCACTCACCTCGCAGGAGGAGAGGTCTAGGGGATGAACCAGGAGCAGTTGGCACTCAGAGCAGAGACACAACCACCTCCATCTCCTCCCTCCCCATCTGATGGCCCGGCCAGGCCCAGCCCCAGATGCTCTGTTCATCTTTTGGCACTGGGGTAAAGTTTAGCCCAAGCAAAGCTTCCCCCTCCCCCTACTCTGAGAGCTGCAACCTGAGTCTCACCTAAGCTGAGGGACACATTATCAACATCCACTTCCTGTCCTGTGTAGTTGTGAACGGTGTAGCTGCTGTGGTCATCTGGCAGAGAAGTGCTGGTTAGTGCTTCTGCTGACTCCTCCACCTTCATGTCCTCAGGCATCTACAAAAAAAAAAAAGAAAAAAAAAAAAAATCAGGGGCAAGCATGAAAGACTTCTAAGAACACAACAGTTCCCACATGAAAAAAGACATTCAGTACAAAAACCACCCAGACCTCCAGCTTCTACAGCTGCCTCTGCAGACACTTTACCTTTCTCTTGCTCCTGTTTCTTGCTTCTCTTGAAGACTTCGACTTCCTTTCTGGTAAATAAGAGTAAGATGAGCGTGAGAAAGTGCTGTGGAGCCCAGCATGAGCTCCTGCAGCTTTGAGACCTGCTCAGCAGGCTCTGCCACCACTGTCAGCAGCAGCTGAGTCCTGGTCACCTTCTGATGATGCCCTCCTCAGGCACGGTTAAATGAAGAGCAGACCTCAGGGGGTCTTATCAGAGCTGATCAGTATCTAAAGGGCTGAGAGCAAGAGGATGGGACCAGGCTCTTGTCAGTGGTGTCCAGGCATGGGACAAGGGACAGTGGGCAAACTGGAACCCAGTTTGCTTCCTGGGATAGGACAAGGAGCAATGGGTGGAAGCTGCAGCACAGGAGGTTGCAGCTCAACACAAGAGGCAACTTCTTGCCTGTGTGGGTCCCAGAGCAGTGGCACAGGCTGCCCAGAGAGGTTGTGGAGTCTCCTTGTGTGGAGCTTTTGCAGACTCTGTCTGGATATGTTGCTGTGTGCCCTGAGCTAGCTTGGATGGTCCTGCTCTGGTAGGGGGGTTGGACTTGATAATTTCTTTGGGTCCCTTCTGCCCCCTGACATTCTGTGATCCTAGGAGGTTCTACCTAAACATAAGTAAGAATTTTACTGCATGGGTGCTGGAGCCCTGGACAGTTTGGAAAGCCTCCTTCTCTGGAAAGATTCCAAGCCTACCTGGGCAAGCTGCTGTGGGTGCCCTTGCTTTAGCTGGAGGGTTGGCCTGGATATGTCCAGAGGTCCCTTCCAACCCTCACCATGCTGGGATTCTGTGAACCCTTTGCTACCAACACCAATAAGCAGTGACCAACCCCAGGGGCACCAACGCTTACCAAGGGCTCTGTTACAGCCCTGCCCACAGCACGCAGGAAACTGAAGCAGAGCTTCATTAAGTGCAGCAGAAGAAGCTGTGCAACCTCTCACCTTTCTTCTGATCCTTTGTCAAGGGTGGCAGCATCCTGTAGACCCTGACAGCACTGGAGCCTTTGTTGATGCTTTTATCCTTCACCTCCTCGATGTCAGGCAGCGAGTTCATGGCGCAGCGGAAGTTTGCCTTCCAGGTTTTGGGATCAGGATCCTTCTCTCCTACTTTGTATCGTCCTAGGAGCAAGAGATGAGGTGAGTGCTCAGACTTTCCAGTCCTAGTTCTTGCCACCAAAAAAAAAAAAATTACTTTTCCTCTTTCTTCTGACCTATAGGTTAATGCAATGACCTGAGTGCAAGTCAGGACAAGCAAATGCCTTGAGGCATTCAGGTCTGAGATCTTCTGTGAGGGATGGAAATGTAGAAGCCCCCCCCCCCACACACACACACCTGTATGAATGGCCCAGCTCCTGAAGAGGCAGGCATCCTTCTCCATGTCCCAGCCATGCTTAGCTGCATGTTTCCATGGGATCTGGAACATCCTCTTATCCTGAAGTTGAACCAGCAGAGATTTGAATTAACCAAGAAGTATCTCACATGAGTTTTGGAAGGGTGCACTGAGTCAAAGGGGTATCAGCAGCAGCTCAGAAAGGTTAATAGACCTTTGTAGGTTCTGGAGCCCCCAGCACAAGAAGGACATGGAACTGCTGGAGAGAGTCCAGAGGAGGGCCACAAAGATGATCAGAGGGCTGGAGCAGTTCTGCTATGAGGACAGGCTGAGGGAGTTGAGGCTTTTCAGCCTGGAGAAGGCTTAGAGACCTTATAGCAACCTTCCAGTATCTGAAAGGGGCCTACAGGAAGGCTGGGGAGGGACTGTTCACAAGGTCTTGTAATGACAGGATGGGGGGGAATGGGTTCAAACTGGCAGAGGGGAGATTTGAACGGGATGTTAGGAGGAAGTGAGGGTGGTGAGACACTGAAACAGGTTGCCCAGAGAGGTTGTGGCTGCTCCCTCCCTGGAGGTGTTGAAGGCCAGGCTGGATGAGGTATTGAGCGACCTGTTCTAGTGGGAGGTGTCCCTGCCTGTGGCACAGGGGGGTTGGAACTGGATGATCTTTCAGTTCTCTTCCAGCTTAAACCATTCTATGATTCTATGATTGTATCGTCCCAGAATCACTCACTGGTTTGATTTGGTAAGGAGCAGCTCAGAAAGGTTTCTAAACCTTTGTATATCTTCACAGAATCACTCACTGGTTTGAGTTGGCCAGGACCTTTCAAAGTCAACTTGTCCAGCACCCCTGCAGCAAGCAGGGACACCTCCAACTAGATCAGCTTGCTCAGGACACTTTGACTTGGCATAGTATCTCCAGGGATGGGGCTGCAACCCCATCCCTGAGCAACCTGTTCCAGCATCTTGCCTAAGATCCATTGTTCCATCCATTTGGATCAAGGTATGTAAAGGCTTTTTATGGTTCTTGAAAATGGGGGGAAAAAATCAACATGGAAAGAAAAAAACAACATGGGGTAGAGTACAAGTAAGCAATATGGCCAATTTTGCCTCAGATCACTCAAATACTAGCATTAGTAGTACTTACTTACTAGCATGTCATAAACTATCACAATATCCTAGCTGTACTGTGGCAGAGAATCCCTCTTGGAAGGTCTCATAGCCCACAAAAAGCATAGAAGCACAGAGTGCCAGCTTGGAAGGGACCCCCAGAATCATCTCCTCCAACCTTTCTAGGTGACAGTGTAGTTAAGAATGAGTTGACCCTGTCAAGCTGAGTCTTTAAAATTGCCCAATGTAGGGGGAATCTCCTTCTTCCCTTGGGAGAGGATTCCAACAGCTGAGTGCTCTCAAGGGGAAACATTTTCATGCCCCAGCTTAAATTAATCACCTTGGGATGGATGTGGAGACTTCAAGAGACAGAAGCCTGGTCCACTGAGCCCACTGATCTCACCTTGTGCTACCCCAGGCACAGGGATCTGCCATCAGCACCAGAAAAGAGTGTTTTGATTTGAGGCCAAACCTTAAAACTGGTAGTGTAACAGCAGCTACTCGACTGGGCCAAGAGGTGACCCCGCTGAGATAGGCAGGAGGAGTTCAGAAGGTGTTTTGGAGTTTTCCTGGTTCTCCATCATGCCTTCTTTTTTTTTTTTTAATTCACACCTCCTGGGAGTTTCCCCAGGAGAAAACAAAAAAAAAATTGAGACAAGTCCATTCTGCTGAAAACAAAGCCAGCTGGTTTTAAAAACATAATGGTGGCGTGGAAGGATGTCCCTGCTTGCTAGGTGACCTCCAAAGGTCCCTTCCAACCCAAACCTGCCTGTGACCCGAAGTTTTCTCCTTGTCCTCCTTCCCTTTGTGAGCTTGGGCTTATGTTTAGTGTCATCTAGGGCTGGTTAAGGAGAAAAGAGCAACAATAACAATTATAATCACAGAAATGAAATGTCCCTCACCTTGTTAATCCAGATCAGCCCAGGGATTTGGTTGGAATTGATCTGCATTTCCAGCCAGGGCCTCATGCGCATTCTTGACACTGGCATCTTGTCTGCGAAGGAAGGAGCAGCTCAGTGAAACCTCAGCACCCTTTTAACCATCCTGCAGTTCCTCCCCCTCCCCGCCTCTGCACTGTGGGTTTTGTCACCCAAACGATGTCACCAGCACGCTTCCAGGATCTGAAGATGATGAGGGGACTGGAACATCCCTCGTGAGGAAAGGCTGGGAGAGCTGGGGGCTGTTTGGCTTGGAGAAGAGGAGGCGGAGGGGGGAATCTTAATTAATGCTTACAAATATCTAAGGGGTCAGACAGACTCTTCTCAGTGGTCCCCGGTGAAAGCACAGGAGGTAAGGAGCAGAAACTTGAACGTAAGGAGAGAGAGAGAAGAGAGGAGAGGAGAAAAAGAGAGAAGAGAGGAGAGGAGAAAAGGAGAGAAGAGAGGAGAGGAGGAGAGAGGGAGAGAAGAGAAAAGCAGAGAAAAGGAGATAGGAGAAAAGGAGAGAAGAGAGGAGAGAAGAAAGGAGGAGAGAGGTTACATGAAAAGGAGCTTCTGTACTTCGAGGATGGTGGAGCCCTGGAGCAGGCTGCTCAGAGAGGTGGCAGAGTCTCCTCCGGAGTCATTCAGCGCCTGTCTGGCTACTATCCTGTCCAACCTGCTCTAGGTAACCCTGCTCTAGCAGGAGGGTTGGACTAGACGACCTCCAGGGGTCCCTTCCAACCCCCAACTGAATGCTCTTTCAGTCTCTTCCACTTGCTTTTGGATGGCAGGGGAAGATTCCAAACCTGGAGGTGCTTGGGTTGCGACCACCAGCTGCTGGGTTGCTCGACTGCGGGGGGAGCTTTGTATGGGGGCAGGACAGCCCAGAAAAGTCCCTGACCCCCACCCGCGAAGAGCCACTGCGGTGTTGATGGGTCTGGGACCCCCGCACTGGGCTACCACAACGATCCTCGAACTGCACAGTCGTTTTCTTAAAAGTTTACTATTGATTAAATTGTGCAAAAGCGAGGGGACCCCCGGCCCTGCCGCATGGGGGGAGCCCTAATTAGCAACACCCTCAGCCCCGGCAGCACCGCTGCGGTGCCGGCCCGGCCCTCCCAGCCCTTCCTCTGCAGAAATAATTTCCTGTTTGCGAGGTTGTTGTGTTTTCGGTTGTTGTTTTTTTTTTTTCCCCAAGGCAAACAGGCCAAGATTTCCAAACCGAGCCTCAGCGCCGCGTAACAGCGGCGGCACGGGGGTCGGGAGCCTGCCCGGTCCCGGGGAGCAGCAGCAGGAGGAGGAAAGCAGCCAGGACTTGTACCCCCACCACGCCGCGGCATCCAGCCTCGGGGCTCGGCACTGGCATCCGCTCAAGAGCTGAGCGAAGCCTCCGGCTGAACCCGCAGAGCCGCAGCCGCGCCCGGACATGCCCAGCCCCACGGTGCGGCGAGAGGACAGCCCAACCCAACCGGCCCGGTCCGGCCCGGCCCCAGCAGGACGAGAGTCCATCAGGTAAGGAGCCGGAGGGATGCCCTCCCGACGGCTGACAGCGTCCTCAAACCGACTCTTGAAGAGCAGCGCCGTACCCCCCGTAGCCTGTCCTACAGACCCTGAGATGCGCTTTGCCCGGTGCTGCGCGAAGCAAGGGACGAACTCCGCGGTGGGACGGGGCGCGCCTTGACCCACCTGGCTGTGCCGCGCAGTGCCAAGCCGTGCAAGTCCGTGCCAAGCCGTGCAACTCCTCGGCGCCGAGGCGAGGCGAGCCGAGCCGAGCCGAGCTGAAGCAAGCACAGCGCAGGTACCCGCACCCGGTGCCCGCCAACCCTCCTCTGCCGCCCGCGGGGACGCGCCCTCGGGTATAACGCGGCGGCGCCCGGGATTCCCCGCCGCCCCGCGACCCGCCGCGCCTTAGCCAATCAGCGTGGCGCACGGCGGAGGCGGCGCTCCCCATTGGCCGCCCGTCCGGCAGGCATCACTTCGGGGAAATCACGCTCTTGGAGCGCCAGCGCCGCGGGGGGAGCGCCGCCCCCCGCCCCACCGACGGCACAGGGCTGGGCCCGGCCGCACCGACAGCGCACGACCCTCACCCGCCCAGACAAACGGACAGACCCCGACCCGCCCAGACAAACAGACAGACCCTGTCCGACCCGCCCAGACAGACAGACCCTGTCCGGCCCGCCCAGACAGACGGACCCCGGCCCACCCCGACAAGCAGACCCTGACCCCCTGCCGCACCCAAAGACCCAGCCTTCGTCCCAGGGGGGAATCCAGCCCCTGCCTCCACCAAGAAACCCAACCTTCACCCTGTGGTGGGATTCAGCCCCCCCTGTCCCCATGGAGGACAGCTCTGTCCCACCCAGAGAATCCCAGGGAGGCACCAAGCCCCTGTCCCGCCGAGGGATCCATCCTCATGGAGGGGATGTGACCTCTCTCCCACCAAGAAATGCAGCCCCTGTTCCACCAAGGGATCCATCCCTCATTCCCCGCAGGGAACTTGCAGCCCGTCCCCGTGGAGAGCTCCAGCCCCCATCTCACCGAGGGCTGCAGTCCCTGTTCCACCAAGGGATCCATCCCTCATTCCCCGCAGGAAACTTGCAGCCCGTCCCCAGGGAGAGCTCCAGCCCCCATCTCACCGAGGGCTGCAGCCCCCGTCCCACCGAGGGGCTCAGCGCAGCCGCCGCTGTTCCTACGCATCCCGTCCCCCTCGCAGCCTCCCAGCCACAGGCAGCCTCACAGATTGGGGAAGGAAGGGCACGAAAGGCAGGGTCTAGATGAGGCCGTTCCGGGCCAAGCGGGAGCTGGGCCAGCGGCTGGGCTGCTGGGGTCAGGTCGCTGCTGGAGTGTTGAGTAACCGTCCCCGGTCTACCTCTGAGCAGCCCAAGCGCCCCCGGGCGCCGTTGGGGAGCTCCGGGTTGGCAGCATCTCCAAAGGGCACAGCGGACAGCAGAGCTGGTGAACAGGGAAGACCAAAAAACCGCCCGCGGGTTCTGTGTTTCGGTGCTGGCAATTAGGGGAAGGGATGCAGTAGGACCTGGAGGAATAGGGAGGGTCGCGGGTGGTAAAAAAAAAAGGAGGAAAGGAAAATAGGTGAAGATTGTGAGTGATGGTCCTGAAGCATCTCCTGGGTGGGTGTGCTCTCACGCCAGGGCTGTGCTGCTGCATTCCAGGGTTGAGCATTCTTCGCTCAGCGCTGGTTGGTGGCAGTCAGCAGAGCAATTCCTGTGCGCATCACAGCGCACCTCAGCCGGGGGTGCAGTGTGTGGCACAGGTCCTCGCCTGTCCTCCAGAGCACTTTGCCGGTGAGAAAAGGTTACTCTGCCCTTGGTTTGGAGCCTCAGCGGTCAAACGCTGGCTGGTTTCGGTGCTTCCCTCCATTGAGCTCCCAGCGGAGGTCCACTTCACAGCGGGGGCTGGAGTCCTACAGGCAGGGCGATTTCACGGCGGTGCAACAGCTTGCAGCCTGTGTGTGCTGGTTCGAGGCTGTTTGGAAGGGTTTAATGAGAAAAAACAAAACACTGCTGATGTCTGCTGCACTCACAGGTTTGCTGAGATGTACAAAAGCAGGGACACAAAGGCAGAGCCGCTCTGTGTCCGAGCTCTGGCTGTTGGTCTCTCTCCCTCTCCTTGGCTTCCAGCTGGACCGGTGTAACCCAACTAAGCAATTCTGTTTCTATTCCCTCTAGCTGATCTCTCTGATCTACCTTGCACATAAGGCAGATTCTGGGATAAGACTGAAGTGAGGGGGGAGGGTGGTTGGGAACCCCTCTTGGAGACTCTGGTCTCTGGGATGGGCTGTGGTGTTTCTGTATTACCTTTAACTTGTATATTTCTGTATCTAGCTGTAAATATTTCTAACCTGTTGTAAATCTCTGCTTGTATCTTGTGCTAGGCTGTGAGTATGAAGCTTCATTCCTTCCAGCTGGCTGAGTCTAGTCTGGGTGAATTCAAACGAGTAGGTACGGTGGGGAACTCCCAGACCATCACAGCCTGCATGAACATCCCTGCTCAGCAGAAGGTGGGGGGCAAGGCAACCCAAGCGTGCTGCAAAACCTGGGAATGCTTTTCCTCTGCTGCTGAAAAGCATCAGGCTGCTGAAGGCGTGGGGATTGCTTTCCAGACCACTGGATCTGGATGATGGTGAGATGAGATTTGCACCCAGCGTCTTCAAAGTGCCCTTCAGTCCAGCAGAACACTGGGAAGGTTAAGAGTTAACACCCTAAATAGAATCATAGAATGGTTTAGGTTGGAAGGGAGCTCAAAGCTCAGCCAGTTCCAACCCCCCTGTGCCACAGGCAGGGACATCTCCCACTAGAACAGGTTGCTCAAGGCCTCATCCAACCTGGCTTTGAATGCCTCCAGGGAGGGAGCAGCCACAACCTCCCTGGGAATCTCCACTTCTTTCCCTTGCTTTAAACCCACTCAGATCCTGCTTGGCAGAAGGTGGTTGCCCTTTCTCTCTGCGTCCTGTCCCATATCTGCACAGGCAGTTGCCATGGAGCAGGACCTGCCCCAGCTGGGATGCTTTGTCTGCTGCTTTGTTATCTCTCAGCTGAAACAAGGAAATAACAACTCGGCTCTCCCTGGTGTTGCTGTGTGTCAGGCTCTCCTTGCACCGGGGTTACAAAGCCTTCTCCTTCCAAACCCAACTCCTTCCTCCTCTTCACTCCACCATACCTGACAGTTCTCTCAGCAGCCTGCTCAAAGCAGCAAGAATAGGAGCTCGACTTTGACAGAGACAGACGTATGGAGAAGGAATAGCTCACATGCCTCCAAGAGTCAATAAATGGTTGGCCATAAAACCCTCCTGCTCCACCCAGTTTATCATCCAGGGGAGAACTCCTGTGAACTTTGATGCTCCTGATGCTCCACAGAGCCTCAGCCCTGCTCTGGTTTTTACTTCAGGACAGTCTTGGGTGCCTGATTGGCATTTGAGCTCTGACCACCCTCTGGTGTGTCCCCCCCTTTTACATCTCTTCCCCATGCCAGGTCTCTTCATTCAATGGTAAACTGAAGCACAGAGAAAGAGGTCACTAAAATAACTTTGTCACGGTTCCAAGTCTGGGATTGCTTTCCTAACGCAGAGGAAATGTTTCATCATCTTTTTTTTTATTTCAAAGTAAACCAAACTGTAGAGCCATATTAGCTGGAGAAGACCTTTAAGGTCGTCGAGTCCAACTATTCCCTACCTAGAATCAGAGAAGTAGATGCTCCCTCCCTGGAGGTGTTCAAGGCCAGGCTGGATGAGTCCTTGGGTGACCTGTTCTAGCAGGAGGTGTCCCTGCCTATGGCACAGGGGGGTTGGAACTGGCTGAGCTTTGAGCTCCCTTCCAACCTAAACCATTCTATGACTCTAAAAGTGTTTTGGTTAAAACTAAGACCTTTAAGGTCTTTGAGTCCAGCCATGCTCTAACTCCAGCAAGGCTGATGCTAAACCATGGCCCTCAGCACCACCTCTCTGCCTCCATGAAATACTTCCAGGGACAAGGATCCAACTCACCTCCCCAGGCAGCCTGCTCCAGTCTTTCAGAACTCTTTCAGTGAAGAAATTTCTTCTAATATCCAACCCAAACCTCTCCTAGCACAACCTGAGGCTGTTTCCTCTCATCCTGTCACTTGTTCCTTGGGAGAAGAGACCAACCCCCACCTGGCTCCAACCTCCTTTCAGTGAGTTGTAAAGAGCCAGGAGGTCTCCCCTCAGCCTCCTTTTCTCCAGGCTGAACAACCCCAGGTGCCTCAGCTCCTCATATCCCACACTGATGCTGCAGCAAGTGGTGTTTGTTATCTTATAACAGGAACCTCTCCAGGTTTAAAGTGCTCCTAGGAGCAGTGTATTGCATGGAATGCCAGAAAGCATCAGCTCTGTGGTGCCACAGAACTCCTGGTGTGGCCTACAAGATGGGAGGGCCATGAGCTGGGCACACAGGTCCTAACATGGTTCTCTTCCTTCTTCACTCCTAGGTTTGGTTGAGCAGCTCAAGACAGTTCAAGATGCCCTGCAATGGGCAGCTCTGTACACCAGCCAGCCAAAGCTGCTGCCCTCAGCTGAAGGTCTTGCTGTCTCCTCACTGGTGACAAGTGGCAGAGGCTTTCTCATCTGTGGGTGCCCAGCCTGGAGCCATGGCTGCTTGGAGCAGGTTGGTTTTCTTGCAGTGCATCTTCTTTTTTTTTTGTTTTTCTTGCAGAGCATCTTTTCCACCTTAGAATAGAATTATAGAATCATAGAATGGTTTAGGTTGGAAGGGAGCTCAAAGCTCAGGAGGTTCCATCCCCCCTGTGCCATAGGCAGAGACACCTCCCACTAGAACAGGTCGCTCAAGACCTCATCCAGCCTGGCCTTGAACACGTCCAGGGAGGGAGCAGCCACAACCTTCTCTCTGCAGTGTTCTTCCCTCCTTGCTTTACCCCTGCACGGAGCCAGGACCTCTCATGCTTCACCCCCAGGCAAACCCACAACACCTTGAAAACCCTGTTTGAGAGGCTGGGAGGATGGAGAGAAGGAAAGCAGCACACCTCAGTGCACAGAGAGTTGCAGAACTGGGTGCAAACTCCAGGTCTACATTCACCTGCAGGTAAGCATGCATGCTGGAGGAGCAGCACAGGAGTCTATCAGCACTGATAATTCCCCAGCCCAGGGCTCCCTTCCAAGCTGAGCAAGCAGCAGATTGTCCTTGCAGCCCAGAAGGCTGTGCTGCAGGAGCAGGGGTGGGTGCACAGGACAGGACTACCCCAGAGCATCCCATTTTAGGGCATGTACCTCAGAGCAGTCACTGCATTGGCTTGTGCTCACCTGGTGCTGTGCTTGAGGTGTGGATGGGGCAGATGAAGCTCAGGTTTTAAAGCCTTGATTATCTTCAGTGCTGCCCCAAGCGTGGGTGGCAGTTTCTGCTTGGAAGATTCTGAATCCAACCAGGAGAGAAGGTCCACAGTGGGGAAATGTCTGGGAAGAGGGAAGGTGAGGAGATTGTACGGTCACAAAACAACAGTTTGGGTGGAAAGTGACCTCAAAAAGTCATCTAGTCCAACCCCCTGCAGTCAAAGATCACTTTGGGTGATTCTGTGCTCCACGACCTCCCTGGCCAACCTGTGCCAGTGTCTCCCCACCCCCGCTGCAAAGAATCTTTTCCTAGCACCCAGCCTAAATCTGCCCTCCTCGAGCTTAAAAGGTAGCACTTGTCCCTCCTACAGGCTCTCTGGGCTGCAGAGGGTTAATGCAGAGGGGGCTCTGGAGGAGCAGAGTTTGGGGCAGCAGCCTCCAAATCTGCAAAAGCCACCCAGCAGGACCTCTGCTCTGCTCCTCAGTCAGGGCTTGCTGCAGGCTTGCTGCTTCCATTTCTTAGAAATGCCTCCTCTTACAGAAAGGAAGCCTGGTGGAAGCACATGCAGGAGAGGGCATGGTGCCAGCTGCCTTGAAGCCCTGCCCAGATGGCATGAGGTAATAGCACTGGGATCCGAGGGCCACAACAACTGTATCCTGGGATGGGCTGCTCGTGGTTTCCTGGAACTGGGAGAGCCTGAGCTCAGACTCGAAATCAGGGCACTTCTCCTCACTGGAAGGCAGGGTGAAATGCTGCACCCAGCCAAAAAGGAGATTCAGGGCTGAGGTGGGGGTGGGTAGAGGAAAAAAAAAAATAAATAAAGGGGGGGGTGGGGAAGAGGAGGAAAGGAAATTCCAAGAGTTTGATTTGTGTTCCTGGATTTCCCCCACTCCTGATTTTTCCTCCAGCCTTGCAGGAGGACGTGGAGCTTTCCTGAGCTGACCCAGCCTGTGAGCTGCAGCACCTGGCAGCTGTGAGGAGGTTGCTTGATGAAGGTGCAGACGTGCAGCAGCCTGAGCCTGCCAGCCAAAGGTCACAGAGACTCAGCTTTGCTCTCAGGGCACCTGGCAGGCAGGAGCTGGGAGCTACAACCACCCTGCCTGGGCTGCTGGGCTGGGGTGCCCTGGGTCCTGGCATCCCAGGAGGGTACCCAGGTGAAGCCACATGGGGACTCTGCCCACTTGACACTGCTGAAGTCTCACCAGTGCATCAGGGGGAAATAAAAACAGTGAGTTGTGAGTTAAAAAAAAAGTTTTGCTATGCCTTTAGAGTGCCCTCCTGAAGGGCACAGGTGTGACAGAAGCCACCTGCCTCACTGACCATCTGAAGACCAGGAGCTGCAGCCTGAGGCTGGACCAAAGGCAGCTGCAGCCTGCAGGCCAAGCAGCATCACAGGACCAGAAATGGCCTCAAGCTGCCCCAGGGGAGGCTTAGGTTGGACATGTGGAGCAATTCCTTCCCCAAAAGGCTTGTCAGGGCCTGGCCCAGGCTGCCCAGGCTGCAGTGGTGGGGTCCCCATCCCTGGAGGGCTTTCAAAGCTGTGGAGATGTGGTGCTGAGGGGCATGCTTTGGTGGTGACCTGGCAGTGCTGGGTTAATGGTTGAACTCAAATCACCTTCAAGGTGTTTTCCACCAAAACAATTCCATGATTCTGTGCTGTGGGCATGGCTGGTGGTGCCTCTTGCCTGGCTCCACGCCATGAGGGTTTCCACTTTCCTGGACTGAGCAGCAAAAGGTGTCAAAACTTCGCAGCTGTTGGAAGGGGAAGGACAAGCCAGAGACCAGTCAGTGACCACCACGGCGCTGTGGCTGCAGCCCATGTCCTGCAGTCCTCAGGCTGGGAGCTTGCTAGAGCTACCACCCATCTCCTGCACCCTCCTGCTGCCCACCAGCAGCTCAAGCAGGCCAGAGTACCTACAAGCATGGTGGCAAGGAGATCCTGAGAGCTTAGTGAAGCCCTCCAGAAGACATCTTGACCCGGAGGCTGCAGTGCAGTGCCCTCTGCTCGGCCCCAGGAAGGACATCAATAATCCCAGCTTTGTTTGAAATGTTTGGTCGCATCCTTGAGCAAAGAGGCTGCCAAAAAGGAAGCTCTTGGAGATGCCTGCAAGGGTTCCAGGGCTTGTCACGTTAGTGCTTTCATGGGCCAAAGAGGAGGACAGCAGAGGCAGGAAGCACTGGGAAGGCAGCTCAACCCCGGTCACAGCCAGGGCAGCTGCTCCTGGTGTGGCCCAGGAGCTGGGAGAGGACAGGTAGTGAGAACCTCACAGGGTTCAGAGTGACAGCCAGATGCTGCAGGTGACAGGTATTAAAGCATCTGAGTCTTGTTCCTGTTTGTTATTTGCTGGCATTTAACCCTTAACCAGAGACCAAAGGCATCACTGAGGGGGCAGAGTGTGCCCAGGGAAGGGCAAGGAGCAGCTGAGGGGACAGGGTTCATTCAGCCTGGAGATAAAGGAGGTTGAGGGGAGACCTTCTGGCTCTCCAGAGCTAGCAAAAAAAAAAAAAAAAAAGGCTAGGGTGAGGTGGGACTTGGCCTATTCTCCAAAGGAGCAAGTGACAGGATGGGAGGAAGCAGCCTCAAGCTGCACCAGCAAAGGTTTAGGCTGGGCACGAGGAACAATTTCTTGCCCAAAAGGGTTGCCAAGGCCTGGCCCTGCCTGCCCAGGGCAGTGGTGGACTCCCCATTCCTGGAAGGGTTCCAAAGCTGTGCAGATGTGGTGCTGAGGGTAGGGCTGATGATTGGACTTGATCATCTCAAAGGTTTCTTCAAGCAAAATGATACTATGGTCCCTGTCCAAATATGGAGCACAGGTGAGAACAGCAGCCCCAAAGGGGAGCAAAGCTAAGTGAGGAGCCCAGGTGGGCACTGGAGAAGAGCTCAGCACAGCTCTGATGAGCTTGCTGAAGGCACAGCAGCGAGGAAGGATGCCTTATGCCCTCCTCTCCATGAAGGAATGAGGAGACCCCTCCTGAGCAGCACCTGCCAGCCAGGAGGGACCCCAAGAGAAGGGGACACCTCTCCAGGTCACCTCCCCCTCTCAGGCAGGGGTGAAGAAGCACAGGTTTCTTTTTTAACATCATAGAATGAGCCAGGTTGGAACAGACCTCCAAGCTCATCCAGTCCAACCTATCACCTAGCACTAAGTGCCCCATCCAGGCTATGTTTGAACACCTCCAAGGATGGAGACTCCACCACCTCCTCTGCAGCCCATTCCAATGCCAATCACTCTCTCTACCAACAACTTCCTCCTCACATCCAGCCTGAACCTGCCCTGGCACAGCTTCAGCCTCTGTCCCCTCCTTCTGTTGCTGGGTGCCTTGAAGAAGAGCCCAACCCCATCTGGCTACAACCTCCCTTCAGGTAGCTGCAGAGAGCAATGAGCTCTGCCCTGAGCCTCTTCTTCTGCAGGCTAAACAACCTCTTCTGGTGGCCACCAACTCCCCTTGCATGCACCTCAGGGCAAGGTGGCCACACCTGCCCCACAGCCTCCCTGGGGACAGCAGCAGGTGACACCCAGCCCACGCTTGCCACCCCCACGGGACTCGCAGCTGGTTTCTGGGCAGGAAAGGAGAAGTTGCCCTTTCGCGGGGGTGAGGCACACTCAGCGCTTCGGGACCGCGGCCAGAGCCATGCCGGGGACAAGAGACCTTGTCCCGGGTGACGGCAGGGCTGGGAACGGCGACACGGGACAGAAACCTGCCTAGGGAAGCACACTCAGCGCCGCCTTTAGGGACCTTCTATGTTTTTTGGCTTTGTTTCCCCTCGGTTGTTTTTTTTTTTTCCTTCACTTTTTTAGTTTTGTTGTGTTTGTTTTTTAGGGGATTTTGGTTTTAGACCTTTTTTTCTTCCTTTTTTTTTTTTTTTTTTTCCTTTTTTTT
>VWZI01021245.1:151832-165600 GCA_013396835.1 Psilopogon haemacephalus | reverse complement strand
GCGTGTTCCTTCTTTCCCATCCCCCCACCTTTGTCGCTCTCCCTTCACTATACTCCCTCCTCCCTGCACCCCGGCAGCGCTAGGCGCCACCGTCCCTCCCCGAACGGCTTCCCGGACGCGGGCCGGCGGCCGCGGCGCTCTCCCCGGCGCAGTCTCTGCCGCTGCCCTTCCCTGGCCCTGCCCCGCCCCCGAGTTTCGGTTTCCCGCCGGCGCCCCGGCGCGCGCCGCCCCAGCCGCTTCCGGGAATGGGCGCGGCCGCGGGGAGTGGGCGTGGCCGATGAATAGGCGTGGCCACGAGCGTGGGCGTGGTCGAGAGAATGGGCGTGGCCGCGGGGAGGAGCCCTCCCGGGCCGGGGGGGAGTGGGAGGTGTCCTGGAGGGGGTGGACCCGCAGGGGCTCCCGGAAAGGCAGAAGGGTCCTGCAAGGAGCTGCGGGGATGTTAGAGGAATCCCGGGAAAGGCAGAAGGGTCCTGCGGGTGGGGGTCCCCGAAGGGCCGGGAGTGAGCACCAGGATGCAGGGGTTGGGGGTCCCGCGGCGCGCTGAGTGAGGCCCTGGGTAGTGGTCCCGGAGAGCGATCCGGGGAGGCGTTCCTGGGAGGGATGGTTCCGGAGTAAGCAGAGGGGTCCGGAGTGATCTCGGTGCAGGAAGAAGGATGTTGTGAGGGGTCTTAGAGGGGCCTGGGGAGAGCAGAGGAGGGGACTCAGGAGATGAAGGTNGTGCCAGGGGATGAAGGTTCCGGAGTAAGCAGAGGGGTCCGGAGTGATCTCGGTGCAGGAAGAAGGATGTTGTGAGGGGTCTTAGAGGGGCCTGGGGAGAGCAGAGGAGGGGACTCAGGAGATGAAGGTTCCGGAGGAAGCAGAGGGGCCCGGAGTGATCTCGGTGNGGGGCCTGGGGAGAGCAGAGCAGGGGGCCCAGGAGATGAAGGTTCCGGAGGAAGATGGGGGGCCGGGGTGGGGTGGGCAGGGGAAGCCCAAAGCCGGCGATGAGTCAGGGTTTGGAATGCGCCGGCTGTTGCAGCCGCCCCCTTGGGAAAACCCACCCGAGCCGGGAAAACCCCTCCGGGGGGCAGCAGGATGCTGGTGCGGTGACCCCCGCGGCCAGGAGGCTGCAGAAGGGCGCCGGTGCAATCTGCATCCGGAGACACACCATCAACTGGGGAGCCCCCCAAAAAAAATCCCCCAAAATAACCCCAAAACAACGGCAACAACAACAAGTCCTGGGGGAGGGTGGAGGTGGTGTGAACCCCACCCTGCCCTTAATTGCAGCGCTAATGAGCTGCTAATTGGCACCTTAGGGTCTGCAGCAAGCCGTTAATTCGTTCCCCGGAATCTCCTATTTCAGAAATCAAAGCCGGGGTTAAAATGGGGTCTGTGTAGGTCCAGAGCAGTGGCACAGGCTGCCCAGAGAGGCTGTGGAGTCTCCTTGTGTGGAGCCTTTGCAGACTCTGTCTGGATGTGTTGCTGTGTGCCCTGAGCTAGCTTGGATGGTCCTGCTCTGGCAGGGGAGGGTTGGACTGGATGAGCTCTTTGTGTCCCTGGCCTCCTGTGAGCCTATGGCTACATCAGAAACCCCACATCTGCAGGAGCTGCTCCTGGAGGTTTCCTTGTGCTCTGGACTGCCACCCAGCAACCACCTTCTTCTTCTGGAAGCTGTGGCAGCTCTGCCTCCTCGTTCTGCTGACAGCTCAGAGCTTCCGCAGAGCCTTTTTGGTCTCCATCCCAGCCTAGTCCCAGGGTTTTGCATCTCGCATTTCTGGTCTCCTGTTGCCACCTGCTGTCGGCAGCCAGGATGGCTTCTCCCTGCTGCTCCGTGGCAGCCAGTTCTGGAGGGTGGGTTGCAGAAAGAGAAGGCTGAAAAGTCTTCTAGATCAGTGTCTGCACCAATAATTTATTTCTAACTCTTTTTTTTTTCTTTTTTTCTTTTCTTTTTTTTTTTTTTCCCCTCTGGCAGCAGCTGCTCCTGCTCCCTCCATCTTCTGGAGCTGGCCTGGGACAAGCTGTTCCCATGAAGGTTGGCTGAGGTTTTTGACTTGTGCATCGCTGTTCACAGCTCACCTCGAGGGTCTGATTCCCTCGGTGGTCTGAGATTTCTTTTTTTTTTTGTTTTGTTTTGTTTTTCAGTGGCTAGATTCACTCGAGGGTGTGCAGTCCTGGAGCCCCCCAGCACAAAGAAAGGATCCACCCAGAGGGACCTGGATGGGCTTGCAGAGGTGTGCCCAGGCCAAGAGTCAGGATGCACCCGGGCAAGATTTGAACACAGGAGTACTTAAAAAACACACCAAAAAAAAACAAACCCAAACCCCATCAGCAGCAGCAGCCAACAACCAAAATCAACCAGCCACACAAAACAAAGCCAATCCAAAAAACCAAACCCAACCCAATCAGCAATTCCAGGAACTCACAGCTTCTGCTCTCTTGCATTTTTGCACGCCTGGCGGACGAATGTCGTCAGCTTTCCTAGAAACACTGCTGCCTGCTTTCTTTCTGTCTCACATTCTCCCTNTTGAAGCCTTTTTTCCCCCTTCAAAGGTGCTGATCACATGGATGAATCCTCTCTGCTAGGGCAAGGTAAAGGTGAAGTGTGAATCACAGAAGAGGTTGGGTAAGGATCAATAATCCGGGGAACAGAATCATAGAATGGTTTAGGTAGAAGTGACCCCAAAGCTCATCCAGTTCCAACCCCCCTGTGCCATAGGCAGGGACACCTCCCACCAGAACAGGTCACTCAGGGCCTCATCCAACCTGGCCTTGAACACCTCCAGGGAGGTTGTGGAGCACAGAAGCATCCAATGTGATCTTTGATCTCAAGGGTGGCCTCTTAACTCCTCCATGAATTGCCTTTGAACACCTCCAGGGAAGGAGCATCCATGATGACTTCCCTGGGCAAGCTGTGAACAGCTCCAGGGAGGGAGCATTTATGATGACTTCCCTGAGCAACCTGTGAACAGCTCCAGGGAGGGAGCATTTATGATGACTTCCCTGGGCAACCTGTGAACAGCTCCAGGGAGGGAGCATTTATGATGACTTCCCTGGGCAAGCTGTGAACAGCTCCAGGGAGGGAGCATCCATGATGACTTCCCTGAGCAACCTGTTCCAGTGTCTCCCCACCCTCACTGGAAAGATTTTCTTCCTCATCTCCAGCCGAAATCTCTCTTCTGGCTCAAAGCCATCATCCCTCATCCCATCACTGCAAGCCCTTGTGATAACACCACCAGGTCCTTCTGCCGCGTTCCCAGCACAAGTGAGTACAGAAATCATTGTGTGCGGCAGGCACAGGGTGCAGTTATGAACCTTGGGTCGCATTTTGTTTGCAGCTGCCTGGCCTCTGGCGGGGCAGAAACAAACTCCTACCTCTTTTGCTTGGCGTGGCATGAACCAGGGCTTCAGTCTTTCAAAATTCTGGAAGAAGACACCAAAGGTTTTCATTGCTGGGTGAGTTCTGAGCCGCCTCGCTCCTGCGAAGATGGTGCTGATGCAGCTCACGTCCTGAGAGGGGAGAAAGAGCAAAGCCTGAGGGGTGGCAACCTCTGGCCATGAGGTTTGTTAAGATGCATCTTGGGATAGAATGGGATGGAACGGGATAGAATGGAATGGGATGGAATAGGACGGAGTAGAATAGGATGGAGTAGAATAGGATAGAGTAAGCCAGGTTGGAAGAGACCCTCCAAGCTCATCCAGTCCAACCTATCCCCCAGCTCTATCCAATGGCAATAAGTGCCTCATCCATGTCCTTTCTTGAACACCTCCAGGGACAGTGGCAAGTAAGTTGTTAGTGGCTTCTCTGGAGCCTTCCCAGGCCTGCCTGAGTGCATTCTTGTGTGACCTGAGCTAGAGTGGACGGTCCTGGTCTGGTTGGGGGTGGGGGGGGGTTTGGACTCCATGAGCTTTGGAGGTCCCTTCCAGCACCTGACATTCTGTGATTCTGACAACATCTGCATGCCAGGAGAGATGGGGACAATGGTCACACTCTCATCTCACAAAGCTCTTTGGTTTGTCCCCTCTCAAGGGTGGCCTCCTAACTCTTCCATGAAGCAGTAGCTGACATTTATCTCCAAGACCTTCTGGTCTGGGAAAAGAGAAGGGCTAAAGGGGCTATGGGACAGGAGTAGAGTAAAGAATGTTGCTGGTTGTACTGGCCAGTGAGGGGCTGTTTGGAGGAGATCAGCTGAACTCAGAGAAGGAAGGGAGGAGAGGACACAGAGTCAGCAGCATGAACAGATGGAAGTGTAATGGAGGTGGTGACAAAAAACAAGTCAAAAACTACTCAGCAGAGACAGGAGATAATGCAGACAGCTGCTGAAGACCAGCACCATGCCCATGACGGTCTAAGCCTACACATGGTCTCCTGTTAGCCACTCCTGGATGCTGGCAAAGGTCCTTTTACCTTGCAGCCTTGCTTGGGAAGCTGCTTGCTTCTGACAGTGATGAAGAACAAATGCAGGGACCCGAGGAAATTCTCTGCCTCTTCTGCATCAGGTGAGAGTGAAGCTGCTTTCTCCCCAGGGAAAGGCTGGGCATAGCTGTGGTGGCACCAGTGGGGACCTCAGCAGGCAAAGGGAAGAGCAAGCTGCCAGCATTTGCCACCACCTCTGGCTCTGGCTCTGCTTTGTTTCCTAAAACCTCCAATTAAACCTAGCCCAGACCCCAGTCTGGGAGGGAAGAGATGTTCCAGGCAGAGAGATGAGACAGAGCTGAGAGGTTTCCATCTAATTTAGAAGGAATGGGCTGGATCTGCCACCAAAAAACTCCACTGTCTTGTAACCAGTCCCTGGACAGATGTGAATTATTCTGCTCCTGCAACAAATGAATGACTCAGATTGCATTCCTGACTGCTATATGATGCAAAGAGCTTCACGCTGGCCTGGGAATCTCACTTCAAAACCCAAGTTTGATGCAAAAAAAAAAAAAAAAAAGGGCAAAACACCCCCAAAAAATGCCTTATTAGCAGCATCTACGTCAAGAGGATGTTGATTGGAGCCAGCTAAAGAGCCTTTATATCAAGAAATTGAGTGGAGGTGCAACAGATGGTAAGTGTGTGAAGGGGGATTTGGTCTGTAAGGGAGTCATTGGTGGGCACTCAGCCTCTGCTGCCTTCTTCTGGGGGGCATTTATCCATCCTTCAGCTCCAATCCCCTGCCTGGTGGGAAAGGTCTGAGAAGCCCTTTCTAGAAGCAGAGTATTTCTGCAGGGGGACAAGAAGGGCTTGTCCTGTCCTTGAGCTGTCCTTGCTGATTCAGAGGATCACTCTGTGGCTGCAGCTTCTGCAGGACAGTCCCAACAAGACAGAGTAAGGATAGGTCCTGTCCCTGGCTGCTCTTGTGGCACAGCCTATTTCTCTTTCACTCAAGACTTGGTTGGTTTTAATGCCATTTTATCTCTTCAAATGCCATTTAATGATGCTCTGTTACCCTTCCAAGGCCACTTAATATCTTGAATAACATTTTACACCTCCCAGTAGCACTTCACATCTTGAGTACCATTTTACTTCTTCTAATACCCCTTTATATCTTTAATTAACATTTTACTTCTTCTAATACCCCTTTATATCTTTAATTAACATTTTACTTTTTTTTCCCAATGCCATCTAATATCTCAAATGGTTTGGGCAGGTAGAGAATATCTAATATCTCCCATAACATTTCATATCTCATCAGAAGCACTCAGCTGCATCTGAAGTGGTTAATTGCTCTTCAATACAGAGTTTACAAGTGGCTTAGGAGGTAACAATTGCTCAGCCAAACTCTCAATGACTAAATCTGTTTGGGCTAGCATCATTTTACCTCTTAAAGTGCCATTTAATATATTTAACAACATTTTATGTATTCCAGTGCCACTTGATAAGAGTTAATAGCATTTTACATCCTCCAGTGCCACTTAGTATCTTTAGTATTTTATATCTTCCAATGCCACTTAATATCTTTACTATTTTATATCTTCCAATGCCACTTAATATCTTTAATATTTTATGGCTTCCAATGCCATTTAATATCTTTAATATTCTTTAATATTCTATATCTCCCAGTGCCACTTAATATCTTTAGTATTTTATATCTCCCAATGCCACTTAATATCTTTTGTATTTTATATCTCCCAATGCCACTTAATCTTTTTTAGTATTTTAGATCTTCCAGTGCCACTTAATATCTTTAGTATTTTACATCTCTCAATGCCACTTAATATCTTTAATATTCTATGGCTTCCAATGCCACTTAATATCTTTAGTATTTTATATCTTCCAATGCCATTTAGTATCTTTAATATTCTATAGCTTCCAATGCCACTTACTACCTTTAGTATTTTATATCTCTCAATGCCACTTAATATCTTTAACGTTCTACAGCTTCCAGTGCCACTTAATATCTTTAGTATTTTGTATCTTCCAATGCCACTGAATATCTTTAATATTCTATGGCTTCCAATACCACTTAATATCTTTAATATTCTATATCTGCCAGTGCCACTTAATATCTTTTATATTCTATGGCTTCCAATGTCACTTAGTATCTTTGCTCTTAAACAGAGCATTTTAGGAGACGATTTTTGAACCTAAATTCTCAGTGGTCAAATTAATGAAAGTTAATTTCATCTAAACTCCTAACTCTAGAATTTAGAAGAGAGAAAGGAAAGGAGAGAAAGGAAAGGAGAGAAAGGAAAGGAGAGAAAGAAAAGAAAGGGTTTTACTTACATCTACGTTGTCTGGAGTTTCAATCCTCAGATTCTGGAAGATAAAACATTAAATTGAGCCTTTTAAGCATTATCTCCATCCATAAAACCCAAGAAAAGGACACCCCAACAGTTTGACTCTCCAAGAGCTGACTGCTGAAGGACTTTGTCCTTCAGTGCCTCACATTTTGGGTTAGAAAAGTGGAAACTAAACTCACCCACGTGTCCCTTGCCACCGCCTGGGACATCTGCTCCAGCAGGTTCAGCAGCTCAGCCAAGCTGCTCATCTGGAAAGCAGTGGAGATGCCTGCAGCCAGCAAGAGGAGGCAGAGATGAGTCTTCATCCTCCTGTGATGTGCTCAGGCAACCTGCAGGCTTCGATCATTTTATAGTCTCTCTAGGAAGGAGATAGGTTTAGGTTGTGGGTTTTGGTTTTTTTTTTTTGTTGTGTTTGTTTGTTTTTGGTTTGTTGTTGGTTTTTTTTTAATCAGATGGGGGAAGGTCATTTGTGGAGATTTTCTGGCAGAAGAAAGAAAAAAAAAAAAAAAAATCCCCAAATAGTTCCAGTAAATGTGCTGTGGAGCACACTCCTTACCCAGTCAGCATTTCCCCCGAAGTGATAGCTGAAGATGTGGTCTTTGGCATTTGCCAAGGAGCATCACAGTGAGTGACACCCAACAGGACCAAGCAGCTGCCATCTCCTCAGCACTTCTCCAGAAATCACAGCTTCAGTTGCACTGCAGCCTCCTGATAGGCCAAGGGAAAGGAGAGGCTCTGGGGTAAGAGATTAAAAAAAAAAATAAAGAACCAACCCAAACCATTAATCCCACCCAACAACCAATCCAAACCCGAGAGGAAATGTGTGGAGTGCTGCCTAAAAAAATAAAATTAAAAAACCCCCAAAAAACAGCCAAGAGAATGAGCAAATGAACAACCCTTTTGGGAAAGTTTGGTCCAAGTGCAGGTATTTCATCAGAATCCCTTCCCCAGGAGCAGGGGAAGCCCCTGGGCTGGAGTTTGAGCTGAAGCAGGAAGGAGGCACCCAGGGATGGACACAGCAAAGTGAGTCCTTTCGGGTGGGGAAGGAGGGATGTGGGTTGGTGAAAAGCTCAACATGAGCTGGAGAGCAGCACTGAGGAACAGGACCTGGGGGTCTGGGTTGAGAAAAAGCTCAACATGAGCTGCAGAGCAGCACTGAGGAACAGGACCTGGGGGTCTGGGTTGAGGAAAAGCTCAACGTGAGCTGCAGAGCAGCCCTGAGGAACAGGACCTGGGGGTCTGGGTTGAGGAAAAGCTCAACATGAGTTGCAGAGCAGCCCTGAGGAACAGGACCTGGGGGTCTGGGGTGATGCAAACTTCAAGCTGAGGCTGCAGTGTGAGTGCAGCCCAGACAGCAACTGTGTGCTGGGCTGCAGCAAGAGCAGCTGTGGGCAGCAGGGCAAGGGAGGGGATTGTGCCCCTTGGCTCTGCTCTCCTCACACCCCACCTGCAGCACTGTCTGCAGCTCTGCAGCCCCCAGCACAAGCAGCACATGCAAGGGTTGGAGCCAGTGCAGAGGAGGCCACCAAGATGCAGCTGAGAGGGCTGCAGCAGCTCTGCTCTGAGCACAGGCACAGAGAGTTGGGGCTCTGCAGCCTGGAGAGGAGAAGGCTGCCAGGAGACCTTGGAGTGGCCTTGCAGGATCTGAAAGGGGCTCCAGGAGGGACTATTGACAAGGTCTGGTAATGAGAGGAGGAGGAGGAGGAGGAGTGGGTTTAAAGTGTCAGAGGGGAGATTGAAAATGGAAGTTAGGAGGAGCAGCAGCAGCAGCAGGATCTGCAGGAGGAGCTGCCACAGGAGCAGCAGCACAGCAGCTGCCACAGGAGGAGCAGCTCCAGCCCCGCTTCTGCTGGGCAGGGGCAGACCTGCTGGCTGCAGACCACTCGGTGAGGGTGAGGCAGAGGCTGCTGCCACAGGCAGGATGGGGAAGCACCTCCACATCTCAATACTTGGAATGGAGGAAGTCAGGAGGTCGGCGGCGGTTGCGCGGCTCAGCTGGAGCAGCCCTGCAGGCTGCTGCCTGCCCTCTCTGCTACACCCAGCCTGGGTTGTCCTCTCTGTCAGGAGCAGGAGTTTCCTCACGCTCTCTGTTAGTCTGTAAGATCTTCTTCCTCGCACAGCTCTGAGGGCTGCAGCCCTGCAGGAGCATGGACTCTGCAGCAAGGCACTGCTGGCAGCTCTGCAGAGGACCTGCAGAGTCAATCGCCCTTGGGCTGAATTTGTGTCGTGCACCTGAAAATCTGAGGCAAGTTTCATGTAAACGTGGGGAGGATTTTTTTTTTTTTTTTTCCCCCTTGTGAGGGCGACAGAGCACTGGAACAGGCTGCCCAGGGGGGTTGCAGAGTCTTCCTCTCTGGAGGTATTCAAGTCACAGAGTCATAGAATCAGTCAGGGCTGGAAGGGAGCACAAGGATCAGGCAGTCCCAACCTCCCTGCCATGCCCAGGGACACCCTACCCTAGAGCAGGCTGCCCACAGCCTCTGCCAGCCTGGCCAAAAACACCTCCAGGGATCTGGCCCCAAACACCTCCCTGCAGGGGCAACCCATTCCAGCCTCTCACCACTCTCATGCTCAACAACTTCCTCCTCACCTCCAGCCTCAATCTCCTCACCTCCAGCTTTGCTCCATTCCCCCTAGTCCTGTCACTCCCTGATAGCCTCCAAAGTCCCTCCTCAGCTTTTTTGTAGGCCTTCTTCAGATCCTGGAAGGCCACCAGGAGGTCCCTGGGAGCCTCCTCTTCTGCAGCCTGCCCAGCCCCAACTCTTTCAGGCTGTGCTCACAGCAGAGGTGCTGCAGCCCTCTGAGCATCCTCATGGCCCTTCTCCGGGCATGCTCCAGCATGTCCACACCCCTATTGTCCCAGGGGCTCCAGTGCTGGACTTGATGATCTTAGAGATAGAGCTGCTCACATCATCCACTTCTGGTCCTGGTCACAGACGTGCTGGGCAGCAGGGTGGACTTGATGGCCTGCAGAGATAGGGCTGCTTATCTCACCCACTTCTGGTCCTGGCTATAGAGGCTTTGGGCAACAGGGTGGGCTTGATAATCTTAGAGCTGCTCACATCACCCACTTCTGGTGCTGGTCACAGAGGTGGATTTGATGATCTTAGAGATAGAGCTGCTTATGTCATCCACCTCTAGTGCTGGGCAGCAGGGTGAGCTTGATGATCTTGGAGACAGAGCTGCTCATCTCATCCACTTCTGGTCTTGGCCACAGAGGTGCTGGGCAGCAGGGTGGGCTTGATGTTGTTAGAGATCTTCTCCAGCCCTAACAATTCCACCATTAGCTGCTAGTGGAGTTTTTTTTTTTTTGGCCTTGCCTTTCCCTCTAGGTTGCACCTTTGGGATTCCCAGTTGTTTCTGCAGAATTCCAGCACTATCGCTGACCCTTGCCTGAACTCTGTTTTTTCTTCTGTATTGGTTGGGTTGTTTTTTTTCCCCCCCTCCTTTTGGCAGATTTTAGACCTTTTGAGAAATTTCCCAGTTCTGAAGAACTCCAGGAGATGTTTGTTGGAGCTGCCAGCTGGGCTGTCAGCAGGGCCATGGCCAGCTCCCAAGGGAAGCAAGGCTGGTTCTTCCCAACTGCATGACCACTCTCTCTTCCTCCTTTATGCTCCAAAATCATCTGGCTTTGCAGAGCAGGGTGGGATTTTATTCCTTTTATTCACTCTTTTCCCCTCTTTTTCAGCTGGAGAACTGCTCCAGTGCCAGTTTGCCTCTCTAAGCTGTCTCTGCTTGTGCTTTTCCCAAGAAAGGTGGTGGGACCAAAAGATCCTTGAGGTCACTGCCATGACTCAGTTAAACTTTAGGCACCTCTTCCAGCCTCGGGTTCATCATTGTTCAGAGATGGTTTGGGGGGGCTTGAAGCCACCTCCACTCCTCTGCTGGGATTAGGTCCCTGGGGAGGTGGAGGACATGGTCGGGGCAGCCCAGCGTGGTGCAGTAATGTATGAGGTGCTTCAGGGTGGGAAGCCCTCTGAGATTCTTCCTCTTCCCTCCTGTCCTGAGGTGTCAGGAGCAAGAAGGTCCAAAGAGCATCCAAGGAGTGTCCTCTGGTGCCCCAGCACTAATGGCCATGCTGTACAACACATGGTCTATAAGGCTGAGGGGACTGCAGCACTGCCTGGGGAGGAGAGGCTGAGGAACCTGGGGCTGCTTAGGCTGGAGAAGAGAAGACTGAGAGGGGATTGAATCAATGTTTATCAATAGCTGAGAGATGGTTGAGGTGGGGGGGACACAGGCTCTGCTCACTGCTCCCTGCCATAGGCCAAGGAGCAATGGATGGAAGCTGCAGCACAGGAGGTTGCAGCTCAACACAAGAGGCAACTTCTTGCCTGTGTGGGTCCCAGAGCAGTGGCACAGGCTGCCCAGAGAGGTTGTGGAGTCTCCTTCTCTGGAGCCTTTCCAGGCCTGCCTGTGTAGAATAGGGTAGAATAGACTAAGCCAGGTTGGAAGAGACCTCCAAGCTCATCCACTCCAACCTATCACCCAGCCCTAGCCAATGGCACTGATTGCTCCATCCAGTCTGACCTGAGCTAGCTTGGACGGTCCTGCTCTGGCAGGAGGGGTTGAACTCGATGAGCATTTTGGATCCCTTCCAACCCCTGACATCCTGTGAGCCTGTGTGATCCTGTGGTCACTTTGAGGGGACCTGCTACAAAACGATGTGTGGGTGTTTTGGTGGTAAATGGGACAAGTGCTGGGGCGGGGATAAATGGGGGCCAAAGCAGAGTGACCTTTGTGGCAGACTGTGCACTGTGCTCTTTTCCTCCCTTATCTGAAAGGGCAAGGTAGATGTGGGAGGTCCTGGGGCTTTGGAGAGCACATCTTGGCTTTTAAATCCTCCTCAGCCATCGGGTGGCTTTTGACTAGCACAATCTCAGCTCTGGAAACTACTTCTCACTGGTTAACCTCAACAATGTTCTGTGCCATTTGATAAAGGAAAAGTGTTTCCTCTGCAGCTACATCTACTCATTTTTTTAACTCCTCCAGGGATGGTGACTCCACCAGCACTAGAACATCTTCTGAAGTGCTACATCTACTCATTTGTTAACTCCTCCAGGGATGGTGACTCCACCACCACTAGAACATCTTCTGAAGTGCTACATCTACTCATTTGTTAACTCCTCCAGGGATGGTGACTCCACCACCACTAGAACATCTTCTGAAGTGCTACATCTACTCATTTGTTAACTCCTCTAGGGATGTTCCACCTCCCTCGGCAGCCCTACACTGGGCAGGTTTAAGACTCAGCCTGAGGAGGTGCTGGTCCATGTCTTTTCAACCTTACCATTACCAAGAAAGGTTGGACCAGATGATCCTTGGGGTCCCTTCCAACCTGGGAAATGTGGCTTCTGTTTTTCAGCTTCATCCTGGAGTGAACCACAAAGCAGAAGAGAGAAGTGGTGCTCTCCAGCCTTGCATCAGCCCCAGCAGACGTGCAGCACCTGCTGTGAAACCTCCTCTGCATGGCTCAGCTCTCCTGGCTCCTTGCCTCTCCAGGGACACAACCTCCCTCCCTCTGGAGCTGCGGCAGAGGAGCGCTGCTTAAAGAGGTACTCCCTCAACTCTGCTTCCTTCCAAAGTCAGCCTTTGGCTCTTGTGGGGTCCTGCTAAAGCTCTGGCAGTGACTGACGACACAGGCAGTGCACAAACTCCACCGTGGAATTCCTTCCTTTATTCATGACCGCTTTGAAGCACCTTTGATGGCTCAGTCGTTTCCCCCCCCCCTCCCCCTCCCTGGTTCATTTATATTGACTGTGGGCCCGAGGGCTCTGGATAAATACATCGAAGCTGTCTATAAATTAAATAAATACCTTAAGGCCTGCAACAAGACATAAATATCCGACAAAAAGACTCCCAAAACGTTGGGGGCTGTGTGGTGCTGTCTCTTGGTGGCAGCTGTGCAGTCTGCAGTGGCTCTAGTGTTGAACTAAAAAGATGTCTGTGATGAGAGCTCAGAGGGTGCCAGCACCCTTCAGCAGAGCTCTTAGCATCTCTCATGCACCTTGCTGAAGAACCTCTGGTAGGACTTCAGAGCTCTCCGGGGAGGCATCTCGGTCATGGGGCAGGAACCATCTCTCCTAGGTCTCTAAAATAATGATAATGGTAATAATTATAATATCTATAGTAACAATTATAACAACAACAACCATAACAATAGCAATATAATCAATAATAATAATAACAACAACCATAGCAATAATAATATAATCAACAATAACAACATGACTAACAATTATAATAGCAATAGTAACAAGAAGCACCATAACAGTAATATCAATAACATCAATAATATCAACAATAGCATCAATAACTGTTATAACAACCATAACAATATCACGAATAACAATTATGACAACAAACATAACTATAACAATATCATCAATAATAACAATAACATCAATAGTAACAATAATTGTAATAACAATTATATCAACAACCATAACAATAACAGTATCATCAATAATAACAACATCACTAACAACAATTCTAATAAGTTAGATCAACAACAACCATAACAATAACATTATAATCAAGAGTAACAATAGCAATTATAATAAAAATTACAACCACAACCCTAACAACAACATCATCAATAATACGAATATAAATGATAACAGCAACAATAACAATTATGACAACAACCCTAACAACAGCAGTATCATCAATAATAACAACAACAACGACTAGAACAACCACCATAACAATAATATAATCAATAATAACAACAATAATATCAATAATAACAAAATCAGTAACAATTGTAACAACCACAAGCACCATAATAATATCATCACTAATAATAATATCAATAACCACACTAACCATTATCAGAACAATTATAACAACGGCCATAACAATAATACCAATAATAACAACAATAATATCAACAATAACAATAATACAATCAAGAATAGCAACAATAATATCAAGAACAATAATAATATCATCAATAACAACAATAATATCAACAACAATAATAATATCATCAATAACAACAATAATATCAACTATAACAATAATACCAATAATAACAACAATAATATCAACAATAACAATAATA
>VWZI01021245.1:117499-142936 GCA_013396835.1 Psilopogon haemacephalus | reverse complement strand
GGATAGGGAGAGGCTGGAGGGGAGAGCGGAGAGGATAGGGAGAGGCTGGAGGGGAGAGCGGAGAGGATAGGGAGAGGCTGGAGGGGAGAGCGGAGAGGATAGGGAGAGCCTGGAGGGGAGAGCGGAGGGGATAGGGAGAGGCTGGAGGAGGCGGCGAGGGGAGAGGACGAGGATAGCCTCGAGAGGAGAACGGAGGGGACGAGGAGAGCCTTCAGGACACAGTGAGGGGATGGGGAGAGCCTCGAAGGAAGAGTGGAGTGGATAAGGAGAGCTCTGAGGGGAGAGTGGAGGGGCGAGGAGAGCCCTCACAGGATGGCAGTGTTGGAAGGGACCCAAGGAGATCATCGAGTCCAACTCCCCTGCCAGGGTAGGAGCATCCAATCTAGCTCAGGGCACACAGCAACACATCCAGACAGAGTCTGCAAAGGCTCCACACGAGGAGACTCCACAACCTCTCTGGGCAGCCTGTGCCACTGCTCTGGGACCCACACAGGCAAGAAGTTGCCTCTTGTGTTGAGCTGCAACCTCCTGTGCTGCAGCTTCCATCCATTGCTCTTTGGCCTGGCCCAGGACAAAGGGGAGAGCAGAGGGGATAAACTCTGCAGTCCTCCTCTTGATTTTAAGCTCTCAACTTAAAACCAGTGAGTTTTTTAACCTGTGTATGCTCTGTTCTTTAAAGCCGCAGCTGAGGAGCCTTAGCTGTGTTGTTAAAGGTATTTATGCAGGGGCAAAAGTGTTAAGAGCAATCTGTATGTGCTTTAAAGCCATGGCTGAGGAGACTTCGATGTGTTGTTAAAGATATTTATTCAAGTGCAAAGTGTTAAGAGAGTGTCCTGTATGCTCTGGGCTTTAGAGCCATGGCTGAGGAGCTTCAGCTGTGTTGTTAAAGGTATTTATGTAGGTGCAAAAGCATCAAGAGTGTCCTTTATGGCCCGTGCTTTAAAGCCATGGCTGAGGAGCTTCAGCTGTGTTGTTAAGGATATTTGTCCATGGGCAGAAAGTGTTAAGAGCATCCTTTATGCTCTGTGCTTTAAAGCCATGGCTGAGGAGCTTCAGCTGTGTTGTTAAGGATATTTATCCATGGGCAGAAAGTGTTAAGAGCATCCTTTATGCTCTGTGCTTTAAAGCCATGGCTGAGGAGCTTCAGCTGTGTTGTTAAGGATATTTGTCCATGGGCAGAAAGTGTTAAGAGCATCCTTTATGCTCTGTGCTTCAAAACCATGGCTGAGGAGCCTTAGCTGTGTTGTTAAAGGTATTTATGCAAGTGCAAAAGTGTTAAGAGCCTGTTGCCAGCTGTGATTTTTGCCTTCTGGGTTTCTCACAGGGCTTTATTTTGCTGGATTTGTAACGGAGGAGTTGTGCAGAAATGTCCAAGATTGAGAAAATGAGCATCCTGGGCGTGAGGAGCTTTGGGGTGGAGGATAAGGACAAGCAGATTATCACTTTCTTCAGCCCATTAACTATTTTGGTGGGACCAAACGGTGCAGGGAAAACGGTAAGGCTGGCTGCATGCTGGGTTTTGACCTGTGAATGGATCTGAAAGACCTCAAAATAATCAGCAATGATCTCAAGGGGAAGGAATTAAGGATAAGGGCCAGAAGTTTTACAAGTGAACAGCAGGATTTAGCCCTGTAAATATGCTCTGTGTTGCTATCAGAAATTCCTTTCACACCTGGAGTATGCTGAGGGCTGGCTGATGTTTTTCAGAGGAAACTGATCCAAACTCATAGTGCAAAGTACCATATTGTCATGATACTCCCCAGATCAAAGGCTCACAGATGTTGGAAGGGACCCAAAGAGCTCATCTAGGCCAATTCCTCTTCCAGAGCAGGACCATCCAAGCTAGCTCAGGGCACACAGCAACACATCCAGACAGAGTCTGCAAAGGCTCCACACAAGGAGACTCCACAACCTCTCTGGGCAGCCTGTGCCACTGCTCTGGGACCCACCCAGGCAAGAAGTTGCCTCTTGTGTTGAGCTGCAACCTCCTGTGCTGCAGCTTCCATCCATTGCTCCTTGGCCTATGGCAGGAAGCAGTGAGCAGAGCCTGTCCCCCCGCTCCTGACCTCCAGCCCTCAGATATTGATAAACATTTATTAGATCTCCTCTCAGTCTTCTCCAGCCTAAGCAGCCCCAGGTCCCTCAGCCTCTCCTCCCCAGGCAGTGCTGCAGTCCCCTCAGCATCCTCACAGCCCTCCCCTGGACCCTCTCCAGCAAATCCCTGTCCCTCTTAAACAGGTTCCTGTGCTGCAACTTCCATCCATTGCTCCTTGTCCTATCCCAGGGAGCAAGTGAGAAGAGCCTGTCTCCCCCCACCCCCTCCTTATTTCCTTCCCCTCACATATTTAACTCATTTGTAGGAATTTGGGCTGTCACTGTGCTTTTCTGAGCTGTTTATCTTGTTTAAGTTGCCATTATAACTACGGATTGGTCTCTGTCTTCTTAGACTATCATTGAATGCCTGAAATACATATCCACTGGAGATTTTCCTCCTGGCACCAAAGGAAACTCATTTGTACACGATCCTAAGGTAAAAAAAAAAAACCTATGGTGACTGCATTTAATGTGTGTTTACTCTGAAGTGAACTCCTCCACTGTGCAGGGGATCAGAACTAAATGACTTTTAAGGTCCCTCCCAACCCAAACAGGAATAGAATCATAGAATGGCTTAGCCTGGAAGGGACCTCAAAGCTCAGCCAGTTCCAACCCCCTTGGACTGTAGGCAGGGACACCTTCCACTAGGACAGGTTGCTCAAGGACTCATCCAGACTGGCCTTGAACACCTCCACAGCCTCCCTGGGCAATCTGTGCCAGTGTCTCACCGCCCTCACTGCAAACAATTTCCTCCTAACATCCACTTTCTGTCTCCCCTCTGCCACTTCAAACCCATTCCTCCTTGTCCTGTCTTACAGGTCCTCGTCAATAGTCCTTCCCCAGCCTTCCTGTAGCCCCCTTCAGATCCTGGAAGGCCACTCCAAGGTCTCCTGGCAGCCTTCTCTCCTGCAGTCAGCAGAGCCTCAGCTCTCTCAGCCTGTTCTCAGAGCAGAGCTGCTGCAGCCCTCTTCTCATCTTGGTGTCCCTAAGATGTAGTCAGGCATGAGCTGCTCTTATCAGGCAGGTGTGAGCTGCTCATGCCATTTCAGGGTAAACAGAGAGCTGAGGGAGTTCAGAACATGAGCCCTAGCTAGGAAGGCATCTTTTTGTTTGGGACATGGAGAGGAATTGTCCTTATTTACTTTGGCTTTGTTTCTGCTGAAGGTTGCCAACGAGACAGATGTGAGAGCTCAGATTCGGCTGCAGTTTCGAGATGTGAATGGAGAGCTGCTGGCTGTGCAGAGATCCATGATCTGTACCCAGAAAGGCAAGAAAACTGAGTTTAAAACACTGGAATCTGTCATTACTAGAACCAGGTAAGCTCTCATGGATTGTTTTTGGGGTTGTTTTCCCTTCTTTTTACATGCAGGTGTTGGTCGACAGCCTGCAGTGTGCCCAAGTAGCCGAGAAGGCCAAATGCATCCTGCCTGTGGCCAGCAGGACCAGGGCAGTGATTGTTCCTCTGTACTCAGCACTGGTGTGGCCACACCTCGAATAGTGGCTTCAGTTTTGGGCCTCTCACTCTAAGAAGGACATTGAGGGGGTGGAGCAGGTCTAGGGAAGGGCAAAGAGGCTGGTGAGAGGTCTGGAGTTCAGGTCTTGAAAGAAGAGGGAACTGGAGTTGTTCAGCCTGGAGAAAAGGAGGCTGAGGGGAGACCTCTGCAACACCCTGAAAGGAGGCTGGAGCCTCCTAGGCTGCATCAGAAGCAGTGTGGCCAGCAGGGCAAGGGAGGTGATTCTGCCCCTCTACTCCACTCTGCTGAGACCCCACCTGGAGTACTGCATCCAGTTGTGGAGCCTCTGGGACAAGAGGGATGTGGACAGGCTGGAGCATGCCCAGAGAAGAGCAATGAGGATGTTCAGAGGGCTGCAGCACCTCTGCTGTGAGCACAGACTGAAAGAGTTGGGGCTGTGCAGGGTGCAGAAGAGGAGGCTCCCAGGCGACCTTCTTGTGGCCTTCCAAGATCTGAAGTGGGCTGGTTGGTTTTTGGGTAGGCTGCAGTGAGCTGATGCTGTTTGAAATGCAGCTTGCTTTTAAGAGATCTTGCTGGTGACATCTTCTTTGGGGACCTCTTTTCCATCCACAGGCATGGTGAGAAGGTGAGCCTGAGTTCCAAGTGTGCAGAAATTGATCGAGAGATGATCAGTGCCCTGGGTGTGTCCAAAGCAGTGATCAACAACGTCATCTTCTGCCACCAGGAAGAATCCAACTGGCCCTTAAGTGAAGGGAAGGCCCTCAAGCAGAAGTTTGATGAGATCTTCTCAGCAACAAGGTTTTGGGTTTTTTTCTCTTTAACTATGTAAAAGCCAAGTAAGAAATTGTGCAGGTGTGTTGAAAATGGCTAAGGGATTTGGGGTGGTTCTGGGAGCTCCTGAATCTCTTTTTCCACCCAAAGCTCTCTCTTTTTCCACCCAAAGCTCTCTCTTTTTCCACCCAAAGCTCTCTCTTTTTCCCACCCAAAGCTCTCTCTTTTTCCCACCCAAAGCTCTCTCTTTTTCCCGCCCAAAGCTCTCTCTTTTTCCCGCCCAAAGCTCTCTCTTTTTCCCGCCCAAAGCTCTCTTCCTTTTCCCGCCCAAAGCTCTCTTCCTTTTCCCGCCCAAAGCTCTCTTCCTTTTCCCGCCCAAAGCTCTCTTCCTTTTCCCCGCCCAAAGCTCTCTTCCTTTTCCCCGCCCAAAGCTCTCTTCCTTTTCCCCGCCCAAAGCTCTCTTCCTTTTCCCCGCCCAAAGCTCTCTTCCTTTTCCCCGCCCAAAGCTCTCTTCCTTTTCCCCGCCCAAAGCTCTCTTCCTTTTCCCCGCCCAAAGCTCTCTTCCTTTTCCCCGCCCAAAGCTCTCTTCCTTTTCCCCGCCCAAAGCTCTCTTCCTTTTCCCCGCCCAAAGCTCTCTTCCTTTTCCCCGCCCAAAGCTCTCTTCCTTTTCCCCGCCCAAAGCTCTCTTCCTTTTCCCCGCCCAAAGCTCTCTTCCTTTTCCCCGCCCAAAGCTCTCTTCCTTTTCCCCGCCCAAAGCTCTCTTCCTTTTCCCCGCCCAAAGCTCTCTTCCTTTTCCCCGCCCAAAGCTCTCTTCCTTTTCCCCGCCCAAAGCTCTCTTCCTTTTCCCCGCCCAAAGCTCTCTTCCTTTTCCCCGCCCAAAGCTCTCTTCCTTTTCCCCGCCCAAAGCTCTCTTCCTTTTCCCCGCCCAAAGCTCTCTTCCTTTTCCCCGCCCAAAGCTCTCTTCCTTTTCCCCGCCCAAAGCTCTCTTCCTTTTCCCCGCCCAAAGCTCTCTTCCTTTTCCCCGCCCAAAGCTCTCTTCCTTTTCCCCGCCCAAAGCTCTCTTCCTTTTCCCCGCCCAAAGCTCTCTTCCTTTTCCCCGCCCAAAGCTCTCTTCCTTTTCCCCGCCCAAAGCTCTCTTCCTTTTCCCCGCCCAAAGCTCTCTTCCTTTTCCCCGCCCAAAGCTCTCTTCCTTTTCCCCGCCCAAAGCTCTCTCCTTTTTTCCGCCCAAAGCTCTTTTTCCTAGACTGGCACAGGAATTGAATCTGGTTTTTTTTTTTTTAACCTCTCCAATCTATTTATCTTAGGCTGACAAAGCAAATGAATCTGATTTTTTTACCATAGAATCATAGAATCAGTCAGGTTTGGAAGGGACCACAAGGGCCAGCCAGTTTCAACCCCCCTGCCATGCCCAGGGACACCCTACCCTAGATCAGGCTGCCCACAGCCTCATCCAGCCTTGCCTGAAACACCTCCATGGATGTGGCCCCAAACACCTCCCTGGGCAACCCATGGCAAACATGAGAGTGAAGGAGACATCCCCAATGTCTTCCTTTCTCAGCCTATAATCTAATTTCTCTTATTAAAATATTCCAACTACCCTGAAACCAGTACAGCACTGTTTGATATATTTGGATTCATAGAATCAGAGAAAGCTTTGGGTTAGAAGGGACCTTTAAAGCTCATCCAGTCCAACCTCCCCTGCAGTCAGCAGGGACATCTGCAGCTAGAACAGATTGCTCAGAACTGCCCCAGACAGCCTGACCTTAAATGCTTCCAAGGAATGGGGTATCTCCCACTTCTCTGGGCAGCCTGAGCCAAGGTCTCACCACCCTCACTGTAAAAATAAAACCCAATATTATTGCCAACAGGCTCTGAGATTTGTATTTGCCTTTATTTTTTTTAAGGTATATTAAAGCCCTGGAAACTCTCCGTCAGGTACGGCTGAAACAGAGCTCCAAAGTCAAAGAGTGTCAGACAGAACTGAAGTACCTGAAGCAGAACAGAGAGAAAGCCCAGGAAATCCAGGATCAGCTGAGCAACAGAGAGGCTCAGCTGGTGGCTTCTAAGGAGAATGTGAAATCCATTGAGAGTCAGCTGGAGCCCCTAAAGGTAATGTGGATGGCAGCAAGATTTAGACTTCAGTGCAAAACTTCAGTGCTAAAGGGCCTATGGAAATGCAAAAGCTGGGCAAAAATGTTGATGAAATTCTTATACCTTCCTGTGGTGTTTAACTAAGCCTTGGCTCTGAGGCAGAATCAAACCTGCCTGGCAGATGCTGGTCCAGTCTGGAAACAGTGGTTGGAGGTTGAAGAGCACAGGTTGGAAATTCTTGTGGCAACATTGGGGATTTGTAGCTCTGTATCTGGGTTGGTCTGGGAACTAAAGCTACTATATTACAGTATCCCAGCATGGTGGGGACTGGAAGGGACCTCTGCAGATCAACCAGTCCAGCTTCTGCTGCTAAAGCACCCACAGCAGCTTGCCCAGGATCACAATGGCCAGCTTGGTTTGGAAGCTCTCCAGAGAAGGAGACTCCACAACCTCTCTGGGAGCCTGCTGCAAGGCCTGCAGCACCCTCACACCTAAGACATTTCTCCTCCTGTTCAGATGGAACCTCCTGGCTTCCAGTTTGTGCCCACTGCCCCTTGTCCTGTCCCTGGGTACCACTGACAAGAGTCTGGCCCCATCCTCTTGCCCCTCACCCTGTATCTCTTGCTGAGCATTGCTCAGATCCCCTCTGGGGCTGCTCTTCTCCAGACTCAGCAGCCCCAGGGCTCTCAGCCTCTCAGGTTTTACACCTACAGCAGCTGTAGAGTATAGGACAATAGATGATGGCATTCCTAAGCTGGTGAGGTGCTTCACTGACAGCATTGCTTCTTTGCAGAGTTCTCTGGCAGCAGTGGAACAGAATCTCATGAAAGTAATGAAGCTGGACAACGAGGTGAAAGCCCTGGAGAGCAGAAGGAAGCAGATGGAGAAGGACAATCAAGATCTGCAGCAGAAGATGGAAAAGGTTGGCTTTTAGCTTGCAGGCTGCCATTCTTTCAGCTGAAGAATCAGCCTGTCTTTTGCTGCCTAATTAAATGCAGCATCAGTGTCAGATACTGCTAAGAAACTTATTCACAGCCCACTCAGCTCACCTGATACTAGCAGAGATTGCCAATATGGCTCAATAGGATCCCAGGCTCACAGGATGTCAGGGGTTGGAAGGGACCCAAAGAGATCATCCAGTCCAGCCCCCCTGCCACAGCAGGACCATCCAAGCTAGCTCAGGGCACACAGCAACACATCCAGACAGGCCTGCAAAGGCTCCACACAAGGAGACTTCACAGCCTCTCTGGGCAGCCTGTGCCACTGCTCTGGGACCCACACAGGCAAGAAGTTGCCTCTTGTGTTGAGTTGCAACCTTCTGTGCTGCAGCTTCCATCCATTGCTCCTTGACCTATGGTAGGGAGCAGTGAGCAGAGCCTGTCCCCCCCCCTCCTGACCCCGAGCCCTCAGATATTGATAAACATTTATTAGATCTCCTCTCTGTCTTCTCTTCTCCAACCTAAGCAGCTCCAGGTCCCTCAGCCTCTCCTCATCAGGCAGGTAAAAAATCAAATTAATTTCCTCTATCAGGCTAAGAAAAAGAGATTGGAGTGGTAAAGAATCAGGTTCATTCCCTCTATCAGCCTCAGAAAAATAGATTGGAGTGGTAAAAAATCAGATTCATTTGCTCTATTTGCCTCAGAAATATAGATCAGATCCATTCCCTCTATCAGGCTAAGATAAATAGATTGGAGTGGTAAGAAGTCAGATTCATTTCCTCTATCAGGCTAAGATAAATAGATTGGAGTGGTGAAAAATCAGTTTCATTTCCTCTTTCAGGCTAAGAAAAAGAGACTGGAGTGGTAAAGAATCAGTTTCATTTCCCCTATCAGCCTAAGAAAAATATATTTGAGTAGTAAAAAATCAGATTCATTTGCTCTATTGGCCTGAGAAATGTAGATCAGATTCATTCCCTCTATCAGCCTGAGATAAACAGATTGGAGTGGTAAAAAATCAGTTTCATTCCCTCTGTCAGGCTAAGAAAAATATAATTGAGTAGTAAAAAATCAGATTCATTTGCTCTATTGGCCTGAGAAATATAGATCAGATTCATTCCCTCTGTCAGCCTAAGATAAACAGATTGGAGTGGTAAAAAATCAGTTTCATTCCCCCTCTGTCAGGCTAAGAAAAATAGATTGGAGTGGTAAAAAATCAGTTTCGTTTCATTTCCCCTATCAGCCTAAGAAAAACAAACTTTCTTCTCCCAGTTTTTCTTGCAGCTTTTTATCTTGCAGAGCTGTTTTACATCTTATTTCTTGAGTCCTGTTCTGTTAAGAAAAAAGACAAAACTCTTTTTCTGACACAAGGTTAATTGGCTTCTAAGTGGGGTGACAAACCTGGCCACTGCTGTGTGTTGAATTTGCTGTGCAGGTTTTTCAAGGAACAGATGAACAGCTAAGGGACAGATACGAGAACCACCAGAGAACAGTGAAGGAGAAGGAGAAGAGGTTGTCAGACTGCAAGCACGAGCTGGATAGAGCCACCAAAGAGTGCCAGAGATACAACAGTGAGAAGTCAGAGCTGCTGGTTGAACGAGGTAATTCAGGCTGCTTCTCTAAGCCTCCTGTTTAGTTTTTTTTTTTCAGCCTAATTAAGGTCTGGAATGGATCTGCTGATAAGAATGAGGATGCTCAAAGGGCTGCAGCACCTCTGCTGTGAGCACAGACTGAAGGAGTTGGGGCTGTGCAGGCTGGACAAGAGGAGGCTCCCAGGTGACCTTCTTGTGGCCTTCCAGGATCTGAAAGGGGCTAAAAAAAGCTGGGGAGGGACTTTTTAAGCTATCAGGTAGTGTCAGGACTAGGGGCAATGGAGCAAAGCTGGAGGTGGGGAGATTCAGGTTGATTGGATGTGAGGAGGAAGTTGGAATAAGAGAAGAAAACATGAAGGCTTGGTGTGCCCTGTGGCTCAGCTTGGGGCTGGGGGCTTGATCCTCAGCACAGCACACACAGGGACCTGTTTTGGGCAGAGCCAGAGGAGGCCACAGCAGGGCTGGAAGAAGTGGAAAGTGGCAGCAGCACTGCTTGGGAACATTCTCGGGGGGAAAAGGAGTCAGAGAGGACTTGCTCCAGCTTCTAGGGAAGGAGGAATGACCCAGCTGACTAATTTGGCCAGATAACAAGTTGAAACATCTTCAGTACACAGCAATTGCAAGCAGCTCTGGAGAGAGCAGCTCTTTGGAGAAGGAGCTGGGGAGTGCAAAGCTGGATGTGAGCCAGCACTGAGCACTGCCAACCCAGAGCCAGCCCTGTCTTGGGCTGACCCCTAGCAGTGTGGGCAGCAGGGGCAGGGAGGGGATTCTGCCCCTCTGCTGGGCTCTGCTCAGACCCCCCCTGCAGTGCTGGGGCAGCTCTGGAGTCCTCAGCACAGACAGGGACCTGCTGGAGCAGGACCAAAGGAAGGGCTCTGTTGTGAGGCCAGGCTGGGAGGGTTGGGCTTGGTCAGACTAGAGAAGAGAAGGCTCCAGGGAGACTTTCTGGTAGCCTTGCAGTGCTGAAGGAGGCTGATCAGAAAGCTGGGGACAGAGTTTTGAGCAGGACCTGTTGTGCCAGGACAAGAGGTGATGATTAGAATGGGGAGATTTAGGCTGGAGAGAAGGAAGGGCTTTTTTTTCTACTGGGGCTGGAGAGACCCTGCCCCAGGTTGCCCAGAGAGGTGCAGCCAATGCAGGTGAGGATATTTGGGGCTCTGCCCAACCTGCTCTCATTGCAGCTGTCCCTGCTGACCGCAGGGGTGTGGGGGTTGGACTCAGACGAGCATGAAAAGCCTCTTCCCACCCAACCCGGGCTGTGATTCCTTGATTGTCCATCATGCTTTCTGTAGGCCGTCTGCAGCTGCAGGCAGATCGCCAGCAGGAGCACATCTCCAGCAGGGACTCGCTGGTGCAGTCCCTGGCGGCGCAGCTGGGGATCGACGGCTTCGAGCGAGCGCCCTTCAGCGACAGGCAGCTCGGCAGCTTCCACGCCCTGCTCAAGGAGAGGCAGCAGAGGGACGCAGAAGCTGCGGAGCGAGCCCTGGTAAGAGCTGTGTCCTTGCAGCCCTCTTGCTTATGGGGGTGACCTCAGAGAGTGTTGCTGCGGCCAAAGTCCCTTCCAACCCTGACTGATTCTTTGGGTGTTAGTAAGAAGCTCTTCTTCACAGCAAGAGTGATTGCCCATTGGACTGGGCTGCCTAGGGAGGGTGGTGGAGGCACCATCCCTGGAGGTGTTTAGAAGGAATGGGCTGCTCAGAGAGGGTGGTGGAGTCCCCATCCTTGGAGGTGTTTAAAGAGAAACTGGATGAGGCACTTAGTGCCATAGTTCAGTTCCTTAGAAGGTGTTGGGTGATAGGTTGGACTCAATGATCTTGAAGGTCTTTTCCCACCTGGTTCATTCTGTGTGATTCTGTGGTGTTATGAAATAAAGATGAGTGCATTTTTGCTGCCTTCTTTCAGAGAGAATATGCACGGAAAGAAGCAATGAAACAAAAAGAGATAGAGGAGAAAAGAGACAAGAAAACTGGCCTGGAGAGAACCATTGACCTGAAATCAGACATTCAGAACAAGAAACAAGCAGAGCTGAAGAATGTGAAACAGGAGTTGCAGCAGCTGGAGGGGTTTTCAGACAGGATTCTGGAGCTGGATCAGGAGATTGCCAAGACAGTAAGTTCATGTCACTGAAAAAAAAAAAATTGTAAAGAGGTTTGAAGGCTTTAACATTGAAAACCAAATTCCCCAGACAACACCACCCCCCCTCCAAACCTTGATGTTTACTCCATCTGCTGCATTGTTTTTGTGCTTTTAATTCCTTTACCTCTTCAGATGTTTCACCTTTGGGGGCAGGGACTGGCCACTCTTTGTACAGTGCACTCAAACAACGTAGACCTTTTGCTTGGTGAGTTGTAAGCAGGGCAGTAGCCAGAGCTGCTGATGCCACAGAATCGTAGAATGGGTTGGGTTGCAAGGGACCTTAAAGATCATCTAGCTCAAATCCCCTCCAGGGACACCTTCCACTAGCCCAGGTTGCTCAAAGCCTCATCTAGCCTGGCCTTGAACACCTCCAGGGAGAGGGCATCCACAGCCTCCCTGGGCAACCTGTGCCAGTGTCTCCCTACCCTTGCTGGAAAGAATTTCTTCCTCCAATCTAAATCTCTGCTCTTCTGGCTCAAATCCATTGACCCTCATCCTGTCACTACAAGTCCCTCCTCAACACATAGGCCACTCTCAGGTACTGGCAAGCTACAAGGAGGTCTCCTTGGAGCCTCCTGCAGGCTGAGCAACCCCAACTCTCTCACCCTGTCCCCTTAGGGTGAGTCTGCAACTACTGGCCGGAAAAATCTGACCTACTTCCAGCTGTCTTGTCTGTGAGATCATCTCTTCTTATGGGGACACTCCTTGCACTTTCCCTCTGCTCCAGCCCACGTGGAGGTCCTCCCACACAGTCCTCCATGACCTCCTTCAACATGAGTCCTTCCTGTTGACAGCAGTCCACAATGAAGTGCTCCAACACGGGTCCCTTTCCTGAAGTGTTGTCCTTCAGGAGCAAACTGTGGGCTTCTCTCTCCACAGGGTCATGGGTCCTGCTAGGAACCTGTGAGCAGCTCATGGAGTCTCAGCCTCCTTCAGGCATCCACCTGCTCCACCACGGACCTCCATGGGCTGCAGGGAACAATCTGTCTCACCATCATCATCTTCCTGGGCCACAGGGGAATCTGTTCCAGCTCTTGGAGCACCTTCTGCGTCTCTCTGTTTGCTGACCATGGTGTCTGTGGAGCTGTTTCTCTCACACACTCTCGCTCTTCTGTTTATTCTAGCTAGAGCTTTATTGGTTAGTGTAATCATTTAAGATTCCTGGCTCTGATTTGTACTCCAGGAGCATGAGCTGGAGAAGGCTGAGAGGAGCAGCAACCTGGAAACGCTGGAACAGGAAGTGCGAACTCTGCAAAATGAGAAGATAAACCTGGACAAAGATCTTAGGAAGCTGGACCAGGAGATGGAGCAGTTGAATCTGCACACCATGACCATCACCCAGATGGATATGCTAAAGAAAGACAAAGTAATTTTTCTGCTATCATCCTGTAAGAGAGGGACATGGAATTAATTCAGGGAGGCAGAATGATTTGTGTGCTCGAGTCCCCTCAGTATTCGTGTGCTTACCAACAATCACGTGCAAAGCTTCTGTCTGAGCTCACACTGAAGTCATTCACTCCATGGGCACACTTAGTGGCATCAACTGGAAGGTAGGAAAAAGCTCATCTAACTAAAATGCTTCATTTTCCCAGGCAGATAAAGAAGAGCAGATCCGAAAAGTGAAATCAAGACATTCCGAGGAGCTGACATCACTAATGGGCTACTTCCCAAACAAAAACCAACTCGAAGACTGGCTTCATGCTCAGAGCAGAAAGATTAATCAGGCAAGGGATCATCTTGCAGCTCTGAAGTAGGTATTAATTTGGTTCATTAGGTTTCCTGAAGTATTTATGGAACTGTGAGTGGAAACATCAGAGAGTTTAATGTGCCTGTGAGTTTAATTCCTTATTGCTTATTTGGGTATCTGCAAAATCAAGAGTGTCCTGCAGAAGCTTAATCTACACTGTCACCCAGAAAGGATGGATCAGATGGCCCTTGGGGTGGATCAGATGGCCTTTGGGATCCCTTCCAACCTGGCCTTCTGGGAAGCTGTGTCATGTATAATCATAGGCTGGTTTGAATTGGAAGGGACCTCGAGGATCATCCAGTTCCACTCTTCTCCCATGGGCAGGGACACCTCCTACTAGACCACATTGCTGAAGGCCTTTAACATCTCCAGGGAGGAGACATCCATAAACCACCCTGAGCAACCTGCTCCAATGTCTCCCCACACTCACTAGAAAGAATTTCTTCCCCATCTCCAGTGTAAACTGCCACACTTGATGCTGGTCTTGGCTTGGGAACAAGTCATTGCTGCAGGTAGCCTGAAAAAAACCCTTCCTGCTTAACAGCTCTGTGATGCAGGTTTTGAATTCATAGAAAGGTTTAGGTTGGAAGGGAACTCAAAGCTCAGCCAGTTCCAACCCCCCTGTGCCATAGGCAGAGACACCTCCCACTAGAACAGGTCACTCAAGGCCTCATCCAGACTGGCCTTGAACACCTCCAGGGAGGGAGCAGCCACAACCTCCCTGGGCAACCTGTGCCAGTGTCTCACCACCCTCACTGCAAACAACTTCCTCCTAACATCCTGTTTGTCTCCCCCCTGCCAGTTTAAAACCCATTCCTCCTCATCCTGTAATACAAGCCTTTGTCAATAGTCCCTTCCCAGCCCTCCTGTAGCCACCTTCAGATCCTAGAAGGCCACTCCAAGGTCTCCTGGCAGCCTTCTCCTCTCCAGGCTGCAGAGCTCAAACTCTCTCAGCCTGTCCTCAGAGCAGAGCTGCTGCAGCCCTCTCAGCATCTCCGTGACCCTCCTCTGGGGCCCCCATGGTTTTGCTTTTGCTTTAAGCAGCTCCAACCAGACCTGGGGTTTGTTTCTGTGGTGATACAAAGAGTTTGTGCATTGCTGTTTGCAGCAAGCGGCTGGCAGCAGTGGAATATGACAAAACTCACACCAGCAGCGAGCTGAAAACAAAGGAGGAGCAGCTCTACAACCATGAAACTCGGCTCTTGGATGTGTGTGGCAGCCAGGATTTTGACACTGATCTGAAGAAGCTCCAGGATGACATTGAAAAAAGCTCCAAGCAGCGAGGTGAACTCAGAGAGCTCTGCCTTGATTTTTCCTCCCCACCCCCAAACCTTGTTTGAAGTGTCAGGCACAGGCAGAGATGCTGTGGTTCTGTACTGGGATTGTTTGGGTTGGAAAAGGCTCACAGGATGGCAGGAGCTGGAAAGGACCCAAAGAGCTCATCCAGTTCAACCCCCCTGCCACAGCAGGACCATCCAATCTAGCTCAGGGCACACAGCAACACATCCAGACAGGCCTGCAAAGGCTCCACACAAGGAGACTCCACAACCTCTCTGGGCAGCCTGTGCCACTGCTCTGGGACCCACACAGGCAAGAAGTTGCCTCTTGTGTTGAGCTGCAACCTCCTGTGCTGCAGCTTCCATCCATTGCTCCTTGGCCTATGGCAGGGAGCAGTGAGCAGAGCCTGTCCCCCCCCTCCTGACCTCCAGCCCTCAGATATTGATAAACATTTATTAGATCTCCTCTCAGTCTTCTCTTCTCCAGCCTAAGCAGCTCCAGGTCCCTCAGCCTCTCTTATCAGGCAGTGCTGCAGTCCCCTCAGCATCCTCGTAGTTCAGATGTACTTTTGTTGAGGACCAGAGAGGTGGACACAGGACTCCGAGAGAGATCTCACCAGATTGCAGAGGATGAAGGGCAAATCTCCTCCCTTGCCTACTGCCCATATAGGCTGGACAAGTTGCTGTGGGTGCCCCTGCTTTAGCAAGGGGGTTGGATGGATGATCTGCAGAGGTCCCTTCCAACCACACTGGGATTGTGGTTCCCTACCTCCTCTGAGTTTTGTGGCTTCTAATTTCACCTTCTCTTACAGTGGATAAGACATCCCAGACCCGATGATGCTCTGCTTCCTAAACATCCAATCTTTTGTTTCTCTCTAAACCAGCTGTGCTTGCTGGAGCCACTGCAGTTTACTCCCAGTTCATCACACAGCTGACTGAGGAGGAGCAGTCCTGTTGCCCTGTTTGCCAGAGAGTTTTCCAGACGGAGGCTGAGCTGCAGGATGTCATCAGCGATCTGCAGTCTAAGCTGCGCCTGGCTCCAGACAAGCTGAAGTCAACTGAGGCTGAGCTGAAGAGGAAGGAGAAAAAACGTGATGAGATGATGAGTCTCAAACCACTGAGGTGAAGTGCTTGGCAAGCCACCTCCTAAAAAGCTGTTTCCTTTCAAATGCTTGGCTCCTGGTCACTAAAAATTACGCAGGCATCAAGGAGGCTTTCTTGTAGGCTTAGTTAAGTCCATTGAACACTTCTATTTAGTTTAAACTGTAAGGAAATACAATTTCATTTTCCCTGACTTTCCAAAAAAAAAAAACCAACTCTGTATTGTAGTGAGTTTACTCTACTGGGGGAGGGCTCTGCTCTAACCCAGTGCACCTGGGCAAGCTTAAGGGGATAATATTTGGCTAAATTGGAGACAATCTGTAGAAGATATGTTGGAGGGTAGAGCTTTCCTTCACAAGAGGGCACTCCAGCACACAGCATTTTGACTCTCTCATGAGCATTTGCTGTGTCAAAATTAACCACCAGGAGATTTTGTTTGTTTCATCTCACCTGTGTAAGCTGATGCTGCTGGCTACATAGCATCAAACATTGGCAAGCTTAAGGGGGTAGTATTTAGCTAAATGGGAGACAATCTGTAGAACATATATTGGAGGGGTAGAGCTTTCCCTCACAAGAGGGCACTCCAGCACACAGCATTTCCACCCTCTCATGAGCATTTGCTCTATCAAATTTAACCACTAGGAGATTTGGTATGTTTGTTTCATCTCATCTGTCTAAACTGATGTCTCTGGCTGTGTAGTATCAACCATGGGCAAGCTTAAGGGGGTAATATTTGGCTAAATTGGAGACAATCTGTAGAACATATGTTGGAGAGTAGAGCTTTCCCTCACAAGAGGGCACTCCAGCACACAGCATTTCCACCCTCTCATGAGCATTTGCTCTATCAAAGTTAACCACCAGGAGATTTTGTTTGTTTCATCTCACCTGTCTAAGCTGATGTCGCTGACTATGTAACATTCACCATGGGCAAGCTTAAGGGGATAATATTTGGCTGAGTTTAATCCTCCACTCTTAAATTGTATCATGGACTTGGTGACCTTGAGTGTGTTGAACTTAAACTGCTGAACTTGACAAAGGAAATCTCAGATGGATTTGGGTTTTGTTTCAGGCAAACTGTAGCTGAACTCCAAGACAGGGACATACCAAACTTGAGGAACAAGATCCAGAATGCAAACAGGGATTTAACAGCCCTGAAGGCTGAGATAGAAGAGCAGGAAACAGCCTTGCAGGCAGCTATGACTGAGGAGGAGAGTGGCAAGGCATGTTTACAGGATATAACACTAATGGAAAGGTACCAGGTATGCTTTGGTGATTTTATTCTCTTCTCTAAAGTCATCACAGAATGCACTTAGGCTTGGAAGGGACCTCTGGAGGTCTTCTAGTCCACCCCCTCCTGCAGTAAGCATGGACACTGACAGACACTTGCTAGTGTTTAAATATGAGGTCTTCAAACCTTTCATGCAATGTAAAAACACTTTAAAAGACACCAGAATGTAGGTGAGCTTAGTACTGATTAAACTTCGTGTATTATGGAATGATTTCTTCTTTTAAGGACTACAGAGTCCTTTCTTCTGATTCAGTTCTGTGCTATAGTAACAGGGAACAGAGTAATAATCCAGAACTGGAGCACAAACATAAGCACACCAGAGTGGCTTGCAGTCCTCATAGTCCTCAGTGTATTCTCACCTTCTACTCTCTTTACTTTCATAGAATCACAGAATTATTTAGGCTGGGAAAAAATGTTGTGTCCCTCTTCATCTGGGGAGCCCAAAACTGAAGGCAGTACTCAAGATGAGGTCTCAGCAGGGCAGAATAGAGCGGGAGGAGAAGCTCCCTTGATCTGCTGGATCTCTGTGGCTTTGAGACCCCTCCAGGAATGGGGACTCCACACTGCTCTGGGCAGCCTGGGCCAGGCCTTGGCAACCCTTTCTGTCTTGTCTCCTATGCTTTCCTGTTCTGTGGTGAGGGGGAATGGACACAGGAGGCTGCTTTGAACAGTCTTCAGGCCCTTGTTAGCCATGCAAAGTCTCTGCTTAACTGAGAACCACAAGAGGGACAATTATGCAGAGAGCCTGAGGCCAGGCAAAGGGCCCAGAGCATCTCACAGGTGGGAGATGGCAGCACCTCCTGAGGCTCCAGCACTTCCCTTGTCCCAGGGACTGGTTGTACTGTTCTGAGAGGATGTCACAACCTATCCATCTTTACCAAATTATTTCCTCTTACACTGAGGAATTCCAGTTCCTTGCAGCCTCACTGCCAACCATGTCGCATTGCTCAAGCAGAGGAGATGAATTTGAAGCTCTTGAGTCATGAATTCCTCCAGCTCCAAGCTGCTTCTTCTGTGCCAGAGATGTAAAGACACCCCATTGTTAAGCACTAACAGCCTGGTGATGGGACTTTTCCTCATGCTTTCAGACTGACATCAGGGATGTTGAACGGAAAATTGCTCAGCAGGAGGCTAAGCTGCTGGGGGTTGACTTGAGCAGAACTGTTCTCCAAGTAAGCCAAGAGAAACAGGAGAAAAAACACTCGTGGGATACAGGTAGGTCACACAAAGCCGGCCTTTCTTCTTTTACTCTTTTTTTTTTTTTTTTCATATTGAATTGCTGCCAGCTGAAATGCCAACTTGGTTTGCTTACTTGGCATTCTGAAATGATGCTGAGAGGACTGCGGCAGCTCTGCTCTGAGGACAGGCTGAGAGAGTTGGGGCTCTGCAGCCTGGAGAAAGAGAAGGCTGCCAGGAGACCTTGGAGTGAACTTGCAGGATCTGAAGGGGGCTACAGGAAGACTGGGGAGGGACTATTGACAAGGACCTGTAAGACAGGACAAGGAGGAATGGGTTTGAAGTGGCAGAGGGGAGACAGAAAGTGGATGTTAGGAGGAAATTGTTTGCAGTGAGGGTGGTGAGACACTGGTACAGATTGCCCAGGGAGGCTGTGGAGGTGTTCAAGGCCAGTCTGGATGAGTCCTTGAGCAACCTGTCCTAGTGGAAGGTGTCCCTGCCTACAGTCCAAGGGGGTTGGAACTGGCTGAGCTTTGAGGTCCCTTCCAGGCTAAGCCATTCTATGATTCTATTCCTGTTTGGGTTGGGAGGGACCTTAAAAGTCATTTAGTTCTGATCCCCTGCACAGTGGAGGAGTTCACTTCAGAGTAAACACACATTAAATGCAGTCACCATAGGTTTTTTTTTTTTACCTTAGGATCGTGTACAAATGAGTTTCCTTTGGTGCCAGGAGGAAAATCTCCAGTGGATATGTATTTCAGGCATTCAATGATAGTCTAAGAAGACAGAGACCAATCCGTAGTTATAATGGCAACTTAAACAAGTGGTGAGACACTGGCATAGGTTGCCCAGGGAGGTTGTGGAGCACAGAAGCACCCAATGTGATCTTTGATCACATTGGGTGCTTCTGTGCTCCACAACCTCCCTGCAGGTGTTCAAGGCCAGGTTGGATGAGGCCTTGGGTGACCTGCTCTAGTGGGAGGTGTCCCTGCCTATGGCACAGTGGGGTTGGAACTGGCTGAGCTTTGAGCTCCCTTCCAACCTAAACCATTCTGTGAAATGTCTCTGTGCTAGCAGCTTGTTGGGTTTGAGTTCGTTTGAATCTTTTGAACAACAGGCTGCCTGTTTCGCTCTCTGCTTCTTTACCTCCTCAGTTACTGGCAAGATTGAGCTGAAGCAGAAACTCAAGCAAGACCAGCAAAACCAGATGCAGCAGCTGAAGAGTGCAGTGAATGACCTCAAAGCAGAGAAACTGCAGCTTTCCAGCAGCATGCAGCGGCGGCGGCAGCTGGAGGAGCAAACGGTGGAGTTAACCACTGAGGTTCACTCCTTGTCCAGAGAGATCAAGGTAGGAAATGCTCTGCACTGGTAACATAAGAGCCAAGGGTGTGCACTTGCAGCCCACAAGGCCAACCACACCCTGGGCTGCATCAAACCCAGCATGGGGCAGCAGGTGGAGAGAGGAGATTCTGCCACTCTGCTCTGGTGAGACCTCACCTGCAGTGCTGTGTCCAGCTCTCGACACAGGAAGAACATGGACCTGATGGAGAGGGTCCAGAGGAGGGCCACACAAATGATTGAGGGGCAGAAGCATCTCTGCTGTGGGGACAGGCTGAGGGAGCTGGTATTGTTCAGCCTGGAGAAGAGAAGGCTTCAGGGAGACCTAATAGCAGTCTTGCAGTACCTGAAGGGGACTACAAGAAGGATGCAGAGAGACTTCCCAAGGGCCTGCAGTGATAGGATGAGGAGCAATGGTTTGACATCAGAGAAGAGCAGATTTGGATTGGATGTTAGGAACAAGTTCTGCACCATGAGGTTGGTGGAACACTGCAACAGGTTGCCCAGGGAGAGGTAGTGGAGGGCCCATCCCTGTAGATATTCAAGGTCAGGCTCTACAAGGCTCTGACCAGCCAAATCTAGTGGAGATTTTCCCTGCTAACCCCAGAGTGGGGTTGGACTAGATGACCTTTGGAGGTTTCTTCCAACCCAAACCATTCTATGATTCTGTAACACAGCTTTGTTTTCCTGAGGGGAAAAAAACTCACCACAGTCCTGGAATCCTACCCAGTACATGTGGTGTTAATTTTTTGTCCTGCATTTGTATCTGCAGAGGATGAGGAGTGATAGAGTCATAGAATGGTTTAGGTTGGAAGAGACCTCAAAGCTCAGCCAGTTCCAACCCCCCTGTGCCATAGGCAGGGACACCTCCCACTAGAACAGACACAATTTTTTTTCCCCCCACTTGAAATCTCGTTGACCTTTAACAGAATGAGAAAATAAAAAAACATTTTCTCTTAACTGTTTTTTCTTTTTCAGGAAGCAAAAGAGCAGGTCTTTCCTTTGAATGCAACCCTAGATGAACTGCAGCAGGAGAAGGAGGATCTGGTCAATAAAATGACTGCCTGTAGTAAAGAAGCCCAAGAGAAGGTTGGTGTCCTCTTGGCATCACTGGGAGACAGGATTGCATCATCCTTTCCAGGCAGTGATGGAAACCAAGGGAATGCGTTTACGTGTAGGAACCAGCAGCAAGTTCAGTGAATGCTTTTAGGTTCCAGTACCTGAAAGGAGCCTACAAGGAAGCTGGGGAGGGACTTTTGACAAAGGCTTGAAGTGATAGGATGAGCAATGGCTTAGAGCTGGCAGAGGGCAGGTTTAGACTGGAGAAATTCTTCATGGTGAGGGCTGGGGAGACACTGGCACAGGTTGCCCAGGGAGGTTGTAGATGTTCCCTCCATGGAGGGGTTGGAGGCTGGATCGGATGATATTGACACAATTCCCTTTGGGCTTTGGGTACTGTCTGATACTATTCTGTGAGTAAATATTTCAAAGGTGCATGTTGATGGGAGAAGCATCTGGTGTTAGTTATACTTTTAGCACCCTGGAGGTGTTTAAGAGGAGGCTGATGAGCACCAAGTGCCATGGGTTAGTTAATTAGAAGGTGTTAAGTGATAGGTTAGAATCATAGAATCAGTCAAGGGCTGGAAGGGACCACAAGGATCAGCCAGTTCCAACCCCCCTGCCATGCCCAGGGACACCCTACCCTAGAGCAGGCTGCCCACAGCCTCTGCCAGCCTGGCCAAAAACACCTCCAGGGATCTGGCCCCAAACACTTCCCTGCAGGGGCAACCCATTCCAGCCTCTCACCACTCTCATGCTCAACAACTTCCTCCTCAACTCCAGGCTCAATCTCTCCACCTCCAACTTTGCTCCATTCCCCCTAGTCCTGTCACTCCTGACAGCCTCAAAAATCCCTTCCCAGCTTTTTTGTAGCCCCCTTCAGATCCTGGAAGGCCACCAGAAGGTCACCTGGGAGCCTCCTCTTCTCCAGCCTGCACAGCCCCAACTCTTTCAGGCTGTGCTCACAGCAGAGGTGCTGCAGCCCTCTGAGCATCCTCATGGTTGGATTTGGTGATCTTAGATGTCTTTTCCAACCTGGTTAATTCTGTGCATCTGACCTTTACCTCACTGCATTTCATTTCATTTCCCCCCTACAGATCAACAGCATCAAAGAGAAAGTTAAAGATATAAACAAGTACGTGAAAGAAATTGAGAACTACATTCAACAAAGGAAAGATGACTATAAAAAGGTAACCCTAGCAACTAGCTGGTGAAAAGTGGAGGTGGAACAGCCCTCTTGTCTTTTCAATGCTTTGCTGTTTCATTTCCCCAGCAAAAGGAGGCTGAACTTGAAGAAGTAAATTCTCAGTTGGCTGCCTGTGAGAAGCGGAAGGAAAAGATAAGCCAGGAGATGGAAACGATTCGCCAGGACATTGACACCAAAAAGGTAAATGCTGCTCTTCATTGTTTCGTGTTTGCAGCTTGTTTGGGGTGTGCAGAACTCAGTTTGAGGGTCAGTTCTTTCTAACATAATCCAGCTTCTTGCTTTGTGTGGGGATAGATCCAGGAGAGGTGGCTTCAGGATAACCTCACTTTGAGAGAACGCAACAAAGAGCTGAAAGGAGTTGAAGACAATATAAAGCACCTGGTGAAGGAGATGGGAGAGATGAAAGTCCCACAGCTGAGAAAGTAAGCATCTGCAAACCAGAGCCAGGCATCTGTTATGGTGGGACAATAGATCATCCAGTCTGTCAACCTTACACCACCATGAGCATTAAGCCATGGCCACAGGTTTCCATGGATGGGCACTCCACCACCTCCCTGGGCAGCCTGCTGACCACTCTTACTGCAAAGAAATTGTTCCTAATCTCCAACCTAACCCTCCCTTGACACATTTCCTCTTGATCTGTCACCTGATACTGGGAAAAAGAGACCAACCCTCCCCTCTCTCACTAACATCATTTCAGGGAGTTGTAGAGAGCAGTGAGGTCTCCCCTCAGCCTCCCTCTTCTCTAGGCTAAGCAGCCCTGGTTGCCTCAGCCATTCCTCATGAGGCTTGTTCTCCAGAGCCTTGCCCAGCTTCGTGGCCCTTTGCTATGGTGTTAGCATGATCATTTGAACTGCTGCAGACGTTGTAGTTGCAGTATTAGGAGCTACTCTCTAACCTGCTTTAGCAGAGAGGTTGGACTAGATGATCTCTAGAGGTTCCTCCCAGCCCCCCCCAACCATGCTGGGGTTCTGTGAACATAAGCTCCCAATTAGCAGCTTGATTAAAATCTTGTCAGCCACTAAATACAAAAGACTTGCAGACCTTGTATAGCAGCTATGGTTTAGAATGAGAGGAAATGGCCTGAAATTGTGCCAGAGGAGGATATCCTCTAGCTCAGCTTCAGCAAGACTTTTGCTGCTGACTCCCTAAATGTCCTCCTGGGTGAACTCAAGCAAAGTGGGTTAGATGATCAGATGGTGGTTGGTGATTGGCCCAGCAGCAGAGTTCAGAGGGATGTGATCAGCAGTTTTGGAGCCAGCTGTGTTCAGTGTCTTCATCGATGACCTGGATGAGGGCATCGAGTGGACCCTCAGCAAGTTCTCTGATAATACAGACTGGGGTGGGGGGAGTGGCTGACACCAAGTCAGAGATCTGGGCAAAGGGGAAACCTCAGGAAGTTCAATAAGGACAAGTGCAGAGACCTGCATCTGGGGAGGAACAACACCAGGACCAGTACAGACTCGGTGTAATCCTGCTGGAAAGCAGCTCTGTGGAGAAAGCCCTTGGGCAGCAAGTTCTGCATGGGCAAGCAATGTGCCCCTGTGGCCAGGAGAACCAATGGCAGCCTGAGGTGGATCAGGAAAAGTGTGGCCAGCAGGGCTAGGGAGGTCCTGTTCCCCCTCTGCTCTGCCCTGCTCAGACCACACCTGCAATACTGTGTCCAGTTTGGGGCTCCCCAGGTCAGAAGAGAAGACCTGCTGGAGAGAGTCCAGCACAGAGCCACGAGGGTGAGTGGGGGAGTTGAGCATCTCCCCTGTGGAGAGAGCCTGAGGACCCTGGGGCTGAGTCTGGAGTAGAGAAGGCTGAGAGGGGATCTGAGCAATGAGCACAAACAGCTGAGGGGTTGGGGGCAGTGGCTGGGGCCAAGCTCTGTTGGGTGGGCAGCAGCAACAAGCCAAGGAGCGACAGCTCCAAACTGGAGCAGAGAAGGTTTCACCTCAACATGAGAGACAGGGACCTGCTGGAGAGAGTCCAATAGAGAGCTACAAGGATGATTAAGGGACTAGACCATCTCTGCTGTGAGGGAAGACTGAGAGCTGGAGCTGTTTAGTCCTGAGAAGGCTGAAAGGGATCTTGTCTGTAAGTATCTGAGGGGTGGGTGTCAAGGTGGAGGTTCCAGGCTCTGTTCAGTGATGTTTTGTGATAGGACAAGGAGCGGTGAGTACAAGCTAGGACCCAGGAGGTTCACCATGACACAAGGAGAAACTTCTTTGCTGTAAGGCTGCTGGAACCCTGGAGCAGGCAGCCCAGAGAGGTTGTGGAGCCTGGAGACCCTCAAACCCCAGCTGGATGTGCTTGTGTGCAGCCTGCCCTAGGTGACCCTGCTTTGGGATGTGGGTTGGACTCAGTGATCTCTAGAGGTCCCTTCCAGCCCCTAATGTTCTGTGCTTAGGAACAATTTATTTGCAGCAAGAGTGGCCAGGAGCTGGAACAGGCAGCCCAGAGAGGTGGTGGAGTCCCCATCCCTGGAGGTGTTCAAGTGTGTGGCCATGGCGCTTGGGGATGTGGTTTAGTGGCCACAGCGGGGTTGGCTTGAGTGTTGGACTTACTGATCACAGAGGCCTTTTCCAACCCAAACCATTCTCTGCTTCTGTGGTTTCACAGTGACCAAAAACAGTTAGAGGAGAAAATAGAGTCCCTGAAGAGGAACCATCACCTTGCCCTTGGCCGCCAGCGGGGCTTCGAGGAGGAGATCGTTCGCTTCAAGAAGGAGCTCCGAGAGCCACAGTTCAGAGATGCAGAGGAGACCTACAGGGAGATGATGATTGTTATGAGAACGACAGAGCTGGCCAACAAAGACCTGGACCTTTATTACAAGGCTCTGGATAAGTAAGTATGGTCAGATGAGGCTCATTTCAGAGCTTTAGGCTCCATTTCCTTTTGCAAGAGCAGCTTTTGGTTTCCTAAGCCTGGAGTCATTTAGAAGCTCTAAACAGATTTACCCAATTCTTTGAGACTTGATGATGAGTTCTCAGTGAAATCAGGCATTGAAATGTTAAGATAACATTGAGTAAATTAAGGAAAATGTGCTACAAATGGCACAGGATTGGCAGGAAATCTATAAGCTGGTGTATATGATAGCCATACAGAAAATGCCATGATGGTATTTGGAGCTTAGACAAGAGTAGGTCACCTGGATGCCTCTCAAGGAAGCTTTATCTAGACAGAGGTAGGTCACCTGGATGCCTCTCAAGGAAGCTTTATCTAGACAGAGATAGGTCAGCTGGATGCCTCTCTAGGAAGCTTTATCTAGACAGGGGTAGGTCGCCTGAATGCATCTTTAGGAAGCTTTATCTAGACACAGGTAGGTCACTTGGATGCTTCTCAAAGAAGCTTTATCTAGACATAGGTAGGTCACCTGGATGCCTCTCTAGGAAGCTTTATCTAGACAGAGGCACATCAGCTGAATGCCTCTCTAGGAAGCTTTATCTAGACAGAGGTAAGATACTTGAATGCATCTCTAGGAAGCTTTGTCTAGACAGAGATAGGTCAGCTGGATGCCTCTCAAGGAAGCTTTATCTAGGCAGAGGTAGGTCACCTGGATGCCTCTCTAGGAAGCTTTATCTAGACAGAGGTAGGTCAGCTGCATGCCTCTCTAGGAAGATTTTGCAAGTGAGTCTCCCAAAACTGCTGATGGTTTTCCTTTCTTCCAGTGATTTTGATGGGGTTTGTTGTTGAGGGAGGTAGAGGGAAGATTCCAGGATAGGCAGTGGATAACTGGGGGAGGGAAAGTTCCAAGTCTATGCAGTGGATAGTTGGGAGTCTGTTTCTTAAGTGCCTCATGTGCTACATCAGCTCCACAATATGAGTTTAGAAAAAGTGAAACCTGTGTTGAAATCTTAAGTGTGGAGCTGGACTTAGGTGAACCTTCCAAGCTAAAGCATTCTGTGATTTGGTGGTGGTGAGCCCAGGTCTTTCTTGCCTGGTCTCTCACACCCCTGCCATTTCTGTAGCTCTATATTTTAGCATCTTCTGGTCATATCTCAACAGGAATAAGATATAGAATAGGATCAGAGAATGGTTTAGGTTGGAAGGGAGCTCAAAGCTCAGCCAGTTCCAACTCCCCTGTGCCACAGGCAGGGACACTTCCCACTAGAACAGACTGTTCAAGGACTCATCCAACTGGCCTTGAACACCTGCAGGGAGG
>VWZI01021245.1:105850-117485 GCA_013396835.1 Psilopogon haemacephalus | reverse complement strand
CAGGGAGGTTGTGGAGCACAGAAGCAGCCAATGTGATCTTTGATCACATTGGCTGCTTCTGTGCTCCACAACCTCCCTGGGCAACCTGTGCCAGTCCCACTAGAACAAGTCGCTCAAGGCCTCATCCAGCCTGGCCTTGAAACACTTCCAGGGAGGGATGGAGATATGCCAGGTAGATTTCTTCTTCCCCATGATCTCCACAGGTAATCAGTTGTGTGTTAGTGAAAGAATATCACAACACAGAGGTGGTTTATTTTTTTTCTTTCCCCTTTTCCAGTGTGGGTGGTTTAGTGCCTGTATCGCAGGAGGCAGATGAAAAGGTGGAAAGTGTAGTAAACTTGGTGCTTGTTTTGACTTCCTCTGCAGGCTTCTTTTTCTAGTTTTGGACTGACTGGCCAGAATGCCACCTCAGAATTTGTGAGCACGATCAAAGTAAAACATACACAGCTCCCTAAAATCCCTGGGGGGCTGTTCAGCTGCAGCCTGGAATTTCCATGAGCTATTCGACTCGATGGGCAGTGGGGAAGGACCTTGGTATCAGTGGATACATTTCAGGAAATACTACAGTAGTGCTCCAGGACAGATAATGAGAGTACTAGGAACAAAAAAAAAGCAAAACAGAATGAGGCTATTTTGGCCACTGTATGAATTCCCAGTATGTCCATGTGCTGGTCAGCAGTGAGCCAGTGTGTGCCCAGCTGGCCAAGAAGGCCACCAGCATCCTGGCCTGGATCAGCAGCAGTGTGGCCAGCAGGAGTAGGGAGGTGATTGTGCCCCCTGTATTCAGCACTGATGATGAGGCCACACCTCAGGTACTAGGTTCAGCTTTGGGCCCCTCACTTGAAGGATATTGAGGAGCTGGAGTGGGTCCAGAGAAGGGCATCAAAGCTGAAGAAGGGTCTGGAGAACAGGGCTGGGGAGGAGCAGCTGAGAAAACTGAGGGTGTGGAGTCTGGAGAAAAGGAGGCTGAGGGGGAGACCTTCTGGCTCCCTAAAACTCCCTGGAAGGAGCCTGGAGCCAGGTGGGGTTTGGTTTCTTTCCCCAAGTAATAGGATAAGAGGAAGTGGCTTCAAGTTACACCAGGAGAGGTTTAGGTTGAGCATCAGGAATGATTTTTTCCCAAAAGGGAAGAAGCTGCCTTGGGCAGTGGTGGAGTCTCTCTGTCCCTGGAGGGGTTTCAAAGCTATGTGGATCAGAGGGTCTGGAGAACAGGGCTGGTGAGGAGCAGCTGAGAAAACTGAGGGTGTGGAGTCTGGTTAAAAGGAGGCTGGGGGGAGACCTCATTGCTCTCTACACCTCCCTGAAAGGAGCCTGGAGCCAGGTGGGGGTTGGTTTCTTTTCCCAAGTAACAAGTAATAGGACGAGTGGAAGTGGCCTCAAGTTGCACCAGGAGAGGTTTAGGTTGGGCATGAGGAATGATTTCTTCCCCAAAAGGGAAGAAGCTGCCCAGGGCAGTGGTGGAGTCTCTATCCCTGGAGGGGTTTCAGAGCTGTGGGGCTGTGGTTCTGAGGGGCAGGAGTTAATGCTTAGACTTGATGATCCAAAAGGTCTATTCCAGCTTAAATGATTCAGAGTTTTGTGTGGAATTTTGTTCTCCAGCATTGCTGGGAAAAAAAAACAAGAGCACAAAAGGGCAATATTGGTGCTTGAGGGCACAGTGTGACCGTCAGGAAGAGGAAAATAAACACGAGAGCTTTCCAAGGTGAAAAGGTGGTGTGGAGAAACCCTGGTGTGAGCAGTTCTAATGCTCAAATCAAATTAAATGGAACATTAGGATTAGTCAGCTGACCCCACACATTTTGGCAGATTCAGAGGATGTCAGGGGTTGGAAGGGACCCAAAGAGCTCCTCCAGTCCAACCCCCCTGCCAGAGCAGGACCATCCAAGCTAGCTCAGGGCACACAACAACACATCCAGACAGAGTCTGCAAAGGCTCCAGACAAGGAGACTCCACAACCTCTCTGGGGAGCCTGTTCCAGTGCTCTGGGACTCTTCCAGCCAAGCAGTTCCCCTTTCTGGTTTTTTTGTTGGTTTGTTTTTTTTTCCTTTCTGCCAGGCTCTGAGTCATTCAGTGCAGTTCTTCCCTTTCAGGCTCAGTGGAAATGCTCTCCAAGAATTTCCCTTTTCGAATTCAGAAGTGTTGGGTTTTTGGTTTTGTTGGTTTTTGGGTTTTTTGTTGGTTTCTTTTTTTTTCCCCCCATTTTGTCTGTGTGCTATCAACTCATCTATTGTTTCTATTTAAGGCAAAGCAGGAAATCAGCCTTATCATTTCAAGAAAAGGGAGATAAGCATCACTTATTGGTAATCGTTTGGAGAATCAGTGAGACAGAAAACTCTCTGAGCAACTCTAATGGCCAGGGGATGAAAGCTCTTATCTGTAGCTGGGAAAGCCTCCAGCTTGGCTCCTCTCTGCTGTCTGCCTCATCTTTTATTGGCTGAAGATTTGTCACAGACCTCCACGTGTTGATCAAAGAGCTTTAGAGCCTTCTCTTCTCCAGGCTGAATAGCCCCAGGTCTCAACAGCAGAGGTGCTCCAAACCTTCCATCATCTTGGTGGCCTCCACTGGACCTGCTGCAGCCCATCCATGTCACTCTTGTGTTGGAGTCCCATAACAGACCCAGGTCTCAACAGCAGAGGTGCTCCAAACTTTCCATCATCTTGGTGGCCTCCACTGGACCTGCTGCAGCCCATCCATGTCACTCTTGTGTTGGAGTCCCATAACAGACCCAGGTCTCAACAGCAGAGGTGCTCCAAACTTTCCATCATCTTGGTGGCCTCCACTGGACCTGCTGCAGCCCATCCATGTCACTCTTGTGTTGGAGTCCCATAACAGACCCAGGTCTCAACAGCAGAGGTGCTCCAAACTTTCCATCATCTTGGTGGCCTCCACTGGACCTGCTGCAGCCCATCCATGTCACTCTTGTGTTGGAGTCCCATAGCTGGACACAACCTCTCTGGGCAGCCTGTGCCAGTGCTCTGGGACCCTCGTACTCTGCTCTCGTCAGACCCCACCTGGGGGGTGTCTGTGTGCAGCTCTGGAGCCCCCAGCAGAGGCTGTGGGCAGGTAGGGTGTCCCTGGGCATGGCAGGGAGGTTGGGACTGGCTGATCCTTGTGGTCCCTTCCAGCCCTTGACTGATTCTAGGATTCTAAGTGATAAATCTCTTCAGGCCAGGGGAACCTACTTTCTGTTGTGTGACTCACTGCAGAGCTTTTTGCCTTCGCTCTCAAACTTCAGGAGACTTCTTGAGCTCTTGTCATAGAATCAGTCAGGGCTGGAAGGGACCACAAGGATCATCTAGTTCCAACCCTTCTGCCATGTTGTGAGAGCAGGATCATTTGTGCAGTGAGGGTGCCTCAGGTGCATGTTGATGGGAGAAGCATCTAATGTTAGTTATACTTTTAGAAGAAGTATTTGAAGGAATGGGAAGGGAACTGCTGCCTCCCTCCAAACTCTTCCAGACCAGCCTGGATGAGGCCTGAAGCAGTTGAGCCTAGTTGAGAGGTGTCCCAGCCCTTGGCAGGGAGGCTGGAGTGGATCATCTCTGAGGTCCCTTCCAACCTGGAGCTATTCTAGGGTTCTGTGACCGCAGCATTTCCACCTATGACAGCTCTCATGATTTTGGTTTTCTTCTTCAGGGCAATAATGACATTTCATAGCATGAAGATGGAAGAAATCAACAAAATAATCCGGGACCTCTGGCGAAGCACCTACAGAGGACAAGGTGTGGTGGTTTGCTGTGGTTTGGCCCAGGTGTCTGCACGGGATGCTGAGCACAGCATAGAGAGCAGTGTTCAAAATGCTCAAAGTCTAGGAGCTGGCAACAGTTAGTTGCTTTCTGAAGACTGCATCTGTCAGTCAGGACTGTATAAACTCACTGACAGCCTCAAAAGTTCCTCCCCAGCTTTTTTATAGCCCACTTCAGATCCTGGAAGGTCCCCTGGGAGCCTCCTCTTCTCCAGCCTGCACAGCCTCAACTCTTTCAGTCTGTGCTCACAGCAGAGGTGCTGCAGCCCTCTGAGCATCCTCGTGGCCCTATCCCTGGAGACAGTCAAAATCAGACTCAATGTGGCCCTGGGCAGCCTGCTCTAGTTGGAGGTGTCCCTGCTGCCTGCAGGGGAGTTGGGCAAAAGAGGATCTTTGAGGCTCTCTTCCAACCCAGTGCAGTCTGTGTAGGAAGATGTAGGATAAATAGAATTAATTTTCCCTTTTCCATGCTTCCCAAAGGTAAGGCTTCCTCAAGAGAGGAGAACTGCATGGGTGTATTAACCCTTTCATTTCTAAGGTGTAGTTATCAGTGGGACTTCTGAAGAGAATTTGTGTGGTTCCTGCACATTGTACCTCTCAACTCCCTGGAGGTGTTCAGGGCCGGGATGGACAATACCTTGAGCAACCTGGGTCTAGTGGGAGGTGTCTCTGCCCATTGGCAGGGGCTTGGAACTAGATGATCTGCAGGACCCAAACCATCCTGTGGTTCTGTGATTCAATGTCAACGTGAAAGACTTTTGGCACCTTAAAAAGCTTTTTCCTCCCCATTTTCAGACATTGAGTATGTAGAGATCCGTTCTGATGCAGACGAGAATGTCTCAGCCTCTGATAAAAGAAGAAGCTACAACTACAGAGTAGTGATGGTGAAGGGGGACACAGCCCTGGATATGAGAGGAAGGTGCAGTGCTGGGCAAAAGGTAAGCAGCATTTCAGGTTTGGCAGACCAGGTTCTGAAAACTGAGGTGAGCAGAGGAGGGGAAAGTGTTCTGAAGAGGCTCTGGCTCCATCCACCCTTTTTGGCCCATCCCTTGGTGTCTCTGGATCTTGCTGGCAGGGTCCAATACCTGGTTGTGAGCATCTGAACCCTGTTTGGCTGTCTTGTCACTTTGTTGGCACCAGGTAGCCCTGACAACCACACCTGCCTTGAGGGTACCACCAGGCAGAGGTTCCTCACAGTTAACCACACAGCACTTTCACACCTTGGGGGCTTGAGAATTGTTCTTTCCACCTCTCTGTTGTGTTATGATGCAGCAGCTAAAATGTTCTGAAGCCAGAGCAAACAAGCAGCCTTCATCTACTTCCAAAACCATCACCTCTACTTTTGGTTTGATTTTTTTTTTTCTAAAGTATGGGGTGGGGCAGGAAAAGAACAGTTTGGATGGGAAGGGACCCTGAAAGGTCATTCAGTGCAACCCTCTCCCTGCAGTCAGCAGGGACATTGCACCTAGAGCAGGCTGCTCAGCACCAAATACCCTGACCTGGAATGCTTCCACCTCTTTGGGCAACCTGGGCCAGGCTCTCACCACCCTCACTGTAAAGGTTTTAAAGGCTTCTCTCCAGTCTAAATCTCCCTCTCCAGTGTCAAACCATCACCCCTTGTCCTGTCACAACAGGCCCTGCTCAAAAGATTGTCCCCAGCTTTCTAAAGCTCCCTTTGAAGTGCAGGATGGTTCTGATAGTCATTTGACACTTGGACAGATTGGTCCTGCAGCAGGGAACTGCTCCTTCTTTAGAGGAATCATTTCCACCAGAGCCAGGGAGTGACAGAATCACAGAGTTAACCAGGTTGGAAAAGACCTCTAAGACATCAAGTCCAACCTAACACCTTCTAATTAACTAAACCCTGGCACTAAGTGCCTCATGCAGCCTCCTCTTAAACACCTCCAGGGATGGTGACTCCACCACCATCCCAAGCAGCCCATTCCAGTGCCAATCACTCTTGCTGTGAGCTTCTTCCTGACATCCAGCCTGAACCTGCCCAACTAGAGCAGGCTGCCCAGGGCCACACCGAGTCTGATCTTGACTGTCTCCAGGGATAGGGTCATGAGGATGATCAGAGGGCTGCAGCACCTCTGCTGTGAGCACAGCCTGAAAGAGTTGGGGCTGTGCAGGCTGCAGAAGAGGAGGCTCCCAGGGGACCTTCTGGTGGCCTTCCAGGATCTGAAGTGGGTTACAAAAAGCTGGGGAGGGACTTTTGAGCCTATCAGGGAGTGACAGTATTAGGGGGAATGGAGCAAAACTGGAGGTGGGGAGATTGAGACTGGAGGTTGTTGAGCATGAGAGTGGTGAGAGGCTGGAATGGGTTGCCCCTGCAGGGAGGTGTTTGGGGTCAGATCCCTGGAGGTGTTTTTGGCCAGGCTGGCAGAGGCTGTGGGCAGCCTGCTCTAGGGTAGGGTGTCCCTGGGCATGGCAGGGGGGTTGGAACTGGCTGATCCTTGTGGTCCCTTCCAGCCCTTGACTGATTCTATGATTTTATGTCAGGTTGGAGTCATATGTAAATGAGAGTGAAACTCCTTCACAGTTTCTGAGCTCATGTTCTGAGAAGTCTTCTTCGTTGCTATCGTTGGAAAATATTTTTGGCAGCAGAGTTTCCGTCGAGCATTCTGGAGTTACTCAATTGACTGCTTCAGGAGATTGAATGTTCCTGTGATTGGGCATCTCAGCCCAGCCCTGAGGTCTTCTCCAGGCTGCACACCCCCAGCTCCATCCCCTCCCCAGGCAGCCCAGTCCAATGCCAATCACTCTTTCCATGAAGAGCTTTGAGCAGTGAGGTCTCCCCTCAGCCTCTCTCTTCCAGCCTGCACAATCCCCGTTCCCTCAGCTGCTCCTCACCAGACAGAGGGAGTGATTGGCACTGGAATGGGCTGCCCAGGGAGGTGGTGGAGTCCCCATCCCTGGAGGTGTTGAAGCAAAGCCTGGATGGGGCATTGTGTGCCATTGGCTGGGGCTGGGTGCTAGGTTGGGCTGGATGAGCTTGGAGCTCTCTTCTAACCTGGCTTACTCTGTACTGTTCTGTACTGCTCTTTACTGCTCGACCTCCTCTTTTAATGCAGCTTGTCAGTGACTGGTGAGCTGCCAGCACATGGTGATGCCAGCCTGAGCAGCGGCCTGAAAGCCAACATGTTACAGCCAATTCCTCTGCCAGGGCTTCAGAGAGTGAGGTTTTTTTGTGGTGGTTTTGTTTCCCTTTAGGTGCTTGCTTCCCTTATTATCCGCCTTGCCCTGGCAGAAACCTTCTGTCTCAACTGTGGCATTTTGGCACTGGATGAACCTACCACCAACCTGGATCGGGAGAACATCGAGTCCCTGGCACATGCCCTGGTGGAGTAAGTCACCTCCTCTGGTGAAGCCTTTCAGATGTTAGTTGCAGTCAGCAGAAATTCATTCTGTCTTAAGCTGGCCCTATCTGTGTTGGCATCTGACAATCTTAGGTGCAGGGTGGTGGCTGTAGATTATTTATCTTGGAAAAGAGAGAGGAAAAAAATACCTGTTTCCTAAAGTGGTGTGGAATGGGGTTTGGTGAGGTGGGTTAAGAAGAGCTGCTGTCTGGCTGGACACTTTGTGTTGTTCACTCTCAGCATGGCAGGCTTGGAAGGGACCTCTGCAGATCACCCAGTCCAAAAGCAGAGGCACCCACAGCAGCTTGCCCAGCACCACCACGGCCAGCTGGGGAAGCTCTCCACAGAAGGAGACTCCACAACCTCTCTGGGCAGCCTGCTCCAAGGTGCCAGCACTCCCACACCAAAGAAGTTTCTCTTCCTGCTCAGATGGAGCCTCCTGGCTTCCAGTTTGTGCCCATTGCCCCTTGTGCTGTCCCTGGGCATCAGTGATGAGAGTCTGGCCACATCCTATTGTCCCTCACCCTTTATCTCTTGCTGAGCATTGGTGAGATTCCCTCTGGGGCTACTCTTCTCCAGGCCTTTGCTCCCATGGAGCTGCTTCAGGCCCTTCAGCATCTTTGTAGCCTCCACTGGACTCTCTCCAGTAGCTGCCTGTCTCTTCCCAGTTCCCTAGCTGTGCTGGGGCTGTTTAGCCTGGAGAAGAAGAGGCTCAGGGGTGACCTCATTGCTCTCTACAACTACCTGAAGAGAGGCAACCAGCGGCAGAAATGAGGGGAGGTTGCTAGGGGCAGTTCAGGCTGGATGTTAGGAGGAAGTTGTTGACAGAGAGAGTGATTGGTATTGGAATGGGCTGCAGGGGAGGTGGTGGAGTCCCCATCCCTGGAGGTGTTCAAGCATATTCAAGTGGGACACTTTCCAAGGTACTTAGCTGTAGCTTTTTGCTTTGTCTCATCCATTCCCAGGGCACTTCCCTCCCTGCTTTGGTGCTTATCTTCATAGAATGGTGGAGTCCCATCCCTGGAGGTGTTCAAGCAAAGCCTGCATGGGGCACTTAGTGCCATTGGCTAGGGCTGGGTGCTAGGTTGGGCTGGATGAGCTTGGAGGTCCCTTCCAACCTGCCTGATCCTATGCTTCTATGAGGAGCCCTTTCAGCTCACCCAGCTCAGCCATCCTCTGCTTCTGCCAAGCCTGGGGCAGCACCACAGCTCTGCTGCTTTTAACACCTTCAAGGGTGGGGATTCAACCTGCCTGATTCTAGGACTCTGCTTCAGCTCTTCAGTAATGACCTGGGCACCCTCAGTGGCTGTGCAGGCAGCAGCTGTGAGGTCTGACACGCAGGCTGTGGTGTCTGAGCAGGCTCTCCTCTCTCTCTCTCTCTCTCTTGTGCAGGATCATCAAAAGCCGCTCGCAGCAGCGCAACTTCCAGCTGCTGGTGATCACCCACGACGAGGACTTTGTGGAGCTGCTGGGTCGTTCTGAATATGTGGAAACCTTCTACAGGATAAAGAAGAACATTGACCAGTGCTCAGAGATCACAAAGTGCAGCGTCAGCTCCCTGGGCTCCTACGTTCATTAGAGTTTTGAGTAATTGGGTGGTGCAGGCTCCCCTGGCAGGGCTGAGATGAAGGCATCTGAAAATGCACTTCTGTAACCATTTGAGCTGCTCTGAAACTGCCCAGCTCTGTTAAACTTCCTTTCCCTGCCTCTGTCTCTGCCTGGGTTTGAAGGGTGGCTCTGGTGGGGAAGGGTTTAAATGAATTGCCCCTCAGTTTTACTCTGGTTTTTTTTTTGCTCTGTGAAAGTGAAAATGAAGCTGTGCTGTTCTTTGCCGTGGAGGTTCAGGCTTTGGATTCTCTGGGACAGGGATTCCTCTCCCATCACCTCCTCAGGGCAAGCTGAAGATGGGTTTGTGTTGCCCGAGGTGTGCTTCACAGATTCTTTGAGGCTGGGAAAGACCTCTGAGATCATCAGGTCCAGCCTATGAGCTAACACCATGACCTCAGCTAGACCATGCCACCCAGTGCCACAGCCAACCTTTCCTTAACGACCTCCACCTACCTGGGCACTCAGTTCCAGTGCCTGATCACCCTTTCTGTGAGGAAATGTTCCAGCCTAACCCTCCCCTGGCACAGCTTCGGGCCATGCCCTCTCCTCTTGTCACAAGCTGCCTGGGAGCAGAGCCTGACCCCCACTTGCCTGCAGCTTCCTGTTGAGGTAGCTGTAGAGAGTGCTAAGGTCCCCTCTAAGTCTCCTCCTGGCTGACCCCGAGCTCCCTCAGCCTCCAGGAGATCATAGAATGGTTTAGATTGGAAGTGAGCTCAAAGCTCAGCCAGTTCCAACCCCCCTGTGCCATAGGCAGGGACACCTCCCACTAGAACAGGTCGCTCAAGGCCTCATCCAACCTGGTCTTGAACACCTCCAGGGAGAGAGCAGCCACAACCTCCCTGGGCAACCTGTACCAGTGTCTCACCACCCTCACTGCAAACAACTTCCTCCTAACATCCATTTTCAATCTCTCCTCTGCCAGTTTAAACCCATTCCTCCTCCTCCTGTCATTACAAGACCTTGTCAATAGTCCCTCCCCAGCCCTCCTGTAGCCTCCTTCAGATCCTGCAAGGCCACTCCAAGGTCTCCTGGCAGCCTTCTCTTCTGCAGGCTGCAGAGCCCCAACTCTCTCAGCCTGTGCTCAGAGCAGAGCTGCTGCAGCCCTCTCAGCTGCATCTTGGTGGCCTCTTCACTAGCTCCAACTCTTGCTTGTGCTGGGGGCTGCAGAGCTGCAGACAGTGCTGCAGGTGGGGTGTGAGGAGAGCAGAGCCAAGGGGCACAATCCCCTCCCTTGCCCTGCTGCCCACAGCTGCTCTTGCTGCAGCCCAGCACACAGTTGCTGTCTGGGCTGCACTCACACTGCAGCCTCAGCTTGAAGTTTGCATCACCCCAGACCCCCAGGTCCTGTTCCCCAGGTCCTGTTCCTCAGGGTTCCTCATTCCCCACCCAGCCTGGAGTTGTGCTTGGGATTGCATCCATCCAGGTGCAGGACCTTGCACTTGGCCTTGTTGAATGTCCTGAGGTTGGCCTGGGCACAGCTCTGCAGCCTGTGCAGGTCCCTCAGGATGGGTCCCTGACCTCTAGCAAGCTGCCTGTGCCACACAGCTTGGTGCCAGCTGCAAACCTGCTGAGGCTGCACTGATTCCATTCCTCTGCCCATGTTGCTCTCCCTTCCAACGTGGTGTCATCTGCAGATTTACTGGCAGCTTGTGGCAACCAACCTCTGCACAAGAGCCACAGGGTCCAAAGGGACCTTTCCTGCTCTGCAAGGTACCACTGGTCTGGCTGTTCATAGGCAGAACCCTCCTGAGGCCCAACAGCTTTCTTTAAGGTAAGTCCCATCGTGAATGGGGGACAGGAGCATGTTTTAACCATGTTCCCTTTGCTCCCTCCCTTTACTGCTCTGCTGCTTGTGCCAGTTCAGAGGCTTATGCCATATTCTGATGCTCCACCAGATGCCACTGAGCTCTGTGAAACTGATGCCAAGAGTGCCCTAGGAGAGTTGGTCTGTGTGGCTGCTGAGCTTCAGCTGCACCAGAGCTCTCCCTGGGGCTCTCTGTTCCTTGGGGCAGGAACACCTAACAGAGCACAGGCCCTGGAGAACCTGCTGCTGGTGGAAAGCCAACAGGACCTTTAAAGGACCTGGTGGTGGTGAGGTTCCAGACAGGTTCCTCAGCAGTGTGCCTCACTGGAGCCCTGCAAGCCATGAGGAGGATGGGTTCTGGGGTTCCTTCCTAAGTGAGTCAGGGGACACCTGCTCTACACTGAGCCCTGGGTGAGAGCCCACAAGCAGTAGCTGGGCTATGACAGCCCTTGCAGGCAGCAGGGGTTGGCTGAACCTTCTCACTGGGCAGTGATCAAGAGGAGAGCTTCAGAGGAAGACTTCAAACTGCCGTGAGGGAAGCGATGCTCAGCTCAGGAACTTCAGGCTGTTTGCCTGTGGCAAGCAGGGGAATGATCCCAAGGGCATTGCTCCCTGCCTTCCTCATGCTTCAGGCTGCAGGAATCCCTTTTCCCTGGATTTTGAGGGACAAAGCAAGTGAGGAGCATGGGCAGGAGCGTGGGCAGGGCAGGCAGGGGCTGGGCCTGCTTAAGCACCACGGACAGAGGTAGCCTCAGGACCCTTTGGCCCCGGGGAGAGCTCAGCATGGTCCTGCCTGTCCTCAGCAGCTGTGGCTCCTTCTGCACTGCTGAGCCACACACCTTGGGTACCAACACCAACGACCTGCCAGGGGCAATGGCTTTGAGCTGGAAGAGAGGGGATTGAGAATGGAGGTTAGGAAGAAATTCTTTCAAGTGAGGGTGGGGAGACACTGGCACAGGTGGCAGAGGGAGGTTGTGGCTTCTCCCTCTAGCCAGCAGTGTGCACTTGCAGCCCAGAAAGGCAAGCAGAGGCTGGGCTGCAGCAGGAGCAGTGTGGGCAGCAGGGCCAGGGAGGTGATTCTGCCCCTCTGCTGTGCTCTGCTCAGAGCCCACCTGGAG
>VWZI01021245.1:90877-104858 GCA_013396835.1 Psilopogon haemacephalus | reverse complement strand
AAGCCCTTCTGAGGTGCAATCCCTTTGGAAAGGAGTTTTGAACCTGTTTTCCCCCCCCTGAGTCAGCCTCTCCCTCTTCCCCAGCTGCCCAGGTCAGCCTCACCCAGGCTGGCTTAGGGGATTAAACCTATTGGCCTGGACTTGGAGCAAGCAGAGGAAGTGTGGTGGGGAAAGAACTGCTCTTGGCCCAAGAGGAGTCACAGAAGGGTTTGGGTTGAAGGGAGCTTCAAGATAGCACTTCCCAACCTCCTGCCCTGGACAGAGACACCTTCTGCTAGACCATGCTGCTCCAGGCCACATCCAACCTGGCCTTCAATGTCTCCAGGGAGCAGGCATCTATCACCTCTTTGGGCAACCTGCTCTAGTGTCTCCCCATCTTCACTGGAAAGAATTTCTTTCTAATCTCCACATGAGCCAAGAGTGTGCACAGGCAGCTCAGCCAGCCAACCGTGTCCTGGGCTGCATTCAGAGCAGCATTACCAGCAGGGCAAGGGAGGGGATTCTCCACTCTGCTCTCCTCAGACCCCACCTGGAGTACTGTGTGCAGCTCTGCAGCCCCCAGCACAGGAAGGACATGGAACTGCTGGAGAGAGTCCAGAGGAGGGCTGCAGCAGCTCTGCTCTGAGGACAGGCTGAGAGAGTTGGGGCTCTGCAGCCTGGAGAAGAGAAGGCTGCCAGGAGACCTTAGAGTAACCTTCCAGTATCTGAAGGGGGCTACAGGAGGGCTGGGGAGGGACTGTTCACAAGGTCTTGTAATGACAGGACAAGGGGGAATGGGATCAAATTGGCAGAGGGGAGATTTAAACTGGATGTTAGGAGGAAGTTCTTCACCGTGAGGGTGGTGAGGCACTGGCACAGGTAGCCCAGGGAGGTTGTGGCTGCTCCCTCCCTGGATGTGTTCAAGGCCAGGCTGGATGAGGTCTTGAGCAACCTGATTTAGTGGGAGGTGTCCCTGCCTATGGCACAGGGGGGGTGGAACTGGCTGAGCTTTGAGATCTCTTCCAACCTAAACCATTCTATGATTCTATGACCCCAAAACAAAATGATCCACACCATGAGGGTTTTTTTTCCCCCCCTGCTTTTTGTTGCTTCCTCCATGTATCCAACAGCCTGGAGAAGAGACTCCACCAGCCCTGCCCTTTGGGATCAGGAAGGCAAAAATCAGTGCATCCATTTGAATCAAGTGCAGAAGAAGCCTCAAACCACCTTCACAACCTTCTTCTGGCTGAGGACACCCCAGGGAGAGCGAGGACAGAACCAGGGCCCTGCTGTGCACAGCCTTGGGGGTTTTGCTGCCACCTCTCCTGCTGCACCCACAGGAAACAGAGTGGCTGCAGCTGGGTGCACTCAGCCACCCCCAGCACCTCATCAAGGGGATCCCTGCTCTGCTGTGGCTTCCTGCCTCCACACAGGCCACCACCAGGAGCCACTGCCTCCTCCTGCCCCTCTGCTTGGCACTGGGGAGGGTGCACCCTGCCATAGGCCAAGGAGCAATGGATGGAAGCTGCAGCACAGGAGGTTGCAGCTCCACACCAGAGGCAACTTCTTGCCTGTGTGGGTCCCAGAGCAGTGGCACAGGCTGCCCAGAGAGGTTGTGGAGTCTCCTTGTGTGGAGCCTTTGCAGACTCTGTCTGGATGTGTTGCTGTGTGCCCTGAGCTAGCTTGGATGGTCCTGCTGTGGCAGGGGGGTTGGACTGGATGAGCTCTTTGGGTCCCTTCCAGCCCCTGACATCCTCTGAGCCTGGGATCCTATTGAGCCATATTGGTGACCTCTGCTAGTATCAGGTGAGCTGAGTGGGCTGTGAACAGGTTTGGCTTGAACTGTTTCTGAGGGTGTAGCTGAAGGTGAAGCTGAGGCTGTAGCTGAGGGTGCAGCTCCCCTTGCCCTCCATCCACAGGGGCTGTCAGAGGCAGGATGGTTCTGGTGCCATCCCAGCAGGGCTGTCAGAAGCAGGANTGTGGTGCCATCTGAGCAGGGCTGTCAGAAGCAGGATGGTTCTGGTGCCATCCCAGCAGGGCTGTCAGAAGCAGGATGGTTCTGGTGCCATCCCAGCAGGGCTGTCAGAAGCAGGATGGTTCTGGTGCCATCCCAGCAGGGCTGAAGCCCTGACAGTTTGTGAGTACTGATGCAAGAGATAGAGCAAGTGCTGAGCTCAGGCCCTGGCTGTGACCCACATTTGGAGCTGTCTTCATGGCAGAGAATGTTTTAGTTCACTCCTCCACAGTGAGAAGTGATAGAAGGGGAGGAAATGGCCTCAGCTTCACCAGAGGAGCTTCAGGCTGGACATGGGGGAAGATTTTTTTTCACTGAAGGGATTGTCAAGCTGGAACAGGGACACCATAGAATGGTCTGGGTTGGAAGCTTATCCAGTCCAACCTCCTGTGCAGGCATCTTCCACTAGAGCAGGTTGCTCACAGTCCTGTCCAGCCTCACCTTGAATACCTCAACCACCTCCCTGGGCAACCTGTTCCAGTGCTCCACCACCTTCCTGGTGCAGAACTTGCTCCTAGCATCCAACCTAAATCTGCTCCTCTCTAGTTTGAAGCCATTCCCCCTCCTCCTATCACTGCAGTCTCTTTCCAGCCTTCTTGTAGCCACCTTCAGGTACTGGAAGGTCATTGTTAGGTCTCCCCAGAGGCTCCTCTTCTTCAGACAGAAGACTCCATGCCAGGATGTGTTTATAAAGCTGTGTAGATGTGGTGCTCAGGGATGTGGTTTAGTGGGGGACTTCAGATCCTGGAAGGCCACTCCAAGGTCTCCTGGCAGCCTTCTCTTCTGCAGGCTGCAGAGCCCCAACTCTCTGTGCCTGTGCTCAGAGCAGAGCTGCTGCAGCCCTCTCAGCTGCATCTTGGTGGCCTCCTCTGCACTGGCTCCACCACTTGCATGTGCTGCTTGTGCTGGGGGCTGCAGACCTGCAGACAGTACAGTGCTCCCAATGGTGCTCCCAAGGGGCTGTGACCCCCACCTCATGCCCAAGCCCCCATCTGGGCAGTGTTTCTCAGAACTGTTCTTCTCTTTCTGGCTGTCATTCCCCACCCACACCAGCCCAGCTGATATGGATCAGCTTTTCCCATCACCAGGGCCACGGTGCCTTATCAATAGTTTGGGGGGGGATGATTCTTATCTGCCCTGGGGGAGCTGACACAGACTCTCCTCATGGGCCTAGCAGATGGGAGGATGCGACACCTCCAGGACCACCACTCCATGACCCTGCTGGTGGGAGCATGCTCATCACTTCCAGCCTGGCCCACTCTAGCATTCTGTGTTGAGGATGTCCCTGATGACTGCAGGGGGAGGTTGGAGTAGATGACCTTTGGAGATCCCTTCCAGCCCTGAGCATTCTAAGATTCTGTGTTGAGAATGTCCCTGCTGACTGCATGAGGAGGTTGGAGTAGATGACCTGTGGAGGTCCCTTCCAGCCCATTCCATTCCATGATTCTATGATCTTCCCTGGATGCATCCTGGTCCAGCAGCTTGGCTTTGGGACAGGTGGACACACACTTTACTGGATACATCCTCCAGTTGGAACTAGATGACCTTTGAGGCCCCTTCCATCTCAGACCATTCCATGATCCTTAATGTCCTTTCCAACCCCAAACCATTCCAGGCTGTCCTGAATGAAAGTAACCAATTCCAGCTAAGAGGCTGGAAGTGAAGCCTTGGAGCTCCCCTGGGCAGGGTTTGGTGTGAGCAGAGCCATGAGGAGCTGCTTCACCTCTGCCTACAGCAGGGCTTGGCAGGGGCATGGAACAGTGTGGGGCAGCAGTTTTGGTGAGACAGCTGGGATTGAACCCCCAGAATTCCCACTGGATGCACAGCTCAGCTGTGCTGGGAAAGGACTGTGGTGACCTGGCTGTCCCCTGCTCAAGGAGTGATGGTTTGAGCCCCTGAGTGACTCACTGCCAATGTCCTCTGGGATGGTATGGAACAACATGGGGTGGTATGAGGCAAAGTAGGGTAGCATGGGATGGTGTGGGATGGCCACGGGATGGTGTGGAATGGCAATGAGATGGTGTGGGACAATGTGAGCTAGCAAGGAATGATGTGGGGTAGCGTGGGACAATGTGGGATGGTAGCATGGGAGGGTGTGGAATGGTCTGAGCTGGCATGGAATGGTGTGAGACAGTAGAGTGGTTTGGGATGGTATGAGACTGTGTAGAATGATTTGGGCTGGCATGGGCTGGGGAAGTGCTGCAGAATGTTTTGGGCTGGCATGGGCTGGGGAAGTGCTGCAGAATGATTTGGGCTGGTGAAGTACTGCAGAATGATTTAGGCTGGCATGGGCTGGGGAAGTGCTGCAGAATGATTTGGGCTGGCATGGGCTGGGGAAGTGCTGCAGAATGTTTTGGGCAGGTGTGGGATGGTTTGGGACAGTGTGGGATGGTGAGGAAATGTCAGTGCCCACAGGCATGGCAGCATGTGGGGCTGAGAGGCCCCATGCCCAGTCAGGCTCTGCAGGAGCCACCCTGGCAGGCTGGGATCTGAGCTCTAGAGCTAAGTCCTGGTTAAAACCCAACCACCCACATGTCGGAGAATGCCCTCAGCCACTTCTTCCTTTACATGCAAGAGCCTTTTTGCTGTCTCCTTGCAGATGTTCAGCATCTTGATAAAGCTTTGAGGTTTTTCTTTTCTTTCAGCTCAGACTTTGTCTCCTGAAGCTTGCTGGAGCTGCTGCCAGATGACCTCAATATATTTGTGCCACACGGTTCAGTGCTTCCCCTCTGACAGCATTTCCTTCTCCAAAGCACTGCCTTCACCCGTGATGGCCAAGCTGTGGCACAGGGCACTGTGGTCTCACCACTGAGGTGAAGCAGGAGAGGTTCTCCACATCGACAAGCAGCAGCAGTGTCCTGGAAAGCAGCACTGGGCACCATGACGGTGGTATCCCCAGGGTAGGTGGGTCGTAGGCTGGCTGCAGAGCCCTGCATGGGTGGCAGAGGTGTTCAAGTGAAAGAGCAGACAGCTTGGCACAGATGGCAAGGCTGGGCCACCCCACAAGCTCAGGAGTGGGCTTGATGGAGGGTTGGCATCCTGCCACACACCGCAGAGCTGAACCTTCTGCACGACTCCAGGAGGTATTTCTCTGTCCACAAGCTCATGGCTTGACCAAGCTGCAGCCTGGCTTAAGTTGTGCCTATGGTGAAGGTGTTCCCCGTGCACACGTTGATGGTGCTCCCCATGCACAGCTTATGGTGCTCCCCATGCACACATTGATGGTGTTCCCCATGCACATCTTAGTGATGCTCCTCATCCACAGCTTGGTGGTGACCCCCACCACAAGCAGCACGCTCCAAACGCACCCAGCTGTAAGTAAATCCTCAAGCTTCAAGGAGAAATTCTCAGCTCCCCATCCCAGTATCTCCATCAGCTATCAAGTGGGTGATTAAAATCTGCATGGTAGCTGCAGAGCAGATAAGGGTGGCTGAGGGCACCGAGCCTCCGTCATGACATAACTCCCTCCTTTGGGGTGCCTCAGCACCCTGCAGCCCGTCACAGGAAGACACCTATATTTGGCAGGCAGTGGGGACACCTCTGCCTCCCTGCCCCATAAAACACTGCCCCTGCCCAGGGACCAGCCAGAGAGGCCTGGACCAGCCAGCCCCACGCCTGCTCCCACCGCGCCACCAGGATGACTCCCTCCTTGAAGGCTGCTTTGGCTCTCCTCTCCCTGCTCCAGCTCGCCTGGGCCAGCCCCCTGACCACTCCTCCTCCCAAGCAAAAGCTCTTTGAGATCATTCGCCACATCCACCTCTACACCTCGGGAGCACAGGTGAGTGCTGCTGCACCTCTTGGCTTGCGGCACGGAGGAACCTTCTTCATCCTCATGATGGCAGTGATGATGATGATGACGATGATGACGATGATCCTTGCTGCTTTGGCACCCCAGACCCTTTCAGCCCAGGCTTCAGGTGCTCAGCACTTAGCTTGGTGGTACAAGAGGTTCCTGGGGTTGGGCATAGTGAAATTTTCCACCTGATGTTGGGCACATTGCAGGAAAAAACTGCTGGGAAATGAAACAACCTTCCCCAGACCTCCCTCTCCACAACCTTCCCCAGACCTCCCTCTCCACAACCTTCCCCAGACCTCCCTCTCCACAACCTTCCCCAGACCTCCCTCTCCACAACATCTCCTAGGCCTCCCTGTTCAGCAGACAGAACTATGCTGGGGTGACTGGGACAGCTTGGTGGTGGGAACCTGGTGGCCTGACACTGTGCTAGCTGTTGAGGAGGTCTCTGCTCCAACCCATAGCACCCAGAGCCTCTCCCAAGCCTTGCCAAACAACTGCTTAAAATTACTTAGTCAGCCTGGCTGCATCTTCCTAGGAGCTTGTTTGGGACCAGTGTGGTGGTGGTGGCAGCACTCAGGCTTCTTCTGTCCCAGAGAGGGCAAAGCTGGTGGCTCCTTGAGGACAGTCTCTTAAAGATGGTCTTGTGAATGATGGTTTCCTACTGATGGTCTTCTACTGATGATGGTCTTCTAATGAGGGTTTTGTAATGCTGGTCTCTGAGCGATGCTCTCCTCGTGATGGTCACCAAGTGATGACCTCCTAGTGATGGCTTTCCCTTTTCTTTCCTCCCCAGATCCCCTGCAATGACACCCGAGTGGCACAGGTCATGTTCACGGATCAGAACGTAAGAGCTGATGGAGGGGGTGGGTGGAAAATTAATTTATGATAGACACAGACAGAGCCCAGGTGGCAGAGGCTGTTGGGTCAAGTGCCAGCTGGTGAAGGTGACAAAATTCCAGGGCAATGTCCCTTAGAGAAGACCAGCCCCAGTTGGTCCCTTGTGATTACAGCAGTGGGATCAAAGTTGATTAGAAATTCAGAATGAAGTAGGAGCTGCAGGGCAGGGATTGTCCTCCTGTGCTCAGCACTGGTGGGGCCATGCCTTTGGGTGCTGCATTCAGTTTTGGGTCCCTCACTCCAAGAAGGACACTGAGGGGCTGGAGCTGATCCAGAGAAAGGTAATGAAGCTGGTGAAGGCTCTGGAGAACAGGGCTGGGGAGGAGCTGCTGAAGGAGCTGAGAGCATTTACTCTGGAGAAAGGGAGGCTGAGAGGAGACTCAATCTCTACAGCTCCCTGAAAAGAGGTTGGAGCTGGGTGGGGGTTGGGCTCTTCTCCCAAAAGAACAAGGGATAGGATGAGAGGGAATGTGCTCAAGTTGCACCAGGGGAGGTTTAGGTTGGGCATTAGAAGAAACTTCTTCACTGAAAGGGTTCTCAAAGCCTGGAGCAGGCTGCCCAGGGTCGAATCCCCACCCCTGAAGGTGTTTGACAGCAGCAGAGCTGTGGTGCTGAGTGCCACAATTTAGCCCCAGCCTTGGCAGAAGCAGAGGATGGCTGAGCTGGGTGAGCTGAAAGGGCTCCTCATAGAGTCATAGAATCAGGCAGGTTGGAAGAGGAGCTCCAAGCTCATCCAGCCCAACCTAGCACCCAGCCCCAGCCAATCAACCAGCCAATGGCACTCAGTGCCCATCCAGGCTTTGCTTCAACACCTCCAGGGATGGGGACTCCACCACCTCCCTGGGCAGCCCATTCCAATGCCAATCACTCTCTCTGCCAACAACTTCCTCCTAACATCCAGCCTGAACCTGCCCTGCCACAGCTTGAGGCTGTGTCCAAGCAGAGCAATCCCAGGACTGTGTGGAACCTCCCAGCAGCCCTGGGCACTTTGACAGGCAGCAGCAAATTAGATCAGCTCGGGGGTTCTGATGTTCTGATGTTCTTCTCTCCTTCCTGTGGGCAGCTGTCGGAGCAGGAGCTGCTGTGCCAGGCTGTCAAGGCCCTCAGCAAAGTCAGCAAGTGCAAGAAGGACTACGAGCCCATCATCAGCAACCTGCAGAGCCTGCGTGGCAAGGAGGTGAGCAGCAGCTCTGCCCCCTCCCTGCTCCATGGCTGTGCCCCCCCCTACCCATGCCAGCTTTGTGAAGTGTGGGTCCTGGTGCAGTGCCAGCTCCCCACAGGCACCCACAGGAGGGGTCAGGCCACTGCTGTGGTGCAGGGAAAATGGGTGAATATCTCCTGGGCTGGTGGCTACTGGGGAGGGGCATGGGGGGAAGGTGGTGGAGTCGCTGTCCCTGGAGGTGTTGAAGCAAAGCCTGGATGGGGCTCTTAGTGCCATGCTCTGGTTGGTTGGATAGGGCTGGGGGATAGGTTGGGCTGGGTGAGCTTGGAGGTGTCTTCCAACCTGCCTGATTCTATGATTTATCATTCTATGATTTTATAATGGTTCTGTGATTCTATGACTCTCTGATTCTGTGATTCTATGACTCTCTGATTCTGTGATTCTATGACTCTCTGATTCTCTGACCCTATGATTTTATGATTCTGTGTCTCTATGATCCTATGAATCTATGATTCTATGATCCTGTGATTTTATGATTCTGTAATTCTATGACTCTATAATTCTGTGACTCTATGATTCTATGATCCTGTGATTCTATGATTCTATCACTCTATGATTCTTGTCCTGAGCAGAGGACAGATTCCCACCCTCCTGGTCCCATCCCCTTGTGAGATGGAGCCCAGCAGAAAAAAACCCTTTGCTTGGGCTGGTAGCCAACACCCCCAGCTCCTCCACCCTGCTGGCAGCAGCTCTGATGTCACAGAATCACAGAATGGTTTGGGTTGGAAGGGACCTTAGAGACCATCTCATTCCCGTTAGAGCAGGCTGCTCAAGGGAACCTTGATGATCATCCAGATCCAACCCCCTGCCGTGGGCAGGGACACTTCCCTCTAGCCCAGGTGGCTCAAGGTCTCATCCAGCCTGGCCTTGCACACCTACAGGGATGAGATGCTCACAAATTCTACTCTGGGCAGGGACATTTCCCTCTAGCCCAGGTGGCTCAGGGTCTCATCCAGCCTGGCCTTGCACACCTGCAGGGATGAGATGCTCACAAATTCTGCTCTGGGCAGGGACACTTCCCTCTAGCCCAGGTGGCTCAGGGTCTCATCCAGCCTGGCCTTGCACACCTGCAGGGATGAGATGCTCACAAATTCTGCTCTGGGCAGGGACACTTCCCTCTAGCCCAGGTGGCTCAGGGTCTCATCCAGCCTGGCCTTGCACACCTGCAGGGATGAGATGCTCACAAATTCTGCTCTGGGCAGGGACACTTCCCTCTAGCCCAGGTGGCTCAGGGTCTCATCCAGCCTGGCCAGGGATGAGACGCCCACGAATTCTATTCCTCACCACCCTGATAGGGCAGAACTTCTTCCTAATGGTTTGTTTTTGGTTTTGCTTCTTTTTCTCCTTCCCCAGAGCTGCTCCCTGAGCCACGACAATGAGATCTACCTGCGCCGCTTCCTGCCAGCCCTGGGCAACTTCACGCAGAGCCTGTACCGGCGCCTGGGCACGCCAGGGGCACACCGCGATGGGCACCGCTCTGCTGCCAGCCCCAGGCACCTTCCTGCTGCTACCTCTTAAAAATAGGTTGTGCTGAGTGGTTTTTGCAGCTCCTCTCTGCGTGCACTTCCTCAGCTCTGCCCCTGCCCCTCCTTCCTACCCCCCAAACGCAAGGCGCGGGGGGCAGCCAGCGTCGCTGGGGAAGTGTTCTCACCACCAAGCCCCTTCCTGGCAGCTCCCTGGCACCTCCCAAGCTTCCCATCCAAGTGTGTTAGGCATATGCCTCGAGCTTGGCAGGAGGAGGCTGCCCTCAGAGCTCCCTCGCAGCCCTGTGGCCCTTCCAGCCAGCATAAGGCAGGATGTGGCCCCTTGGGAGGGATGGATCTGATCTCTTTGGAGGGATGGATCTGATCTCTTTGGAGGGATGGATCTGATCTCTTTGGAGGGATGGATCTGATCTCCTTAGAGGGATGGCTGTGATCTCTTTAAAGGGATGGATCTGATCTCCTTAGAGGGATGGATCTGATCTCCTTAGAGGGGTGGATGTGGTCTCTTTAGAGGGATGGATCTGATATCTTTAGAGGGATGGATCTGATATCTTTAGAGGGATGGATCTGATCTCCTTAGAGGGATGGATCTGATCTCCTTAGAGGGATGGATCTGATCTCCTTAGAGGGATGGATGTGACCCCTTGGGAGGGATGGATGTGATCTCTTTAAAGGGATCTGCCACAGCCCCCACCCTGGGGGGATGGATGTCATAGACTCACAGAATCAGTCAGGGTTGGAAGGGACCACAAGGATCATCTAGTTCCAACCCCCACTGCCATGGGCAGGGACACCCTACCCTAGAGCAGGCTGGGCACCCCCTGAGAGGAATCTGACCCCTTGAGAGAGGGTTAGAACCCCATGGGAGGGATGTAGCTGTCCCCTCCAGAGGGATCTGACTCTTGGGAGTGATGGATGTGAACCTCCTGGGAGGAATTTGATCCCTCAAGAGAAGGTTAGAACCCCATGGGAGGGATGTAGCTGTCCCCTCCAGAGGGATCTGACTCTTGGGAGTGATGGATGTGAACCTCCTGGGAGGAATTTGATCCCTCAAGAGAAGGTTAGAACCCCATGGGAGGGATGTAGCTGTCCCCTCCAGAGGGATCTGACCCTTGGGTGTGATGGATCTGTCCCCTCAAGAGGGCTGCAACCCCCTGGGAAGGCTCACAGGAGGATTTTCCTGGCTGGGAGGGGCACAGAATCACAGAATTGTCCAGGGTTGGCAGGGACCTCAAGGATCACACTGGGATGGGGTGGCCAAGGAGGTCGAGCTTTCAACTCCCCCACCTACTGAAAACCAAACCCCAATTATCTGCTTCCTGTTCCTCTTAGTGCAGGGAGGCTTCTTCATAATCATCTTCTCTTCCTAAAGAGATCAAAATCTGGGCTGAGATGATGCATCTCTCACTTTCAAGCTCCTACAAGCAGCTCAGAGCTGGGGGGGAGACAACATCTCAGTGGGAGCAGAGCTGGGGAAGTGCAACAACAGAGGGCAAAAACGCAGAGGGAAGGGAAAAGGCACAGAAGGAAGAGGAAGGAGCAAAAGGAAGAGGAAGGAGCAGAGGGAAAGGAGCTGCCAGACCTGTCAGTGCACCCTCAAATGTTTTTGTTTGTTTTTTCTTTTCCCTGTGCTTTTAAGGTGTCTTTTCTTGTTGGGCTTTTAAGTTATTGCTAGTGATGAGCAGGAGAGCCTGCAGGCTAACTTTGGATCTCCTGGGTGGGTGCTCCTTGGCACCACAGCTGCCAGAGTTTATTTATTATCCTATTTTATTTAAGTAACTTATTTTTTTATACCATGTAACCTGAAGATGCAAGACCAGGGGGAAAAAAAAAAAAAAACAACCAAAAAAACCCAACAAAACCAAACCAGCAACACACACCCTGGGTTGTCCAAAAGCTTTTTCTTCATTTGGGGACCCAAACCGAAGAGGAAAGAGCCAGAATTTGGGTGGTTTCAGCTGGAGAAGAGCAGTTCCTGTGGATCACAGCCCTGGTTAAAGTGCTGCTACCTCAGCCCTAGGGACCTCTTCACTGCCTGACTCCCCTCTCCCCCAGGCCAGCTGAGCCTGTGCTGATCTGTAATTTATTGTCCTCTCCTCCCTATTTAAGATATTTGTATTCTGACAGAGTTAATATATTCCAATTGTTCTCCTCTCTGGACGTCTCGGGTTGATGTTAGTGGATTGTTGTTGTTGTCTTTGCACTGATGTGACCAGAAAGTGTTTCAGGGCTTGAGCAATAAAGGACTGAGGAAGGAGCTCTGAGTGCCTCTGGTTTGTGCTGCTGGTTCCTCTCTCCTGGCCTCGGGCACTTAAGGAAGGTCAGCAGGAGGAGCTTGCCCCCCTTGGCCAGCTGGCACAGGGGCAGTGGGGTGGGGGAGGCTGCTGTTTATGGGGGGGAAAAAATCACCAAACCTCCACATTTCATCACTGAGAGGTTCCCAAGGCAGCAAAAGCACCAATGAACCTCCTCAGAGGAAAACATGGGGTTAAGGGAAGGGTTGGAGGAGAGGGATCACAGGCTCAGAGGATGTCAGCAGTTGGAAGGGACCCAAAGAGCTCATCCAGTCCAACCCCCCTGCCACAGCAGGACCATCCAAGCTAGCTCAGGGCACACAGCAACACATCCAGGCACAGTCTGCAAAGGATCCAGACAAGGAGGCTCCACAACCTCTCTGGGCAGCCTGTGCCACTGCTCTGGGACCCACCCAGGCAAGAAGTTGCCTCTTGTGTTGAGCTGCAACCTCCTGTGCTGCAGCTTCCATCCATTGCTCCTTGGCCTATGGCAGGGAGCAGTGAGCAGAGCCTGTCCCCCCCCTCCTGACCCCCAGCCCTCAGATATTGATAAACATTGATTCAAAACATTGATTTGGGGCCAGATCCCTGGAGGTGGTTTTGGCCAGGCTGGCAGAGGCTGTGGGCAGCCTGATCTAGGGTAGGGTGTCCCTGGGCATGGCAGAGGGGTTGGGACTGGCTGATCCTTGTGGATCCTCTATAATCCTTCCATCTCTTACTGATTCACCTTAAACACCTCCAGGGATGTGGCCCCAAACACCTCCCTGCAGGGGCAACCCCTTCCAGCCTCTCACCACTCTCATGCTCAACAACTTCCTCCTCACCTCCAGCTTTGCTCCATTCCCCCCTAGTCCTGGCACTCCCTGACAGCCTCAAAAGTCCCTCCCCAGCTTTTTTGTAGAAGATCCCCTGGGAGCCTCCTCACTCAGCTCAGACAGCATGTGGGGGTGTTGGACTCGATGATCTCTTTGGTTCCCTTCCAACCTCCAACAGCCTGTGATGAGGAGGGGAATGGCAGTGGAGAAAACCCAAGGCCATGTCTCTGAAGCAGGCAACTTCCTTCAGCAGGGCAACAGCAGCAGGCTCAGCCCTGGGCAGCAGCTGGGCCAGAGGTGCTGCTCAGGCTCTGGCAATGACCCTGGCACCCCAAAAGTGCTGAGGTGGGAGCTGTGCCAGGGCCAGAACCATCTCTCCAGCTCAGGGCTAGCAGCTGCCCTCAGGAGAGGCCAGAGGAACCTTCTCCTTCTCTGGTGACCTCCCCATCACACCATGACGCAGCTTTCCACCATGATTCAGCCTGAGCAGCTCAAAAGTTGCAAGCTTACATTTTCCTGTCCATTTAGCATTTTCTGCTCATTTACTCCAGTTTCAGAGATTTCCACCCTGATCACCAGGGAAAACACCCAAACCCCCTGCCTGCCTGCCTGCCTTTTGAGGCTATCAGGGAGTGCCAGGACTGGGGGGAATGGAGCAAAGCTGGAGGTGAGGAGATTGAGGCTGGAGGTGAGGAGGAAGTTGTTGAGCATGAGAGTGGTGAGAGGCTGGAATGGGTTGCCCCTGAAGGGAGGTGTTTGGGGCCAGATCCCTGGAGGTGTTTTTGGCCAGGCTGGCAGAGGCTGTGGGCAGCCTGCTCTAGGGTAGGGTGTCCCTGGGCATGGCAGGAGGGGTTGGGACTGGCTGCTCCTTGTGGTGCCTTCCAACCCTGACTGATTCTATGATTCTATGTCAGGTTGGAGTTATATGTAAACAAGAGTGAAACTCCTTCACAGTTTCTGAGCTCATGTTCTAATTAACTGCCCCATGGCACTTAGTGCCTCAGCAGCCTCCTCTTAAACACCTCCAGGGTGCTAAAAGCAATAATTATCAGCAGATGCTTCTCCCATCCACATGCACCTGCGGTACCTCCCTGCACAAACGATCCTGCTCTCACACCACGACAAGGGGAGCTGGGGCTGGAACTGGCTGATCCTTGTGGTCCTTTCCAACCCTGCCTGATTCTACGACCTTTCGAGGTCCCTTCACGACCCATCCAGGCCGGGATTCGACAGTTCGGTGCCAGGCAGGGAGCTTCCCCCACCAACCCTGCCCCCACCCCCGGTGCCAGCGCAGGGGCACTTATCTGCTCGCCATCAACCTCCCACCCCTGGGCCAACCTCTGTCTGAGTCAGTGGCAGCAGCAGCAGCTTCAGCAGGGGCATTTTTTGTTGTTGTTTGGCAGGAGACAAAGCCGAGGTCGCCTTCGTTCGGGCTGCTCCCGGCGCGGCGCAGCTCTTATCGAGCATCTTTTTTTTTTTT
>VWZI01021245.1:68542-89490 GCA_013396835.1 Psilopogon haemacephalus | reverse complement strand
TTTTTCCAACAGGTTCAGCAATTTCGCAGCCATAAATGGAGAGGTCCCTGCCAGCCCGGCACAGGCAGGTAGAGATCGATCTCCCCCCAAAAATCCAGCCGCGGGGAAAGCTTCAGGAGGGGCTGGCCATGAGCATCCTCCGGCGGCAGCTGCTGATGATGCTCCCCAGCCTCCTGCTGCTGCTGCTGCTGCTGCTGCTGGCAGCCTGCCGGGGCCGCTCGGCCACCTTGCTGCCACCCACCGCCAACTTCCTGCGGGAGAACCTCATCCTGCTCAGCCAGCTGCTCCGCAACCAGGTAGGCACAGCCTTCACCCTCTGCCGGCCGGGCTGGGTGATGCTGAGGTGCAGGATGGTGCCGAGCAGGCTGCTGGAGGGATGCTGGGGACAGGTGTGCAGCTGCTTGACTGCTTCTCTCCGCAGCCTGGAGAGGAGAAGGCTTCGAGGATGCCTTAGAGTAGCCTTCCAGGAGGGCTGGGGAGGGACTATGGACAAGGTCTGGTGATGAGAGGAAGAGGAGGAGGAGGAAGAATGGGTTTGAAGTGGTGGAGGGGNCACATTGGGTGCTTCTGTGCACCACAACCTCCCTGCAGGTGGATGCTGTGCTCCACAAACCTCCCTGCAGCTGTTCAGGACCAGGCTGGATGTGGTCAAGAGTGATCTGTTCTAGCAGGAGGTGTCCCTGCCTATGGCACAGGGGGGTTGGAACTGGCTGAGCTTTGAGCTCCCTTCCAACCTAAACCATTCTCTGATTCTCTCCTCTGTGTCTCGCCGAAGGTGCCCTGTCATGAGATTCCTGTGGCAGATGTTTTTGCAGGTGATAAGGTAAGAGAGAAGTTTAACTTCTCTTTGGGTGTGCCAGGCAGGGGGCAGAGGCTGCCAGGGGCTGGAGGAGAGCACAAGGGGGGATGTGGAGTCCTGGTGTGGTGCTGCATGGCAGCAAGGAGACCAGCAAGAGCCCCAAGCAGGGATGCTGAGCTGCTTGGACTGGTCCTTAGTGCCATGGTTGAGTTGATGGGATAGGGCTGGGTGCTAGGTTGGACTGGATGAGCCTGGAGGTCTCTTCCAATTTGGCTAATTCTATGAGCCCCAGGCAGTGGTACTGGGCTGCCTGACTGGTCCTTATTGCTCCCAGTACCCACCATGGGTGGCACAGGAGCAAGGAGCCTATCATGAGCTCTGAGCAGTTATTCTGGGCTACCAGGTTGATCCTAACTGCTCCCAGCATGGGTGGCACAGGAGGAAGGAGCCCATCATGAGCCCCAGGCAGTGGTGCTGGACTGGTCCCCTTGCTTCTTCTGCCCAGCACTGTTGCCCTCACTCTCCCACACACATCTCCAGCTCCAGCCAAAGCAGTGCCAGGAGCAAAGGAGGAGACCAGAGGGGTGGGCAAGGATGGGCAGGGGGTGCTGGATGGTTTGGTGGTTGGCACTGGAGTGAAAGCTGAGGAGATAGAATAAAATAAGAATTAGAATAGAATAGGCCAGGTTGGAGGAGACCTCCAAGCTCACCCAGAGACTCCAGCTCCACCTGGCCATTGTGATCCTGGGCAAGCTGCTGTGGGTGCCCCTGCTAAAGCAGCAGGGCTGGAGTGGATGATCTCCAGAGGTCACCTCCAACCTCACCCTGCTGGGGTTCTGTGGGTGCACATCAGAGCTGTGCCAAGCTCTGCTACAGCTGAGGCTGTAGCTGTAGCCTCCTCACCAGAGAGGGGAAGGGACCCAAGCCCACCCACAGGCACAGGGAAGCTCTGAGGTAGAATCACAGGATGCTTTGGGTTGGAAGGTCCTTGGTGATCATCTAGATCTAACCCCCCCCCAGCCATGGTCATGGACACCTCCCACCAGAACAGGTTGCTCAAGGCCCCACCCAGCCTGGCCTTGGCCCCCTCCAGAGGCAAGGAGCATCTGGAGCTGCATTGTGGAGCTGCCCTTTGGGCCAGGAATGCACCATGAGTGCTGCTGCTGGAGCCATGACTGCAGAAGAAGGTTCCCAAAAGGGCCACCTCTGTCTTCTTCCAGACAGGTGATGATGTGGAGACCTTATGCAAAGCTGCTACTGTCCTAGGGGAGAGGCAGAGCTGCCACAGCTACCTGGAGGGCATCTACTCCAACTTGCTCAGGCTGCTGGAAAGGCAGAGCATGGGCCACAAGGTAAGGCAGGGAGCCTCAGCAGGCTGGGCCATGGCTTGGTACCAGGCTCCTCCAGTCAAACAGGCTGCCCAGAGAGGTGGTTGAGGTCCCAGCCCTGGAGACCTTCAAGGTCAGACTTGATGTGGCCCTGAGCCAACCTGCTCTAGGTGCAGGGGTCCCTGCTGACTGCAGGGAGGGGTTGGACAAGGTCACCTTTGAGGGTCCCTTCCAACCCAACGAATTCTGAGAATGGTTGGACTGGAGGACCTTAAAGACCTTTTCCAGCCAAACTAATCCTGTGACTCTGTGACTCTAAGCCCTTTGCAGACTTCAGCCTTCTCCCTGGCTCCCCATTCTTCCTTCCACCTCATCCTTACCTTACATGGAGAGTGCACAGGCACTGGAACAGGCTGTCCAGGGAGGTGGTGGAGTCCCCATCCCTGGAGATGTCCATGGCACTTAGGGACAGGGTTTAGTGGCCAGGGTGGGGCTGGGTTGAGAGTTGGACTCGGCACCCTCAGAGCTCTTTTCCAGCTGCAGCCCTTCCCTGCCTCCAGCCTCTCTCCCAGCAGCAGCAGCAGGCTGCAGCCCCAGGTGCCTCCAGAAGGAAGCACAGCAGGGCTCACTTCTCCCTCCTGCAGGCACCGTGTCCCGTGGCAGGAGCCTCCACCACTTCCCTGAGGGACTTCCTGGTGGCCTTGGGCAGGGTTCACCAACGCCTGGCGAAAAGCAGGAGCTGGGACTGAAAAAGAGGAGCTTGGATTCTTGCATTTCACACTCTAGCGATGCTGGATTTGCCTCAGAGCTTATTTATAGTATTTTGGGTCTTTTTTTAATAAATGTATTTTTGGACTAAATGTGCTGGAAGTCGCCTGAGAGGTTTCCTCACCTGGGAGAAAGCAGAGAGAGGAAGAGAAGGGTTGAGAAAGCTGGGGAGGGACTTTTGAGGTTATCAGGCAGGGACAGGACTAGGGGGAAGGGAGCAAAGCTGGAGGTGGGGAGATTCAGCTGGAGGTGAGGAGGAAGTTGCTGAGCATGAGAGTGGTGAGAGGCTGGAATGGGTTGCCCCTGCAGGGAGGTGTTTGGGGCCAGATCCCTGGAGGTGTTTGCAGCCAGGCTGGCAGAGGCTGTGAGCAGCCTGCTCTAGGGTAGGGTGTCCCTGGGCATGGCAGGGGGGTTGGGACTGGCTGATCCTTGTGGTCCCTTCCAGCCCTGACTGATTCTATGATTCTAAGGTGCCAACAGCACTAGGGAGCAGAATGGCACCTCTGAAGGACCCTTGGGATGCTTCCTTGAGGAGCTGCCTGGGGCTGCAGCCTGCTCTTGGCTGTGAAGGGTGGTATGGGAGAGGATAGGCTCCTAGAACTGCTTTAGCTGGAGGACTCCAGACTGCAGCAGACCTCTGGTACCTACTGTCTGGGCAGGCTGAGCCATCCTCCAGAGGGAGAAACACACTGGGAGCAGTGCAGCTGCTGCAGCAGAGAGAGCAAAGCTGAGCCTCCTGAGGCTCAAAAAGAGCAAGGGCAAGGCTCTGCACAGGGCTTGGGCAATTCCTGGTATCAACATGGGCTGGAGAGCTGCCCTGAGGAGGACTTGGAGGTGCTGAGGGGTGCAAAGCTGGACATGAGGCAGCACTGAGCACTGCCAGCCCAGAGTCAGCCTAGCCTGGGCTGATCCCCAGCAGCAGGGGCAGGGAGGGGATTCTGCCCCTCTGCTGGGCTCTGCTCAGACCCCCCCTGCAGTGCTGGGGCAGCTCTGGAGCCCTCAGCACAGCACAGACAGGGACCTGTTGGAGCAGGGCCAGAGTAGGCCACGAACATGGGAGCCAAGGGGAGACCTTCAGACTCTCTGCAAGTCCCTGAAATGAGCTTGGAGCCAAGTGGGTGTTGGTCTCTTCTCACAAGGAAGAAGTGACAGGACAAGAGGAAGTGGTCCCAAGCTGTCCCAGGACATGAGGAGCAATTTCTTCTCCAGGGCAGTGGTGGAGTCCCCACCCCAGAGGGGTTTCCCAGGTGTGCAGATGTGGTGCTGAGGGGCACAGTTTGGTGGAGATTGGTGTGCTGGGTCAGTGGTTAGACTTCATCTTAAGAGCTCTGTTCCAGCCTAGACAACTCCCTGAGCCTTGTCCAGCTCCTTGAGGCCCATCTTAGGCTCTTCAACCAACCTCATCCCACTCATCCCCTGCAGGGTCTCACAAAGCATCCTCTTGTCCTGCCTCCTCTACCTCTTCTCCAGGAGCTTGCTGCCCACTGCCCTGGAGCTTGGCTGGTCCCCACACAAGCCTGCATTCACTTCTCCACCAGCTGCTGCAGACCAGAGCTACACAGACTGCTTGAGCTGCCCCTTCCTGCCCAACCTTCTGACTCACAGCCAAGCCAGAGAGCTGCTGTGTGCCCCAGGTCACCTGAAAACCAGACAGAGGTGGGACTAGGAACCAAGGATTTTATTTGATGGGATGAACATGCTCCAGGGGCCACAGGACTGCAATATACAGTGCCAAGGAGGAGGTTTAATTGTTAACACAAAGCATAACCAGAAATAAAACAGGTGGGGGGGGGAGGGGGAACCAAACAATAAATAAGAAGAAAGTTGTTAGAGATGAGCAGAGTTTCTCCTCTCTGCAGCAGCTTGGCTAAGCAGAACTGTTGAGAAGGTGACAGTTGGAGAGGTGCAGTGCAGCCAGAGAAAGGCACTGAGGACCATTTCCCCCCCACCCCTCCTCCTCCTCTTAAAGAAAGGCTCAGGAACAAGTTGAGGATGAAGTAATTCATCTGCACAACATCAGAACAGCAGACAGCACCAGCCAGAACCTCAAGGTTAAGGTTGATGTCCTGCGATGAGGGAAACCTCCTGGTGGTGAGCCAGGGAGATGAGCACAGGAGGTGACAGCAGCTGGAGAGATCCTAGAGAGCATGGGGATGCTACTGGGAGATACTGGGCAATTCCATGCCTGCTTTAACACAGGAGAGCCAAACCCATCGGCAGCTCCACACCCTGGCAAGCCAGGGGTAAGTCCACAGAGCCCACCACACTCACAGCCAGCTCCTGGTGTCAGAGCATCCCTTCCTCTTCAATAATCTCTGCTTTCCACAATTCACACATACATCAAAAACTCAGAGCATTCCTCCCCCATCAATAATCTCTGCTCTCCAGATCACAAAACAATTCACACCACACAGACATCAAAAACTCAGAGCATTCCTCCCCCATCAATAATCTCTGCTCTCCAGATCACAATTCACACACACACACCAAAAGCTCAGAGCATTCCTCCCCCATCAATAATCTCTGCTCTCCAGATCACAAAACAATTCATACCACACACACACTGAAATCTCAGAGCATTCCTTCCCCATCACTATTCTCTGCTCTCCAGATCACAATTCACACACACACCAAAAACTCGGAGCATTCCTCCCCCATCAATAATCTCTGCTCTCCAGATCACAAAACAATTCACACCACACACACAGACATCAAAAACTCAGAGCATTCCTCCCCCATCAATAATCTCTGCTCTCCAGATCACAATTCACACACACACCAAAAACTCAGAGCATTCCTCCACCCCCTTAATAATCTCTGCTCTCCAGATCACAAAACAATTCACACACACACATCAAAAACTCCACCTCAGAAGCACAAGAAAGCAGCCAAAGCAACATTGCAACACAGCTTTTAAAAAAGGAGGAGGAAAAAAAAAAAAAAAAAGGGCAAAGCCTCCCTCTTGCCTCTGCACAGCACAAACAGCTACCAATAAAAGCACCACTTGGGGCTTTGCCTCACTTAAGAGCATGGTCCCTTGCCAGGAGCCTCAGGCTTTTGGCATTCATTTTTGCCCTCCCCAAGTGCTTTCTTTTCTTCCTTTCCCTTTTGTACAGCCAGACAGCAACTCGTGAGAGAAGAGCTCTGCATCTGAGCCAGGTGAGGACTCTTTGACCAAACAAGGGTTTGCTGCTCTGGGGTTTTGCAGCCCCAGGGTGCAAGAGGGAGAGGAGGCAGCAAAAGCTGCATGCAAAGCAGGGGAGGAATCTGGATTGGGCAGCCTAAAAACGACCAGATGAGGACTACTCCACCAAAAAAAGGGTTTGCTGCTCTCAGGTTTTACAGCCCTAGGGTGCAAGAGGAAGACGAGGCACCAAAAGCTGCATGCAAAGCAGGGGAGGAATCTGCAGCCTGAAAACGATCAGGTGAGGACGACTTGACCAAAAAAGTGTTTGCTGCTCTCAGGTTTTGCAGCCCCCGGGTGCAAGAGGGAGAGGAAGCAGTGAAAGCTGCACACAAAGCAGGGCAGGAATCTGGATTGGGCAACCTAAAAATGATCAGGTGAGGACTATTCGACCAAAAAAGTGTTTGCTCCTCTCAGGTTTTGCAGCCCCCAGGGTGCAAGAGGTAGAGGAGGCAGAAAAAGCTTCCATGTGTGTGTGCAAAGCAGGGCAGGAATCTGGATTCAGCAGACTGAAAAAACAAACCAAACCAAACCAATGGTGTCAGGAGTTGTTCAACCCTTTGGAGTTAAGAGCTGGGAGCCTTGCTTGCTAGAGTTTGCCCCACACATTTAACAGATGGAATTTCACAGCCACAGTCCAGACCTGTTTAATATTCTGTTAATATAACATACAGGCAACTAAGGAGAGATACATTGGTCAGTTGGGTTGGTAAAATATAAGCTCCATGCCAGCAAGGCATGGTTTTGATACAGCTAGAGGTGGGGGAGGAAAGGGGAGGTTCAAACTGTGCCATCTCTTGGAATTCCACATTCTGGCCCAATTTTACAGACTCACTGAACAGGCAAATCCTGACCAGGTCACACCTACTGCAGCAGGGAGTCAATGACAGCTCCTGGCTTTGCCGAACGTTTTCTGTTTGGAGAGCAAGAAAGGGAAGGGGAGAGGAGGGGGGAAACAAAACAAAAACAAATAACAGCACACACACATCACTATGCTGTCTGGGAAACAGAGGGACCAGCCACATTTCAAGTCCAAACTAACACACGGTGTTACTCTGCCACTAAACACAGCAAAAACCAAACCAAAATCCACCACCAAGGCAAAAAAAACCCAACAAAAACCCAACAACACCAAAAGCCAGGCTGAAATCTTCCCTCCCTCCCCACCCCCCACACACAACAGCACATTCCTGTGTTCAACTGACCCACAGAACCTGGCCAAATAAATATAGGAGGCAGAAGATGGGAATGAAGCAAAACAAAGCATCAGAAAATCCCCCCCAGAGAGGTCCTCCTGGACAAGATTTTGCTGCAGGTAACATTTCAAGCTTGGTTCTGCCCACCCCCACCCCCCTCTCACCCTGCTTGCCATCAGCAAACTTGATCCTGTGCCAAGTGTTCTGAGTTTTGCCCTCTCACCAGGCAAACGTTTGAAGGTTTGTGGGGGATAAGTTTGCAGGCACAAACTTGAGCCTTCCCCTGGGTTAAAATCTCCCATGACACAGAGATACTCCCAAAGTCCTTCACCTTCTACCAGTCTTGGGCCTGGATCTTCCTTTAGATGTCCTGGGTCTCTCCAGCTTCAGCAGCGACTGCCTCAAGCTTTCTTCAGTGTAAGCCAAGTAAACGTGGGAAAGGTCCACCTCAAAGGGCTGGCAGGGGAAAAAAAAACAAACAAGCCCCAAAAAGAGCATCAGAATCATTTCATGCATTGATCTGGGGACACTGTGAGCACTCATCTCTTCAAGACTGGATGGAGCACTTAGTGCCACTGGATAGGAATAGGTGATAGATCAGACTGGGTGAGCTTGGAGGTCTCTTCCAACCTGGCTTACTCTACTCTATTCCACTCTAACTACAAGCACTCATCTCCTCAAGACTGGATGGAGCACTTAGTGCCATTGGCTAGGGCTAGGTGATAGACTGGACTGGATGAGCTTGGAGGTCTCTTCCAACCTGGCTTGCTCTACTCTACTCTACTCTAACTGCAAGCACTCAACTCCTCAAGACTGGATGGAGCACTTAGTGCCATTGGCTAGGGCTAGGTGATAGATTGGACTGGATGAGCTTGGAGGTCTCTTCCAACCTGGCTTGCTCTGCTCTACTCTACTCTAACCCAACTACAAGCACTCATCTCTTCAAACTGGATGGAGCAGTCTGTGCCATTGGCTAGGGCTGGGTGATAGGCTGGACTGGATGACCTTAGAGGTCTCTTCCAACCTGGCTTACTCTATTCAAAACACAGCTGGGAGCAGAAAGTTTCTCTACAGGCAGGCAGCAGGAGGCACAGGCAGCAGAGCTTCACCTCTGCAGTTGGAGAGAAGCTCAAAAAAGCCACTCACATCTTTCTCTTTCTTGTCCAGGACAGGTGTTTGCTTCCTCATGTTGTTTCCTGTGTATGCCACACATTTCTGGAAGACAGAAAGGCTTTGTCAGCAAAGTTTGCTTTGGTCTGGGGAAGTCCTGGAACCAAATGAATCATTTTGGTTGGAAGAGATCTGGCAGGTCATTTGCTCACAGGATGTCAGGGGTTGGAAGGGACCCAAGGAAATGATCAAGTCCAACCCCTCTGCCAGAGCAGGACCAGACAATCTAGCACAGATCACACAGGAGCACATCCAGACAGGCCTGGAAAGGCTCCAGAGGAGACTCCCAACCAAGGCTGGTGCTGAACCATGGCCCTCAGCACCACGTCTCTGAAACATCTCCAGGGATATGGATTCAGCCACCTCCCTGGGGAGCTTGTTCCAGTGGTTGAGACACCTTCCAGTGAAGAAGTTTCTTCTCATGTCCAACCTAAACCTCCCCTGGTGCTACTTGAGGCCATTTCCTCACCTGTTCCTTGGGAGAAGAGACCAACCCCCACCTGGCTCCAACCTCCCTCCAGAGAGCTGTAGAGATTGTCTGAGGTCTCCCTCTCAGCGTCCTTTTTCTCCAGGCTGAACAATCCCAGTTCCCTCAGATGCTCTCCCACCAGCCCTGTTCTACAGACCCTTTTGTTGCCCTTCTCTGGACCCACTCCAGTCCCTCAGTGTCCCTCTGGGAGTGGCTAGCCCCAAACTGAACAGAGTACTCCAGATGCAGTCTCTCCAGGGGTGAGTACTGCTGCTGGCCACATGAGTGCCAATCCAAGCCAGGATGCTGGTGGCTTTCTCGGCCTCCCAGGCACACAGTGGCTCACGTTCAGGCAGCTGTCAGTCAACATCCCCAGGTCCTCCTCCACCCTGTCAGCTTTCCAGCCACTCCTGGCAACCCCAAGCCTATGCAAAGTGACTGAGTGCCCTTCTGGGCTGGCTTAGTCCTCAGGAGGCTGTGCCAACATCAGCCAGGAGCTTACCAGCTGCCACTCGCCGATGTCCTCGTTCCAGTGAACATAGTTCTCAATCTTTTCCTAGAGAGAGAGAGGAGCACAGGAGCTGCTGCAGCCTTGCACAATCACCCCTCCAGCTGCACTTTCCATCCCTGAAGGGCTGGGCACGTTGCTTAACAGCAACCTTACCCAACCCCCTGAGAAACATGAAGCCATTCTGCATCCCTTATCCACATGGTGGTGCTGCTGGAGGAGCCAAACCAACCCACTGCCTTCTGCCAACTGAACTTCCAGCTCCAGTCCACCAGGTTACAAGAGTCACTCAACAAAAGCATCTTCTCCTGCTTCACCATCACCTGGTTCCAAGAGCCCAGGTAAGGAAGAGGGAAGGGGATAGAAGGGAGAGAAGGAGGAGGAGGGGGATGATAAGGGGATAAAAGGGAGAGAAAAAGGAGGAGGGGAAGGGGATAAAAGGGAGATAAGGAGGAGGAGGAGGAAAGGAATGGAAGAGGAGAAGGGGAAGAGAAAGGGATAAAAGGGAGAGGAGGAGGAGGGAAAGGGAAGGGGATGGAAAGGGAGAAGGAAGAGGAGGAGGAGAAGGGAAGGGGAAAAGGAAGAGGGGAAGGAGAGCCAACTCCTTGTGTTTGTCAGAGAGGAGAAGAGGCAGAGGGCTCAGCTTCAGCTCCATGTCTTCACCTGATAGTCCTGAGGAATGAAGTTGTCTATGATGAGCATCTGCAGACGAAGCTCCCTGCTGAGCTGCCGAATATTCTCCAGCAGTCCTTCGATCTCCCTCTGGTGCTCTTGTTGCAGATCTGCCATCTGAGGACAAAGCAGGCAGTGGAGAGTCAGCACCAGCTTAAGGCAGGGTAACAGCCTAGAAAAGAGCAGTGCCCTGCCTACACGAGGCTTGGGGGAAGCCGAGGCAAGCTCTGGCTCTAGCTACTAGAACATTTCTCTCTGAAGAATAACCCCCCCACACCTCACCCCAGATGTTCCAGCTCAGAGATTGCTGAGAGCAGCATTAAAAGGTCTCAGCTTCCTAAAAACCAGACTGGCCTTCTGCCAGCTCAAGTTCTGCACCAGCTAAGAGCAAACAAAGCGTGCAGATGAGTTCTGTCTCTGGCAAGATTTCAAGGAAAACCTCTGATGCTGAAGATAAAAATGATTTTTTTTTTTTTTAAATGACACAGGAATTCTAGATACCAGCCAGAGGGCACAGTGATCCAGTGACTGAGGAAGAGACGAGGGCAGCAGGCAGAAAGGTTGGAGAGCTAAGGGCAGGGGAGCACTTGGGCTGCCAGAACATTTTGTTTAGTAGCTTTCATAGAAGCAAAGAGTGCTTTGGGTTGGAAAGGAACCTTGAAGGTCATCTAGCTCCAAACCCCCGGCCATAGGCAGGGACACCTTCCACTAGCCCAGGTTCCTCAAGATCTCATCCAGCCTGGCCTTGACCAGCTCCAGGGAGAGGACATCCACAGCCTCCCTGGACAACCTGCTCCAGTGCCTCACCACTCTCACCAGAAAGAATTTCTTCCTTTCAGTCTCCATCTGCCCCACCTCAAGCTTCAATCCATTCCCTATCACTACAAACCCTTGTAAGTGCTGAATCTCACAGGGTCTCACACGACCCCCAGCTCAGGCTGGCTTGGGGAAAAGCCCTACCAGCACCTCCTGTGCAGCTCTGACACCTGAACAGACATTTTTCAGCTACAGGAGCCAAGTGCACAGCACAAAGAAGCTCCTAAACGTGCAGCACTGGTTCTGGTGTGCCACAAAGCCCCTCCCTTCCCAGCTCCAGTCCCTCCTGTGAGCACGAGTCGAGGGCTTCAGACACCAACCTCTGATTTTGCAGCCATAAGCATGGTCCAAACTTTCTTCAGCTTTTTGGTTTTCCCCTGTGCCTCCTCCTGGAGGGTGGTGTACTTCTCCTCGATGTCCAAGCGCTCTTGCTGCGTGCGACAGTTAGCAGAGACATCCACACGTCAGCATCAGCACAGAAACTGCCTGCAATGGTGTGGGCAGCAGCAGAAACAACTGGAGCAAACCAAGAGCATTTCCAAGGGCTTGGAAGTGCTGGCTTGGCCTGCTGCCTCAGATCCAGAGGGACTGCAGCGTCCCACGCTGAGCGCTGCCAACCTGCGGCTTCAGAAGTGGTTAGAGCCAGAGAATCCCAGACTGGGTTGGGTTGGAAGGGACCTTCAAAGGTCATCTGGTCCAACCCCAAGCAGGGACATGTCAGCAGGGACATCTGCAACTGACAGCCCCAAACAACCTCACCTGGAATGGTTGCAGGGATGGGGCAGCTCCCACCTCCATGGGCAAACCTGGGACAAGGTCTCACCACTCTCACTGGAAAAATTCCTTTCTTCTCTCCAGTCTAAATCCTCCTTTTTTAGTTCAAGCCATCACCCCTTGTCCTGGCACAACAGGCCCTGCTCAAAACTGTCCCCAGCTTTCTGATCAGCCCCTCAAAGCACTGAAAGGCCACCAGAAGGTCTCCCTAGAGCCTTCTCCCTCTTTCCAGGTTGAAAGCCCCCAACTCTCCCAAGCCTGGCCTCACAGCAGAAGGCTTCCAAGCCCTGCCAGCATTGCTGCAGCCTCCTCTGGCCCCACTCTGAAGCAGCTTCTGCCACATTTCACCTCCAGAAGCACCACCAAGGCAGACACCATGGTGTGTCCTGCTCTAGCACACAGCCTCACCTCCTTCTCCTCAAGCTCCTTGCGAAGCTGCTCTGCTCTCTTCCTTCGTTCTTCCAGTTCCATATTTGACTCTTCCAGAAGCTTCTCCTGCTCCTCTGCTTTTGCCAGCAGGTCTACTCCTCCAACAATCACCTTCTTCTCCAGTGCAGACAGTTTCTCCAGCAGGGACTGGTGCTCTTGTCTGGAGAGAGAGGCAAGAGTGAAGCTTCCCATCCTGCAGTGCTCACAGAGCAGCAGGACCAGCTCAGCCTCACAGCCCAGACAGTGCTCACAGAGCTGGAAAAACTTGTCCTGCTCTCAAGGCTTTCAGTGGGAGTGAATGCAGGGAGTTCCCCAAGCCTCCCTTCACTTTCTCATAAGCAAAACCAGGTCAGCAGAGAAGTCTGTCCTGTCTCAAGTCCCTCCATGAGGGGCTGCAAGGCACTGGCAACATCACCAGGCCACCCAAGGCATCTCCTCCCTGCCAGCACAGCAATGCCAGAGGCAGCTGGAGAAAAGGCAGTGAACAAAGGTGAGGGCAGAGCAGCAAACCAGGTGTGCTGGCTGCAGGACTGTCCTCTTTGCAAGGGCTAGGGGAACCACAGGCTCACAGGATGTCAGGGGTTGGAAGGGACCCAAGGAGATCGAGTCCAACCCCCCTGCCAGAGCAGGAGCATCCAATCTAGCTCAGGTCACACAGGAACACATCCAGACGAGGGGCAGGGAACTGCCAAAGCACCACCACAGCCAGAGCTGATGCTCAGTTCAGAGAGAGTTTGACAGGCACCTCTGATCATGCATCCCCAGAGACCCACACCTGAGGGACAGGCCAAGGAAGCAGAAAGCTACAGAAGCTGCTCAGAGCAGGTTACTCACTGTGCTTTCAGCAGGTCTTTCTCTCTCTTCTCCAGCTCAGCTCTGGCTTTATTTCTTTCCTCCTCTTCCATATCAAGCTTAGTTTCAAGAGCTTTTCTCTCCTCTTCAATCTTTGCTTGCATCTCTACCATCTTGTCAGGGGAGACTTTCTTTTTGCCTTGAGAAGAGACAGGGCAAACAAATGAGCTACCAGAACACTGAGACAGCCTCTGTATCACAGCAGTTCCTTCCAAGTGCAGACTCAAGGCTTGCATTTAACAAGCACGAACCCAATTAGGTTTCAGCTCCAGGCTGGGCACCACCAGGCTTTTCAAAGCCCATTTTTAACACGGAGCAGTTGTCACCAGTTCCTACAGAGAAGGAGCACTCTAACAGAGCAGGAACACCTGGAGAAGCAACCTCAAGGGAAGCCTAAGCTGGAAATTCAGATGTTCTAAGGATGTGGGTGAGGCCAGACAAAGAAGAAAAGACTTCCTTGACCTACAGCTACAGGAGCTGAGCCTAGCAAGAGCTCCAAGACTCCAGTTCCAGATCAGCATCCCAACCTCAAACCCCTCAGACACTGTCCTCCTGATGGGCTTAATTATTGCCAAGTGGGCAAGCAAATTCTTTTAAGCACACTTTACTCTGAAAATACAGAAAGGGGAGAGATGCAGGAGAGCCCTAATGAAAACCAGGCAATTAAAGACACTTTGGGAGGGCATTTGCTCTACCCAGCAGTGCCTGCACCCACAGATCTGAAAGCCCTGAGCCTTGCTGTGACTTTACAACAGAACTAGAGCACAGCAGGTGCATCTCAGAGGGATCAGAGCAACTCATGCAACCTGTCAGCTGAAGGGCTGGTGCCAAACCCCCCGGGCTAGGGCAAAGTGTGAGGCTGCTTCTTCTGAAAGTCACTCCACAAGACTGGAGGCAGCTGCTCCAGGCAGAACACAGGGTTCTGTGGGAGGTGTTTGGGGTGAGAAAGCTCAAGCCTAATACCCTCAAATCCACAGGTCTCCCTCCAAGTCTTAAACCTCCTTTTATTCACCACAAGTGAAGCCAACATTGTCTTTAGCCTTTTTCAGACAAAAAAAAAATCCCCATTAGAATCCAGATGTCCCCAAACTAACAGAACCCAGCTACTGCCAAGGGACTCTTTTTTTTTTCCACACTGACAATGCACAGGGCCAGAAGGTGCTGCAGGAAATGAAGCAGAAGGCTTCCTTCCCTCCAGCCCTTGTAGCACCCAGCTTAACTTAAATACATGTATGACCTGTGTGATTTACTCTAACAGCTGGGCTGGACTGGAGCACCTTCAGAGTTCCCTTCCAACCTCTACCACGCTGGGATCCTGAGAGACAAACTGTTCTGTAGTTGTAACTATACCTACACAACTGCTCATGCACCCAAGAAAAATGAGTTTTGTGGCAAGGGAAGGTCTCAGCCCTGCAGCAAACTGCCTCAGCTTCCACCTGCTAAGCTTTGGAATCAAGTAACAAGCACTGCTGTCTGCTCTTTGGGGGAGAAGCTTTCCCTACACAGAGCTCATCATATAAAAAAAAAAGAGATAAGGCATAAAGCTCACAAGGTACTTAAAATATCTGTATTTGATGGGGTTGGGTTGGAAGGGAGCTCAAAGCTCAGCCAGTTCCAACCCTTCTGCCACGGGCAGGGACACCTCCCACCAGCCCAGGTTGCTCAAGGCCTCATCCAACCTGCCCTTGAAGGCCTCCAGGGAGGGAGCATCCCCAGCCTCCCTGGGCAACCTGTGCCAGTGTCTCACCACTTTCCCTGGGAAGAATTCCTCCCTCACATGCACTCTAGTGCTCAGGTTAGAAGAAAAAGGTGAACCAAACCAAGCTGCTCAGCCCCTTCCCACGAGCTCTGCAGTTGCATTAGGAGGAGGTGGAAATCAAAGGCACCAACCTGCTTGGTCTTGCGTTAAGAAGAAGTGGAAAGCAAATCACAGAGAGGCAGCACACACATGAAAAGAGGAGGGAAAGAAAACACATTATTGCTTTGATCATTCTGGCCAGAGATCAGCAGCATCAGAACAAACACTCATTGGATATGCAGGGTGCTGGAGGAGAAAACTCTTTAGGGGGGGGGCAACCACCACTCAGCTCCAGGAGGGCAGACAGGAACGCACTGTGGTTTTATGCTAAAGCAGAGAACAGGTCCTCTGCCTTCGGGGTGCTTTGCACATCCAGGGTGATCTCCAGCTCAACTCTTGTGCATTCTTCTGCCCATTCAGTGCGAGGCGGAGTCTAAAGGGAACAACTCGGAGCCTGCCGCAAGGATCATGCCCTGAGGAGCAACTCAAAGAGGGTGGAGTCTGCTGCGTCCCTTGGGAAATTGATGCTTCCCCCTCCCCAGGACAGCCAATTCCTTTGCATCACCTCTCAGATGTCAGCACACACGACTGGGTTCAGGTTTTAACCAAGGTTCCAAGCCAATTCCTTTTTTTTCTTTTGCAAGGTACAGGACAGTTGCACACAGGGAGTCTCAGCACAGGGTTTCTCCATCAATTACAGGGGGTAATTAGTAGGTTCATTTGCAGTAACTGATGCTTCCACAGAGGTAAAGAGCCAGGCTTGGGTTATTCAAGCAGGTGCAGCAAGAGAGGCAGGGAAGGAAAGGGTTAATGAAAGGCACCACATGCAAAAAGGGCCACACTTGAGGACAGTTAATATCCCAAACCACACTCAGCCCAGGGCAGCTTCCAGAGCAGAGATGTCTCCAGGCTGGCAGCAGATGGACTCCTCCACTGCTGCCACGCCAGCAGTTTGCTATGAACTGTCCTCACCCCACTCTGCTTCCGAGCAAGCTTTGAGACAGCAAGTTTGAAGCAAGCACATTTCCAAGCCTATGTCCTACAAAAGGTCTCCATCAGGTTGGGACCCTTCTTTGTCCTGCTACTGCTCTTTCTCTGAGCTGTCTGCCACTAACAGGAGTTGTCTGAGTGTGATGGAGCTGGGACTACTTTCCAGCCTCTCTCCACACATCTCTGCAGCAGCTGAAGTCCCTCCAAGCCAGGTCCTGGATGAGATTTATTTCTTCAGCTAGCACTAATTGACTCTAGGGTTTGTAACAGCACAGAGCCTTCTCTGACCAGGAGCTTTGCCTGCCTGCTAGACCTTAGAATCACAGAATCAATCACTAAGGTTGGAAAAGACCTCTGAGAGCATCAAGTCCAACACCTCCATGAGCAGTAGACCCTGTCCTGAAGTGCCACATCTACCTGATTCCTGAACAGGGATGGTGAATCTGAACCAAGTCCTACAGCAACCAAGAACTTCATGGGGCAGTTAAAGAGACACCTCAAAGCTCAGCCAGTTCCAACCCCCCTGTGCCATAGGCAGGGACACCTCCCACTAGAATAGGTTGCTCAAGGCCTCATCCAACCTGGCCTTGAACATCACCAGGGAGGGAGCAGCCACAACCTCTCTGGGCAACCTGTGCCAGTGTCTCACCACCCTCACTGCAAACAACTTCCTCCTAACATCCACTTTCAATCTCCCCTCTGACACTTCAAACCCCTTACCCCTCACCCTGTCATAACAAGACCTTGTCAATAGTCCCTCCCCAGCCCTCTTGGAGCCCCCTTCAGATGCTGGAAGGCCACTCCAAGGTCTCCTGGCAACCTTCTCTTCTCCAGGTTGCACAGCCCCAACTCTCTCAGCCTGTCCTCAGAGCAGAGCTCCTGCAGCCCTCTCAGCATCTTGGTGACCTCCTCTGGACTGACTCCCAACACTTGCATGTGCTGCTTGTGTTGAGGGCTGCAGAGCTGCAGACAGTGCTGCAGGTGGGGTGTGAGGAGAGCACAGTAAAGGGGGGACAATCACCTCCCTTGCACTCAACACAGAAGCTGCAAGCTGTCATATTTTAGCCTCTTATTTTCCCAACTGCCCTTAAATCTCGTTCAAGGAGCCTGCTACCTTGCTCCCTATCATCTGCTCACCTGCCTGGCTCACAAGGGACTCTGAACAAACTGTTTCAGGCATGGAAGCAGCAGAGGCAAGGCATGCTTTAGCAGAGTTTAAAGCTCAGGTTTGTCTTTCCAACAGACACAGCAGGGAAGAGTGCAGCATTGCAAAATGGAGTGTGCAGATCATGGAAAGGTCAAAGCTTAAAGGACCAAAGAGCTCCCAACTCACTAGTGAAGGCCTTATCCAGAGGTTTCTCTATGACAGAGCATGTGGAGTCTGAACTACTGCTGCTGCTACTGCCTGGAAAACAGAAATGAGTCCCACAGAACAACCCAGAGAGGAAGAAACATGCAGATGGGAAGTTAGTTCTGAAGGGAAGAGACCCAGAAGGGGCAGCAACCTGGTTCTAGAGAGCACAAGTCCCCATGGGGAAGCGTTGGGCAGGATCCCTCCCAGCCTCAGCCTGCAAAGCCACCACCTCCCAGCACAGAGGAGCATGCTCAGAAACAGAGTTTGGTTAAAACCCATCTTGAGCAGCCTAGAGCTTAAGACAACATGCCAAGGCAGCTTCCAGTTCAAGCGACAGCAGGGGACACCAGCTGGTAGTGGAGAAGGCTGTGGCTGGCTGCAGCAGCAGAGGATTCCATGACCTGGGGTCCTTTCCAGGCTTATGTAGCTGCCCAGGGGTGCTGCTCCCTCTGGGAGGCAGAATCAGCTCACACAGGGACAGCTGCTGGGTGTACTCCAGATAGCAGCAGCCCTAAGGAGGGAACTTAGAGTAACTTCTTTGCTAGTTGAGTAAGTCAGTTACTCGCCCCACGTTTTGCAGGGGAGGAGATGTGGGCAGAGCTTGGAGCTTGATGGGGACTGTGGTCAATCAGGTTGCTTCTAGAAATTACCAGAAGGTGAAAAATGAAGTTGTTACTATCAGCAAGGGGGTGAGAGAGGTCATTTATGACTCTCCTTGGACAGATACCAATGTGAAGGGACTGCACCTAAAGCAGGACTGCTTTACCAGCATCTGGTTTAGCAGATGAGTGCTGCAGGGCAGGACAGTGGTGGCAATGTCAAAATTAGTTTACTGCAGAAGCTGGAAGTTGAGGAGCAGCACTGGGCTCGACTTCTACTCTCCATCAGAGAGGCTCTAGAGGCACACAGCAAGCTCCCTGGGAGCCACAGCATCCCAGGGCATCCAGGTCTGCAACATCCCTCGGGGCTGAGGTGTTACAGGGGAGTTTAACACTGGTGCAACAAACCTCACCAGGGGATTCCCAGAGTGCTCCCAAACGAGGGATGTGCAGCTCCCATTTGGCTTTTCAGCTGGCACAAAGACACCCAAAGGGCAGGCTTTATCTCCATGAACATAAACCAGGACATCAGCAGTCAGGAACTAAGCACCCATAAGGCAGATGAATCCTTTGCCTAAACCACAGCCAGAATTCCCCCTCCGACCATCCCTGTGGTTCTAAAAACCACATCTGCCTCCCTGCTGCTCTCTGGTGCCTTCCCCCTCCCACCTTTGAGAGCCGGGGAGGTTCCAGCACACCAGCCACAAGCCATTCGCAGCCACCTGGTGGCCATCAGGGAGCCACCAGAGAAGAGGAGGTTCCGGCAAGCAGGGATCACTACCCCGAGTGGAAGCAGCTACTAACAGAGGTTGGCAGCTGGGCACCACTTCTGGGAGAGGCATGATCATTGCAGTGGCTGCGGGGCAGCTCCTGGGAAGAGGCTGGTGGCACTGCCAGGAAGCTCTACAGCCTGCTCCACTTCTGCCACCAGCTCCTGGGAAGAGGCTGGTGGCACTGCCAGGAAGCTCTACAGCCTGCTCCACTTCTGCCACCAGCTCCTGGGAAGAGGCTGGTGGCACTGCCAGGAAGCTCTACAGCCTGCTCCACTTCTGCCACCAGCTCCTGGGAAGAGGCTGGTGGCACTGCCAGGAAGCTCTACAGCCTGCTCCACTTCTGCCACCAGCTCCTGGGAAGAGGCTGGTGGCACTGCCAGGAAGCTCTACAGCCTGCTCCACTTCTGCCACCAGCTCCTGGGAAGAGGCTGGTGGCACTGCCAGGAAGCTCTACAGCCTGCTCCACTTCTGCCACCAGCTCCTGGGAAGAGGCTGGTGGCACTGCCAGGAAGCTCTGCTGCCTTACCTCGCCGTTTCTTCCGCTTCTCCCCGTCCTCTCCAAGCTCCCCTTCGTCATCTTCATCCTCCTCTTCAGAATCACTGGTCTCAGAACCAGAGATCTCTTCACCTAGAAGACAACAGAGTGCTTTTAGATGTGCTTTTTTTCCTTCCCCTCACAGCTCGTCCCTGTGGCATTTGTCCAGCCCAGTAACATCCTACATCAGCTCATGAGCAGCTGCAGAAGTGGTGAAGTGTTGAGCAGAAAGCTTTGCCACCACCCTGAGGAACCCAGCTGGGCTCTGGTGAAGGAAGGCTGCAGAACTGGGGCTCTTTAGGCTGGAGAAGAGCAGACTGAGGGGCATGTCATCAATCCTGATCAATACTCAAAGGCTGAATGTCAGAAAGCTGGGACCAGGCTTTGTTTGTGCTTGTCACTCCTTGTCACCGAAACTAGAACATAAAATGTTCCACCTAAAGGTGAGGAGAACCTCCTTCAATTTACGGGTGACAGAGCACTGCAGCAGGCTGCACAGAGAGGTGGTGGAGTCTCCAGCTCTGGAGACATTCCTGCTCTGGTAGGGAGGTTGGACCCGATGATCTCCTTGGGTCCCTTCCAACCCCTGTGATCCTTTGTGGGACCTGGCTTTGCCTGCACTTAGCACTAGGTGGCACTTGGCACCAGGAGATACAAGGAGATCATCGGGTCCAACCTCACTGCCACAGCAGGACCATCCAATCTAGCTCAGGTCACAGAGAAACTTATCCAGACAGGCCTTGAAAGGCTCCAGAGAAGGAGACTCCACAACCTCTCTGGGCAGCCTGTGTCACTGCTCTGGGACTCTTACAGTCAAGAAGTTGCCTTTTATGTTGAGCTGCAACCTCCTCTGCTGCAACTTACACTCATTGCTCCTTGTCCTATCAGAAGCAGCAAGTGAGCAGAGCCTGTCCTCCTCTCCTGACCCCCAGCCCTCACATATTGATAAACATTGATCCAATTACCCTCTCAGTCTTCTCTTCTCCAGACTCAGCAGCCCCAGGTCCCTCAGCCCCTTCTCAAAAGGCAGTGCTGCAGTCCCCTCAGCATCCTTGGAGCCCTGGGGACACCTCTGCTGCAACCCAGCAGGACAAATAAAAGCAGGGCAGTGGCCTGCACCAGCTACCAGCGTGTGACATATCTTCCATGGTTCCCACCTTGAGGGCTGGCAGAGGCAGAAGCACCCAGAGGGGACCCTCACCTTCTTCCAATTTCTTCTTCAGCTCTTCAATTTCCTTTTGGAACTGGCGGAGCAAAGCATCCTTGGGATCTTCATTAATCCTGGCCTTGTTCTTGATGTTCTTGGCTCTGTTGGCATACCTGAGAGTGCTGATGGTCTCATCATAGTTGTAGTCTGCTGGCCCAATGTTTGCACACTGCAACACACAGAAAACAGTGACTGAGAGACAGTGGCAGAGCCCAGAACATATCTAAGAGTGCTGATGGTCTTATTGTAGTCGTAGTCTGCTGGCCCAATGTTTGCATGCTGTGACAGGGAGACAGTGGCAGAACACAGAACAAGAAATTCCAGGAGCCATCCCCAGCTCTGTCTCATTGCTGCTCTCCCCAAGCTTCCCTGCTGCTTCAACAACAAACTCCAGGACAGCTGCAAGTGTGCAGCTGGCACCAAGCTGTGTGGCACAGGCGACTTGCTAGAGGGCAGGGACCTGCACAGGCTGCAGAGCTGTGCCCAGGCCAACCTCAGGACATTCAACAAGGCCAAGTGCAAAGTCCTGCACCTGGGTCAGAGCAATCCCAAGCACAACTCCAGGCTGGGTGAAGAATGGCTGAGAGCAGCCCTGAGGAACAGGACCTGGGGGTCTGGGATGGGAAAAAGCTCAAGATGAAGCTGCAGTGTGAGTGCAGCCCAGACAGCAACTGTGTGCTGGGCTGCAGCAAGAGCAGCTGTGGGCAGCAGGGCAAGGGAGGGGATT
>VWZI01021245.1:58239-68361 GCA_013396835.1 Psilopogon haemacephalus | reverse complement strand
AATGGGTTTGAACTGGCAGAGGGGAGGTTGAAAGTGGATGTTAGGAGGAAGTTGTTTGCAGTGAGGGTGGTGAGACACTGGCACAGGCTGCCCAGGGAGGTTGTGGCTGCTCCCTCCCTGGAGGTGTTCAAGGCCAGGTTGGTTGAGGCCTTGAGTGACCTGTTCTAGTGGGAGGTGTCCCTGCCTATGGCACAGGGAGGTTGGACCTGGCTGATCTTTGAGCTCTCTTCCAACCTAAACCATTCTATGCTTCCATTTGATCTTAGAGCTATCTGCACTGGGTTTAGGATCTCACCTGCACAAAGGCATAGAGAAGAGACAGCAGATGCCCAGGGAAAAGCTCTCTGAGCTGCAAACAAGCTCTGAGCCAAATAGGTGAGTGCCAGGCTGCCCTGGTGGCAGAGCCACTACAGTGTCCCACTGAAAGCAGAGCCCTGGCAGGGGGAAGTGCCTGCCTCAGCTTACCATCATGGTTTTGGAGTTGCCCCCCAGGGAGTCCTGGAGGAGCCGGGTCAGCTTGGAGTTGCGGTAGGGCACGTGGGTGCTCTTGCCATCCACCAGGGCTGAGATGACATTGCCCAGCGTGGAGAGGGAGAGGTTGATCTTGGTGGCTTCCTTCAGCCGCTGCCCTGTGGCTCCAGTTTTCGCCTGCCTTTCAGAACCCTGGGGAGGGAGAAAGAAGCAGAAGCAAAGACTTACAGCTCATAATCACCTGGGTTGGAAAAGGCCTCCGAGATTGAGTCCAACCATCAACCTAAGCCCACCGTGGCCACTAAACCATGTCCCCAAGTGCCACAGCCACACATTTCTTCAACACCTCCAGGGCCGGGGACTCTACCACCTCCCCAGGCAGCCCATTCCAATCCCAATCACTCTCTCTGCCAACAAGTTCCTCCTAACATCCAGCCTGAACCTGCCCTGCCACAGCTTGAGCCTCTGTCCCCTCCTGCTGTCCCTGGCTGCCTGGCAGCAGAACCCACCCCCAGCTGGCCACAACCTCCCTTCAGGGAGCTGCAGAGAGCAATGAGCTCTGCCCTGAGCCTCCTCTTCTGCAGGCTGCACACCCCCAGCTCCCTCAGCCTCTCCTCATGGGCCTGTGCTCCAGGCCCCTCCCCAGCCTTGCTGCCCTTCTTTGGACATCTTCCAGTCTAAACCTATCCACTGGCAGCTTAAGGCCATTCCCTCTTGCTCTAATTACCTGTAGGAAGAGACCAACACCAACCTCTCCACAACCTCCTTTCAGGTAGCTGTAGACAGCAATGAGGTCTGCCCTCAGCCTCCTCTTTTTCACACTAACTGTCCCCAGCTCCCTCAACTCTCTCCTCATCACATTTATTCTCCAGGCCCTTCCCCAGCCCTTCTGTACACTCACTCCAGCACCCCTGAGGTGACCAAACCTGAACACAGTACTCAGGGTGTGGCTGTAGCTCCAAAGTCTCTTCCTGGCACACCTCTGATTTAAGGCCAAAGAGAAGGGACAGAACCACTTCAGCTGCCTATGTCAAATGCCAGTTAGGGTGCCCACAGGCCACCTGTGATGCCCCCCAGGTTCTCCCAGCAGCTCCAGCTGGCCCTACTCACAGCCAGGTCCACGAGGTGCAGCTTGCCCATGCGCACATGCATGTTGCCATCCACTCCCTTCTCGCTGCACTCGATGGTGATGGTGAAGATGGCGTGAGAGCGGGAGCTGTGCTCGTTCATGTTGGTGGCACCAACAGACCCTTTGCAGAGAGAAAACAAGCAAGGACGTCTTCAGAAGGAATCCTCTGGCACTTCCTGCTCTCAAAGAAGTCTTCAGCCCCTCCCTACCCAAGCCTGGTTTTCAGAAGGTGGCAGATGGATGGTCAGAGGCAGCAGCAAGCTGCATTCTTGGGCACTGGAAGCGCAGCACATCTCCAGTTTGGAGTTGCAGAGGTGTCACAGCCTTGCTGTGGCTTTAACAAGCCAACCACAGACTCCCATCCCAACAGCAGAGGTCATTCTCAGCTGTTTCTTTAAGGCTACAAAGATCAGGAGCCCACAGCATAGATTCACAGAACCCTAGAAGGGTTTGGCTTTGAAGAGACCATAAAGATCATTCTAGTTCCAACCCTCCTGCCATAGGCAGGATGATCTTCAGGGTCCCTTTCACCTTCCACTAGCCCAGGTTACTCAAGGCCTCATCCAATTTGGCCTTGAAAACCTCCAAGGTGGGGGCAGCCATGACCTCTCTGGGTCACCTGCTCCAGCATGGCACAGCTGATCCCTGAAAAGAGCTGTACTTGGAGAAATAAGAGCACAGCAACCCATGCCAAGAGCAACAGCAGCCAAAACTTCAGGTCATAGAAGGATTTGAGCTTAAGGAGCCTTTCAGAAGACATAAAGCACCTCCCACCCACAACATCTCCCTAACTGCTTTTCATCCTGATCAGAACTAAATGTCTGAGGCACACACGCAAGTGATTGTGGCAACCTGCTCCTCTTCTTCACCAGGCCCTTACAAGAGGTTCAAGGAGGAGGCATCCTGTTTGCTCTGCTCAGCTGAGCACTATTCCCAGGTTAGGCCTGGGATGTCTCAGCTCTGGGGTCCCACAACCAGGCTGAGCTAGAAAGCCTCCCACAGCAAGGCTACGTACGGTTCTTGTGGCCCAGAGTCATGATCCTGTCCATGTCATCTGCATTGTTTACCACATAAGCTGAGAGGTCCTTGATATAAACTCCCACATCAGGTCTCTCTTTGACCTAAGAGAGAAACAGTTGAGACTGAGTATCCCCAGGAGATCTCCAACAGCAATTTCCAGAGGTGCTTTAAGAGGTTCTGCTTTGCACATGAAAGGCTCCCAGAATCAGAGCAGCTAAGGAATAAAGACTCACACCAGACAATGTTCCACTGGTGGCAGATTGCAGCTTCAAAGCTCAGTCTACAGTTCCTAGAAATGCGTCTGAGGGGCCTCTGGGGTAGAAGTGGAGGTGCAAAACTGTCCCAGATGCAGCAGCCAGTTTCTCACTGTGCGACTGCCCGAGGGGAGGAGACCGACAAGTGGATGGTGGCACCCACCTACTCTGCCTCCAAGGAGCAAGCACCAGCACTGAGGAGCCCAACTTCTGCTTCCCTTCAAGTGCTTCTCTAGTCTTTAAAACAGTGCTCATTGATTCAGGACAAGCAGCAGATGAAGACAGCAGGCTCACCTCTAATCTCTGAGTCTGGTCTTTGCCCAGCAGGTCCCGCACCTCTTCGTTGTAGATCTCCAGGTAAGAGACACGAACCAAAAACCTGGAGGCAAACAGTTGAGAGCTCTCTCAGGAAGGAATTTGTTAGTCCAACAAAGAGTGCACAGGAAATGCAGGCATAGAATCACAGAATCAGTCAGGGTTGGAAGGCACCACAAGGATCAGCCAGTTCCAACCCCCCTGCCATGCCCAGGGACACCCTACCCTAGAGCAGGCTGCCCACAGCCTCTGCCAGCCTGGCCAAAAACACCTCCAGGGATCTGGCCCCAAACACCTCCCTGCAGGGGCAACCCATTCCAGCCTCTCACCACTCTCATGCTCAAAAACTTCCTCCTCACCTCCGATCTCAATCTCTCCACCTCCAGCTTTGCTCCATTCCCCCTAATCCTGTCCCTGCCTGATAGCCTCAAAAGTCCCTCCCCAGCTTTCTCAACCCTTCTCTTCCTGGCCCTGCTGCCCACACTGCTCCTGCTGCAGCCCAGCCTCTGCTTGGCTTTCTGGGCTGCAAGTGCACACTGCTGCCTCATCTTAGCTCTCCTCCACCAGCACCCCCAAGTCCCTCTCTTCAGAGCTGTTCTCCAGCCAGTCCCTGCCCAGCCTGGATTTGTCCCCCCACCAAGAGCTGCCCCAAGCATGAGTCTTTCAGATAAAAGGCAGAGGGACTGTGGCAGTTGTCATTGCCAAGCTCAGGCTCCCGCTACATTACAGGATGTCAGGGGTTGTAAGGGACTTGTGGAGATCACTGAGTCCAACCCCCCTGCCAGAGCAGGACCATGGACACCCAAGAGACAGAAGCAGTGAACAGAAGCTTTTTTTTTTTACCTTGTATCCCCCTCTGCCTTGGCAATGTGACCAAATATATGGGCAAAGGAGTTGGGGATGATGCCTCGAAGCTCAGGAACTGCTCGGACCCCTTCCATGGTGAAGGTTTTGCCTGTTCCAGTCTGCCCATATGCAAAAATAGTACCTGAAGGGTAAGAAGAGGCATGAACAACCCCCAAGAAGCTGCTAGCTGCAGCAGTTTTATTTCAGCCCTTCTCAGCATGATGGTTCTGTCTGTTGTTATGGAGTTGAAGTTTCCCACCCACTCCAGGAGCTACAGCAAGAGCAATGCTGGGCAACCACAACCAAGAGGCTGAGCCTCTGCTTTCTGCAGCCTGCAAGACACCCCAGAAATGATCAGGTTGTTACAGCTGCACAGAGTGATTAAGGAGTGAGTGCTAGCACACTTAGGTCTCAGGCACAAATAGTTAAGGCAAGCCCAATTAATAACGTGGTCAATTAGAGGAAGATCATCAGACACCAACTGCCAAACCAAGCACTGTTGGTGCTCTAAGCCACAGCAGAAACAGTGTGAGGCTTCTGCAGAGACCACAGCACAAGCCCAGGTCTGAACCTGCAGATGCAGCTACAACTTGGCCTGCACAGAAAGACATCCAGAAAGCATCCTGAGATCCCAGACTCTGGAACTCCAGAAATATCCTGGGCCTAAGCTCTAACCAAGCCCTGCTGGAAACTCAGGTTTGGATTGACATGGCAGTTCAGAACAGCTGCTGGGCAGAGCATTCTGCAATCACAAAACTGTTTGGGTTGGAAGACACCTTTAAGATCACCAGGTCCAACCATCCACCCAGCACCGCCAGGTTATCACTAAACCACATCCCCCCTAGTCCTGTCACTCCCTGATAGCCTCAAAAGTCCCTCCCCAGCTTTTTTGCAGGCCCCCTTCAGATCCTGGAAGGCCACAAGAAGGTGACCTAGGAGCCTCCCCTTCATAAACCTGCACAACTTTTGTCACCCATTGCCAGCTGCAGGCTGCTGTCATGGAAAGCAGTGAAAGCTTCCCCACCAGCATCCACTCTCAGCTAACACATTCACATGCATAACAGAGGCACACACACACACAAATCATGGCCACACTCCTCCCAGCTGGAGCAAGCACCGTGGGGCAGGGCAGATGTGCTGAACTGATCATCTCAGTTGAAAGCAGCCAAGTTTAGAGGAGAAAATGCAGCAGGTCTGTGCACAATGCTGCTGGGCATTACCTAGTTACTGCTGGGCCATGGGCAGCTGCCTGGTTACTGAAAGGGCACAGTGAAGAGCTGAGGAGCTGCCTGATGATGAGACAAAAGGCAGATCTTTGGCAAACAGAATCATAGAATGGTTTAGGTTGGAAGGGAGCTCAAAGCTCAGCCAGTTCCAACCCCCCTGTGCCATAGGCAGGGACACCTCCCACTAGAACAAGTCACTCAAGGCCTCATCCAGCCTGGCCTTGAACACCTGCAGAGAGGTTGTGGAGCACAGAATCCACCTGTAAGGTGGTCATGGAGCACAGAAGCACCAAAGATCACATTGGGTGCTTCTGTGCTCCACAACCTCCCTAGGCAACCTGTGCCAGTGTCTCACCAGCCTCACTGCAAACAACTTCCTCCTAACATCCACTTTCAATCTCCCCTCTCACACTTCAAACCCATTCCTCATCCTCCTGTTATTACAAAACCTGTTCATTAGTCCCTCCCCAGCCTTCTTGCAGCCCCCTTCAGATCCTGCAAGGCCACTCCAAGGTCTCCTGGCAGCCTTCTCTTCTGCAGGCTGCAGAGCCCCAACTCTCTCAGCCTGTACTCAGAGCAGAGCTGCTGCAGCCCTCTCAGCATCTTGGTGGCCTCTGGCCTGGTTCCAACAGTTCCATCTCCTGCTCATGTTGAGAGCCCCAGAACTGCACACAGTGCTCCAGATGGAGGAGAAAACAAACCCCACAACATTGAGTGACCTCAGCTGCGTGGTGTTCATCAACGGTCATAGTAAGTGCAACCACTGAGTATCCAGAATGAAAAACACCTTCAGGCTACAAGGGAAGCAACACAGGGCTACAGCCCCCAGAAGGTGACAGTCCCTCAAATAAAGTCAGCAGGACCTCTTAACTATGCAAGTAAAACAGGGGATGGGCTCCTTGAGTAAAGCCAAGGAAGACTTACCATTGTATCCTTCCAGCACCGAGTCGATGATAGGCCTTGCAGTTAAATTGTAGACATCCAGCTGCTTGCTCTCTGGCCCAAACACCGTGTCAAAGGTGAAGGTCTTGGGAGGCTCATTGGACGAGTCTGTTTTGTGGACAGTTATGGTCCCTCTCATCTCATCCACGTTGACTGCCATCTTGTAGCCTGTAGCCTTCTCGCGGTCGTTAAGAGGCCGGCAGCGGACAACCACCTTGACATTGTCACAGCTCTCTGGCTTGTCCAGCTTCTCCAGCTTGTTGATCTGGCACCAGTTACAAGGCAACACGTCACACAGGCTCTGCCACCACACTTCACACCTCTGTGTGTTTAAAAGCATGAACCCTGCCGAAGCAGCTGGAGCTCCATCTCCGTGCGACCATGGACATGGGGACTTAAAACCAGGATGAACTGAACACTCCTTCACTCAAGGCAATCTTCTGGTGGCTCGGGTAGGCACTGGTTGGGTAAACCTGAGACTCAGGCATTCAAAATCACAGGCTCACAGGATGCCAGGGGTTGGAAGGCACCCAAAGAGCTCATCAAGTGCAACCCCCCGTCACAGCAGGGCCATCCAAGCTAGCTCAGGGCACACAGCAACACATCCAGACAGAGTCTGCAAAGGCTCCACACAAGGAGACTCCACAACCTCTCTGGGCAGCCTGTGCCACTGCTCTGGGACCCACACAGGCAAGAAGTTGCCTCTTGTGTTGAGCTGCAACCTCCTGTGCTGCAGCTTCCATCCATTGCTCCTTGTCCTGTGGCACGGAGCAGTGAGCAGAGCCTGTCCCCCACTCCTGTCCCCCAGCCCTCAGAGATTTATAGACATTTATCAAATCCCCTCTCAGTCTTCTCTTCTCCAGGCTAAAATGTCCCAGGTCCCTCAGCCTCTCCTCCTAAGTCATGCCCTCCAGTCCTTTCAGCATCCTCACAGCCCTCCCTGCACCCTCTCCAGCAGATCCCTGTTCCTCTGCAACTGGGGAGCCCCAGACTGAAGGCAGTGCTCAAGATGAGGTCTCACTAGGGGGGAGAGTAGAGGGGCAGGAGAACCTCCTTTGCTCTGCTGGACACAATCTTCTTAATGCCCCCCAGGACCCCCTTGGCCCCCAGGGCACATTGCTGTGCCATGGATGTTCTCCCCCACCACTCTCAGCTCCCTCTCCTTGGGGCTGCTCTCCAGCAGTCACCTCCCAGCCTGTCCTGCTGCAGTTTATTCTTCCTCCCCAGGTGCAGGACTCTACACTTGTCCTTGTTGAGCCTCATTTGGCTCCTCTGTGCCCAGCTCTGTCTGTGCAGGTCTCTCTGGATGGCCTCACGGCCTGCAGCTGCCTCAGCCAAGCCTCCCAGTTTGGTGTCATCAGCAAACCTGCTGAGCAGACTCTGCCTGCCTGTGCCCTCATCAATAGCATTGATGAAGATGTTGAACAGCACCAGACCTAGCACTGGTGGGTTACAGCTCTCCAGCTGGACCTGGCACCATTGATGACCACTCTCTGAGTTCCTCATCCACCTCACTGCCTGCTCTGCCATCCCCACACTGCCTGAGCTTGCTCACTAGGATGTCATGGGAGATGGTGTCAAAGGTACTTGCTGTTGTAAAACCTCACAAACCCTTTCTTTCATCTAATGCTCAAACTCTGAAGCATTCAGCTGCACTGATTCAAGCTGGCATTACCTGCTCCTTCCTGGTCAAATAGGTGTCAAATCCTCCCTTCTAGTGAGGTCTAAGCCATGGCCTTCGGTAGCAGACGCTGGAGCTGAGCCTTGAACTACTTCCAAAGCACCTACCTCAGTTTCCAAGAGGAAACCAACCCTCTCGCCAGGCTCCTCGCCCACCACTGCCAGGCCTCAGCGGAGGCCAGAAGCAGTTTCTGCCGGTGAAAGCGGAGAGCTGAGCGGTCTCACCCGCCGGAACAGGGATCCTACAGCCCTCTCCTCCCGCTGCAGGTGCAGGGCAGCTGCTCTGAATGGGAATGAGTCAGGGCGAGGCCACAAGCAGCGTCACTCCCAGCTGGCAGGGCCGCCCCAGCGGGACCTCAGCCCCTCAGCCCTGCCGCCGCCCGCCCTGCGCTGCACTCCGCTCCGCTCCGCGGCGCCTGCCTGCCCAGCAGCGGGGCCGCGCCGGCGCAGAGAGCCTGCGCAGCATCGCGGGGGAAGCTCGGGAGCGGCGACGACACCCGGGCCGGCCACCACCCCTCGCTGCCAGGGAAGCCTCCCGACCCCACCGCCCCCGCTCAGCCTGACAGCGCGGGCACACGCCGTTAACCCTTCCCCACAGCACCACGGCTCCGCACCGCGGGGCCTCCGGTTCCCCTCCCCTGCGCTGGGCTCCTCGGGTCCCGTCAGCGACAGGCCAAGGAAGGCAGGCAGCGGCCGACAGCAGGGCTGACAGCGCGGAGCGGGCGCGGCGGGACTCACCGGCATGGCGGCAGCGGGCAAGGGGCGGCGGCGGCGGCGGGCGCGGGGAGCCGCCGGGCGGCACAACCGAACAATAACAGCACCGCGCCTGCGCCCGCCCCGGCAACGCAGCCAATCCCCGCACGCTGCGGAGGCCGCGCAGCCAATGGCCGCAGAGGGGAGGCGGGGCCCGGCCCTGCCCCGCGCTGTCATTGGCAAGGGGGCGGAGCGGCCGGGGGCGGGGGAGGCGCTGCCATGGGAACGGCGGCGAGGGAGGTGCGGGCGGGTGGGTCCCGGCCGCCGTCACTGCGTCCCGGGGCTGTGGCGGTGCTCCGGAGACAGGGCTGACGAGGTTCCGTGAGGCTGACAGGGCTCCGTGAGGATGGCAGAGCTCCGTGAGGCTGACAGGGCTCCGGGGCCTGACAGAGCTCCGGAGGCTGACAGGGCTCCAGCGGCTGATTGAGCTCCATGAGGCTCTGGGGGCCTGACAGAGTGCTGGCTCTGTCAGTCCCTCCGGTGCTTTAACAGGACTTTCGGGGCCTGACAGGACTCGGCAGATTTGACAGGGTGCTGGGCCTGCTGGGCTTTTACACAGCTCCTACTGAAGAGGGAGAGCTCCTCCAGTGGGTCTGACAGGGCTCTGAGGCTCTGCCAGAGATCTGAGCCCAACGAGGCTCTGAGGGGAGTGACAGAGCTCCGGGCCTCTGACAGGGCTCCTGAGCCCGCAGTGCTGCAGCCTCACCCTGTTCTCTGCACCATCTCCTTTCTTCCCTCTCGCTCCTTCCCACCCAGTCATTTCCTTCCCACCCAGTCCCTTCTGCTGGCAAGCTGCAAGGCGTTGGGAGCTTCACCTTGCTCCACACACCAGCAGTAAATCCATCTCCTTTCTTCCCTCTCACTCCTTCCCACCCAGGTATTTCCTTCCCACCCAATCCCTTCTGCTGGCAAGCTGCAGGGCGTTGGGAGCTTCACCTTGCTCCACACACCAGCAGTAAATCCATCTCCTTTCTTCCCTCTCACTCCTTCCCACCCAGGTATTTCCTTCCCACCCAGTCCCTTCTGCTGGCAAGCTGCAAGGCGTTGGGAGCTTCACCTTGCTCCACACACCAGCAGTAAATCCATCTCCTTTCTTCCCTCTCACTCCTTCCCACCCAGGTATTTCCTTCCCACCCAGTCCCTTCTGCTGGCAAGCTGCAAGGCGTTGGGAGCTTCACCTTGCTCCACACACCAGCAGTAAATCCATCTCCTTTCTTCCCTCTCACTCCTTCCCACCCAGGTATTTCCTTCCCACCCAGTCCCTTCTGCTGGCAAGCTGCAAGGCGTTGGGAGCTTCACCTTGCTCCACACACCAGCAGTAAATCCATCTCTTTTCTTCCCTCTCGCTCTTTCCCACCCAGGTCTTTCTGTCACACCCAATCCCTTCTGCTGGCAAGCTGCAGGGCACTGTTCCAGCCCCACTGCTCCCCACACTGCCTTCACCCTGGCTCCCAAATCCTGGGATGCCAGAGCACATCCAGGAAAC
>VWZI01021240.1:23912-41339 GCA_013396835.1 Psilopogon haemacephalus | reverse complement strand
CGGGGCCGGCCGGGCCGCCAGTAGTGGCGGGCGGGCGGCGGCAGAGGAGGCCCCAAGGGCGGAGGAGCTGGCGGAGCGGCTGCGGGCACAAAAAAGGGAGGCGGAGAAGCGAAAGGTGAGCCCGGGCCGGGGCTGAGAGGCTGCAGCTCAGGCCTGCCCCGCGGCCAGCCCGGTCCGGTACGGCCCTGGGTGGGATGCGGATTAGCGAGGCCAAGCGCCCTGCCCCTGGGCCACAGCCGCATGGACGCTTCGGGCTGGAGACAGCCTCTGGCCGGAAAGTGTCCTGTGGGAGAAGAGCTGGGTGGGAGCTGGAGGGCAGGCAGGGGGTGCCCAGGGGGGCAAGAAGGGCAGCAGCAGCCTGGGCTGGAGCAGCACTGCTGTGGGCAGCAGGAGCAGGGCAGGGCTTGTGCCCCTGGGCTGGGCACTGCTGAGGCCACCCCTGCAGTGCTGGGCTCAGCTGGGGGAGTGCCAGAAGGAGAGTGAGGAGCTGGAGCAGGGCCAGAGAAGGGCAGCAAAGGTGGGCAAGGGTGTGGAGAAGAGGCTGGGGAGGAGCAGCTGAGGGAGCTGGGGGTGGTGAGGCTGGAGCAGAGGAGCCTGAGAGGAGACCTCATTGCTCTCTGCAGCTGCCTGCCAGGAGGCTGGAGTGAGGTGGCCACAGTGGTGCCCATCCACGAGAAGGGTCAGGAGGAGCCAGGAACTTTTGAGGAGTGCCTGAAGGACCTGGGGTTGTTCATGCTGGAGAAGAAAAGGCCGAGGGGAGACCTTCTGGTTCTGCCCTGAAAGGAGGTCGGGATGAGGTTGGTCTCTTCTTCCCAAGGAACAAGTGATAGGGTGAGAGGAAAAGGCATCGAGTTGCAGCAGGGCAGTGGTGTCCTCCCCAGCCCTGGGGGGTTTCAGAGCTGTGCCGAGGGAGCTGTGTGGTGGTGCCCTGGCAGTGCTGCCTTCCTGACCTGAAAGCTCTGTTCCATCCCAGATGGTTCTGTGACTCTCTGGCTATGCACTGCTAAGGAGCAGGGAGTGGGAGTTCAGGTGAGGGTCCCGCAGCAGCCCAGAGCTGCTCCTCCTCCACTGAGGGCATTTTCTGCTCCCCTCAGGCACCGCAGGAGCCAGCGCAGAGGCGGCTGCGGGAGCTGGCCAGGCTGAGCCACCGCCTGCAGCAGCTGCACCCCAATGTGCTGGCCAAGATCCTCAAGGAGGGGACCTTGTTCCAGAACGAGGAGATTGTGGTCATCAACAAGCCCTATGGCCTGCCCGTGCACGGTGAGGGCACAGCAGCCCTGCTGGTGCTGCAGGGGCTGGGAAGGAAATGGTTCCAAGGTGCCCATCACAGGGTGTCAGGGGTTGGAAGGGACCCAAGGGGATCATCGAGTCCAACCTCCCTGCCAGAGCAGGAGCATCCAACCTAGCTCAGGGCACACAGCAACACATCCAGACAGGCCTGGAAAGGCTCCAGACAAGGAGACTTCACAACCTCTCTCGGCAGCCTGTGCCACTGCTCTGGGACCCTTCCAGTCAAGAAGATTTTCCTCATGTTGAGGTGGAGCTTCCTGTGCTGTAGTTTCCATCCAGTGCCTCTTGACCTATCCCAGGGCTCCCAGGATGTCAGGGGCTGGAAGGGACCCAAAGAGCTCATCCAGTCTAAACCCTCTGCCAGAACAGGAGCATCCAAGCTAGCTCAGGGCACACAGCAACACATCCAGACAGAGTCTGCAAAGGCTCCACACAAGGAGACTCCACAACCTCTCTGGGCAGCCTGTGCCACTGCTCTGGGACCCTTCCAGTAAAAAATTTCCCCCTCGTGTTGAGGTGGAACCTCCTGTGCTGCAACTTACACCCACTGGACCAGTGAATCATAGAATCAGTCTGGGTTGGAAGGGACCACAAGCATCATCTAGTTGCAACCCCCCTGCCATGGGCAGGGACACCCTGACCTGGATTAGGCTGGGCAGAGCCTCATCCAGTCTGCCCTTAAAGGCTCAAATGCTCCTTGGCCTGTCACAGGGAGCAAGTGAAAGATCCTGTCCCCGTGGGCATCTCCTGGAGCATCCTCTGTCTCAGCCCTCCCCTGGCTGAGCTTTTCTCCCTGGGTAGGGGGAGCGTGGGGACTTTGTCACCTTCGTGTCACTGCCTCCATCTCGTGTCTTGAGGGTAAACTTCTGCCCTGACTCCTTTGCCTGTGGGTTCTGCAGGAGGCCCTGGGGTCAAGAACTGCATCACTGACGTGCTGCCAATTCTGGCCAAGATGCTGGAGAACATGAAAGCTGAGCCCCTCCACCTCTGCCACCGACTGGACAAAGAGACCACAGGTGTGATGGTGCTGGCACGGAGCAGGGAGGTGGCAGACAGGATCCGGTTCCTCTTCAAGACCCGGCAGGTGGAGAAGATCTACTGGTAGGAAAGGGTTAGGTGGAGAGGTGGCTTCAGAAGGTTTGAAGAAAGATGTGAGGAATGGCTGAGGGGACTGGCAGAAAGGGATGAAAAGGGTGTGAAGATAAGGCTGAAGGGACAATCAAGCAGCTTTGAAGCCTATGAAGAAAGGGCTGTGAATGGTCTGGAGAAGGGCTGAAGGGACAGTCAGGAGGGGCTGTGCTGCCTGAGGAAGGGCTGAAGGGGGACAGCCAGGAGGGGCTGTGCTGCCTGAGGAAGGGCTGAAGGGACAGTCAGGAGGGGCTGTGCTGCCTGAGGAAGGGCTGAAGGGACAGTCAGGAGGGGCTGTGCTGCCTGAGGAAGGGCTGGGACGTGAGGGTGTGTGGCTCTGGCAGCACTGATTGTTTCTTTCTCTCTCCTCACATCGGTTTGTGGGGCAGGGTTCCCCTCCTGCTGGTGTAACCCCAACCCCCCACCCCGGACCTCTGCTTTCCTTCACCAGGGCAGTCAGTCTGGGGCAGCCTGACCCGGCCGAGGGCGTGGTGGAGATCCCCATGGTGGAGAAGGCGGTGCAGAGCCACCAGTCCCACTACAAGGTGAGCCCGCGGGGCCCGGTGGCCACCGCCCCCTACCCCTGCCCCCTCCCCGGGCTGACCTCTCTGCACTCCCCAGATGACACTGGCCCCCAGCTACCGCCTGCGGCCGGAGGACGGGAGGGAGGTGAGGACGCGCCGGGAGCGCAGCGCCGAGAGCGCAGTGACTCGCTACCGCTGCCTGGCCAGCGCCACCGCCTGCTCCCTGCTGGAGCTGCAGCCCATCACAGGTGAGCTGTGCCCAGCACTGCACCCCATTGCCCTGCACGGGTGAGCTGTGCCCAGCACTGCACCCCATTGCCCATCACGGGTGAGCTGTGCCCAGCACTGCACCCCATTGCCCAGCACGGGTGAGCTGTGCCCAACACTGCACCCCATTGCCCATCACGGGTGAGCTGTGCCCAGCACTGCACCCCATTGCCCTGCACAGGTGAGCTGTGCCCAGCACTGCACCCCATTGCTCTGCACGGGTGAGCTGTGCCCAACACTGCACGCCTTGTCCTGCACGGGTGAGCTGTGCCCAGCACTGCACCCCATTGACCTGCACGGGTGAGCTGTGCCCAGCACTGCACCCCATTGCCCTGCACAGGTGAGCTGTGCCCAGCACTGCACCCCATTGCCCTGCACGGGTGAGCTGTGCCCAGCACTGCACCCCATTGCCCTGCACGGGTGAGCTGTGCCCAGCACTGCACCCCATTGCCCAGCACAGGTGAGCTGTGCCCAGCACTGCACGCCTTGTCCTGCAGCTCTGCAGGCCTCGGGTTGCTATTGAGCTATGGGAATAAACCATCCCCAAGGAGGTGGTTTGCAGCCAGGTGGTTTTGGCACGGGGGTAGCCATGGAGGGGTCGTTTGGAGCTGAGGCCTGGCACAGCTGCTGGTCAGCTTTCATAGGCTCACAGTGTGCACCAAGTTGGAAGGAACCCTCAAAGAAGAAAGAAATTAGGAAGAAATCCTTCCTGCTGAGGATGGGGAGACACTGGGACAGGTTCCTGGGCAAGCTGTGGATGCCTCCTTCCTGGAGGTGTTCAAGGTCAGGTTGGATGAGGCCTTGAGCAACCTGGGCTCAGGATGATCTTTAAGGACCTTTTCCAACCCAAACCATTCAATGTCCAACCTGCAGTGGTGTTGGAACTGGATGATCTTTAAGGGACTTTTCCAACCCAAACCATTCAATATGCACTGCAGTCAGCAGGGACATCCCCAACTAGATCAGGTTGCTCAGGGCCCCATCAAGGGTGACCCTGAATGACTCCAGGGACAGAGCCTCCGTTGCATCTCTGGCAACCTGTTCCACTATTTCTCCTCCTCTCAGGGGTGAAGCACCAGATCCGGGTCCACCTGGCCTATGGCTTGGGCTGCCCCATCCTAGGGGATCACAAATATTCCCACTGGAGCAAGCTGGCACCACAGGTAAGGCAGCTCCTGGAGCTGGATCCATCCCCTTTGTGCCCCCAGCTCCTCCCGGGCCAGGGTTTGTAAGTGCCAGCTGAAGAGGTGAGGTTGTGGGTGAGCTGTGTTGTGTCCTCACACAGAAGCTGCCCGAGGTCACCTTGAGGAGGCTGAGGCTGCAGCAGAGCAAGGCTCGGCACCTGCCCCTGCACCTCCACGCCCGCCGCCTCCGCCTGCCGCTGGGCCAGCAGCTCGACCTCGTCTGCAAGCCTCCTCCCTTCTTCCTGAAGACACTGCAGAAGCTGGAGCTGGACATCAGCAACGACTGAGGAGGCAGGACCTGGAGTGCTGCTGCCATCCCTCCTCTCCAGCACGTGGGCCACTCGGGTTCCAGTGTGGAACCAGCAGTGTCATTGAGTCCACCAGAGACCTCCTGTCTCAGTACTAGCATTGGTGGCTTCAGAGCAGGTACCTGCCTGTGCTGGCCCTGATGTGGGGCAGCAGTGTGGCTGCAGAGCCTCTTGGCTGGACAAATGCAATTGGGCAGAAGCTGGCTTTGGTCCAGTCCCTGCTTTGAACTTGGTCAGCAATAAAAGGTCCCAATTGCTGCTGAGGGTCGTGTCTGTGTGCTCAGCCTGGTGGAGTTCAGTCCCTGGGCACTGTCCCTGCTGGTGTGAGGGTTGTCCAGAGCTGTTAGCAGCTTCTCCTCTCATCCTGGCACTCCATGCTTGGATTTGGAGACTCTCTCATTCCAAAATCCATCGAAAGCTCAATTTGGCAGCTCCTGGGGGCTGTCTGCCTGTGCCCAGAGGATTTCCTCCACTTGGCTTGGCTGGGCAGCTCTGGGACTCCCTCTGCTCCCTGCTGCCAGAGGCATTGGCATTTTGGGAGCAGCTCCACTTCAGCAGGCTCTTTCCCGACCCACCACCTCTTCTGATTTCCTCACTGCTTGTTTCTAGATCCTGTTACCAGGATCCTTCTCCCTCAGGAGCTCAGATGCCTCCTTCTCAGGACATGGGGGAAGGAGAGTGGCAAGGCTGAGAAGCTGGGCAGCCTCAGCAAGGTGGCCACCAGTGTTGGCTGTCTCTTGGCCTGTCCCCAAATGTGAGTAGTGGGATTCTCTCCAGCCCCTCTGGCTGATTTGGGTGCTGGAAGAGTCTCTTTGGGCCCCATTGTGGACATGGCTGGGGCCCAGTTACCCTTGGCAGGGTAATTCCCTGTGGACCTGGCTGGGGCTTCTTGGCAGGGTAATTCCCTGTGGACCTGGCTGAGGCTTCCTGGCAGGGTAATTCCCTGTGGACCTGGCTGGGGCTTCCTGGCAGGGCAATTCCCTGTGTCCCAGCTCTTTGCTCTTGCAGGTGGGCTGAAAATGGCTGGGGAGCCTCACACCCCTTGAACGTGGCACCAAGAATACAGCAACTTATGAGGGAGAGACCAAAAACCACCAGCAGCTGGGGAGTGCCTGTGGCCAGGGAGGGACGTGGCTGCCTTTTAGCTATTTTGGAGGGTGCTATTTCCACCAAGCTCTCCCCTGTCATTACCAAGCTCTCGTTCACAGCCCAGTTCGGAGCTTCAGCCCTCAGAGAACGGCAGAAGCCCCGAGCAGCGGCAGCAGCATCAGCAGGCAGCTCCTGTCCCGCCAGCATCATGTCGCTGTCGCACACGGCCGCCGAGTTCATGCTGTCGGACGCGCTGCTGCCGGAGCCCGGCGGAGCTCGCACCCGACGGCTGCGGCTGGAGCTGCCCAGCGACCGCCTGCTGAAGTTCGTCACCGTGGGGCTGCCTCTGGGCCTCGTCTCCTTGGCCTTCGCCCGCGAGTTCTCTGCCGGTGAGCTGGGGGACTTTCGGGGGGGTCTTTGGAGGACTCTGAGGAGGTCTTTTGAGTTCCCAGCGGTTGCTGGCGGTGGCTCGGTTCCTGCGACCCCCTGGTGGTCACAGTCCAGGGCAGAGCAGCCTCATTCAGGACGAGTTTTGTCTCCAGATGTGTTTATTGATTGGGTTTAATGAGTTATTGGTGTCGGTAAAGGGAATCGATGGTGTCCCCCCCGCGGCTGCTTGCCCCCCAGCACCTTTGGGTGCCAGGGGGCGTTTCTGAGGAGGAGCAGGAAGGTGCTGGCAGGGGCTGGTCAGGCAGCACAGAGGCTTGCATTGATGATGCGTTGTGACCTCAGGCTAAATTTGGTCTTGGCCAGCATCCCTTTGGGGATTTGGTCTGACTCTGGTTCCTGGCTGCTCCTCAGTTCCCTCCACCACGTTCAAAGGGTTTGTGTGCAGGAAGCGACGGAGAAGTCCTGGCTGGGGAAGCACAGCCCCAAAGGCAGCACCAAAAAGGCTTTCTGTGGGTCGTGGATGTCATAGAATCACAGAATGGTTTAGGTTGGAAGAGACCTCAAAGCTCAGCCAGTTCNTGAAGAACTTCCTCCTAACATCCAGTTTCAATCTCCCCTCTGCCAGTTTGAACCCATTCCCCCTCGTCCTGTCATTACAAGACCTTGTGAACAGTCCCTCCCCAGCCCTCCTGTAGCCCCCTTCAGATACTGGAAGGTTGCTCTAAGGTCTCCTGGCAGCCTTCTCTTCCTCTCCAGGCTGCACAGCCCCAACTCCCTCAGCCTGTCCTCATAGCAGAGCTGCTGTAGCTCTCTGAGCATCTTGGTGGCCTCCTCTGGACTCTCTCCAGCAGTTCCATGTCCTTCCTGTGCTGGGGGCTGCAGAGCTGAACACAGTACTCCAGGTGGGGTGTGAGGAGAGCAGAGCCAAGGGGCACAATCCCCTCCCTTGCCCTGCTGCCCACAGCTGCTCTTGCTGCAGCCCAGCACACAGTTGCTGTCTGGGCTGTGTGTGCACACTGCAGCCTCGTGTTGAGCTTCTCATCCACCCAGACCCCCAGATCCTGTTCCTTAGGGCTGCTCTCAGCCTGGATTTGTGCTTGGGATTGCTCCCACCCAGGGTCAGGACCTTACACTTGGCCTTGTTGAATTCCATGAGGTTGGCCTGTGCAGGTCCCTCTGGATGGATCCTGCCCTCCAGCAAGTCATTGCTCTGTGGTGATGCCTTGGCCCAGCCCTGACCTGTGGCTGAGGGTCACCTTCCTCCTCCTCCAGGCTCCCAGATCAGCTGCTTCTCTCCCACCAACTTCACTGGGAAGCAGGCTGCCTATGTCGATGCGGCCTGCTGGGACTCCCTGCTCCACCACGGCTTGGACGCCGACGGACACCTCCTCACCAAGTCCCTCTGGGTGCTCAAGGTACGGCCCCGGCTCAGGTCGAGGCACCCTCAGCCCCCACCTAGGTCACCGTTTGATGTCTCCTCGCCTCCTTGCCCAGGTCTTCCCCTACTCGCTGCTGGTGGTGGCGGTGCTGATGTACCTGCCCTACCTGCTGTGGCGCTACGCCGCCGCCCCCGCCCTGCACTGCGACCTCCTCTTCATCATCGACGAGCTGGACAAGTCCTACAACCGCTCCGTGCGCCTGGTGCAGCACATGAGGAAGGTCCAGCAGGCCAGCGCCGAGCCCGAGAGCTTCTGGGAGGAGTACCAGAGGTCAGGCACCCCCCCTCTGAAGCCCCTGGGCGTTGGGGGTGGGTGGGCGTGGGGCAGGTGGCTCTGACCGCTCCCGGGGTCCCCCCCAGGGCTCGCCGTGAGCGGTACTTTGAGTTCCCGCTGCTGGAGCGGTACTTGGCCTGCAAGCAGCACGCCCACGCCTTGGCCTTCATCTACATCCTGAGGAACCTCCTCCTGCTCCTCTTCTTGGTCGCCACCTGCCTCTACTTGGTGTTCCTCCACCTCACCGTCTTCTTCCAGGATGAGTTCAGCTGCTCCATCAAGACAGGGCTGCTCCAGGCGGAGCCCCACGTCCCCCCTCTCATCCCCTGCAAGCTGCTCTTCTACTCCACCTTCCAGCTCACCAGCCTCTCCCTGGGCAGCGTCTACCTCCTGCTCATCCCTGTGGTCATCTACGGCGCCCTGCAGCTGTGCCAGTGGGACAAGGGCCTGCTCTCTGTCTACGAGATGCTGCCTGCCTTCGACCTCCTCAGCCGCAAGATGCTCACCTGCCCTGTCAACGACCTCAACGTCATCCTCCTCTTCCTCCGCGCCAACATCTCACACCTCACCTCCTTCAGCCGCCTCAACGCCGTCAGCGCCCTGAAGGAAGCCACCCCCGACAGGGAGGACATCGACACCCTGGTGGACTTCATGACGCTGCTGGCTGGGCTGGAGGCCACCAAGCCCAAACACCCTGAGGCCGAAGGCAGCACTCCTCTCTCCAACGGCGGGGCTCAAGGTGGGCTTGTTCAGTAGAGGCAGCTTCCTCCTGCTCCTCTGGCCTCCCAAATCCCGACCTTTAGGCTCCCAAATCCCCTAAGATCCTAAGTCTCACCCTCAGTCTCCCAGATCCCAGCCCTTGGCTCCTAAATCTCACCCTTAGTCTGCCAGATCCCAGCCCTTGGCTCCTAAATCTCACCCTTAGTCTCCCAGATCCCAGCCCTTGGCTCCTAAATCTCACCCTTAGTCTGCCAGATCCCAGCCCTTGGCTCCTAAGTCTCACCCTTAGTCTGCCAGATCCCAGCCCTTGGCTCCTAAGTCTCACCCTTAGTCTCCCAGATCCCAGCCCTTGGCTCCCCACATCCCACCCTGCAGGACTGGGATCCCTCCGCTGTAGCCAGCACCTGCCGAGCTCTGGGGGAGCTGCAGGAGGTTGCCGGTTCCGGGTGCAGCTGGGGCTGGATTCCAGGAGCCAGGATGCAGAGCCGGCGCGGGGGTGGGGGTTGCTATAGGAACAGAAAGTGGAGCTTGAGGCTTCCATCCAAGCTCTGGGCAAAACCGGGAGGCTGCTGGAGGGCTCTCCTTGGGAAGGAGGAGCTTGAGCGCCTGGGGGGGTTGATGCCGAAGGGGTCAATCCTGAACCCCTTCTAGTGGGAAGCTGGAGCTGGGCTCCAAGGCTGAGCCTCATCCCTGTCCCACTTTGGAGGACCTGGGGGATGTCCTTTTGTCCCCTTCTTCAATCCCTGACCCCCCCACAGCAGTGATGCCGAGGCTCCGCCAGCGGCTCGCCCTGGGCAGGGCTGGATCCAGGATTCCAGACACTTTTCCCCATCCCAGGATGCAGTCCGAGGGCTGCGGCCGTAAGGAGCCGCCGGAGCCGAGCTGGCTGCAGCAGCCTCGTTGGCCTGGCAACGGCGGGGCCGGCACAGCCTCCTCTGGGCTGCTGCGGCTCGCCCGCTCCGCTCACCTCCTCCTCTTCCTCTCTTTGCCCAGAAGTGAAGCCTGGAGTGGAAGCGCTGGGAAAAGCCTCCCGGGACTCATTCGGCTCCGCCTGACCCCTCCAGGAGCAGGCAGGATCCTGAGGATCCAGTTTGATCCATTCCTTGCTCCAGTGCATTAAACCGGTTTGGATCCAGCCCAAGCTGCTCTCTTCCAGGGGTGGGGGAGCCTCTCCTTATGCTTATCCAGCACAAAAAGGCTTAAACATCCAATTCTGGGGAGCAGAGACCCTCTGGGCTGCCCCCCTCTGAGCAGGGGGGATGCCACCCTCTGCCTCTTCCACACAAATTTCCTGGCTTCTAGAGCAGGAAGTTGGGAATCACAGAATTGTTTGGGATTGGAAAAGTCCTTTTAAGGGTCCAGCTGGAGGCCCAAAGGATGCTCCCAGGGGAAAAAAGGATCCAAAGATAAAACAAACTTTGAAATTAATTAATTATTAACTGTTTATTAAGAGAGGGAGGTGGCAGGCACTCAGCTGCCACAAACCAGCGTGCCCTGAGCAGCTGCCAGCCTCAGTGCCCAGCTGTGGACTGGTTTTGGCAGAGCTCCTCTCCCTACCCCCTCACCTCCAGCCAGCCTCATGCTCTGTGCCCAGGAAGCTGGGGTGTCCCTGGTGGGGGTCAGGACCATCTCTGAGGGCAGGCAGGGGCAGCAATGAGGGGGTTCAGCCCTCACCTCTGTGTCCCGCTGCTCGTCTTCACCTCAATTAGATGAACTTTGGTTAAATTGGTTTTTCCACACCCCCCTAACTCCCTCTGGAGCCTTGACTTCAGGCCACAAAGCCGAGGAGTAGGACACAGAGGAGCCACCTGCAGCTGGGAGAGCCTCGGTGCCAGCCCCCCCAGCAGCTGGGAGCTGCCCCAGCCTACCCCAGCCTGCAGCCTTGCCCTGGGCTTCAGGAGCTGGGGAGCAGCAGCAGCTCCTTGGTCCCGGCCGCTTGGGCTCTCCCCGGGGCTTCCCTCGAGATGTCCAGGAGGAAGGGAGGTGCAGGCAGCCCCTGGCTGTTGTAGAGGGCACAGGCCTGGTACTCACAGGGCCACTCTGCCCAGGCGTAGCGCAAGCCCAGCACCAGCGACCCACAGCCTGCCAGCGCCAGCGTCACCATGCGGCGCTCCACTGCCACCACCGGCACCGGCACCCACCCGCGCTGCCTGCGGCACCAACCCTGGGGGAGAAGCCTCCGTCAGCCTGGAGCCTGAAGCCTCCAGCAGCCTGGGCTGTCCTGGGCAGGAGCCTGAAGCCTCCAGCAGCCTGGGCTGTCCTGGGCAGGAGCCTGAAGCCTCCAGCAGCCTGGGCTGTCCTGGGCAGGAGCCTGAAGGCTCCATCAGCTTGGGCTATCCTGGGCAGGAGCCTGAAGGCTCCATCAGCCTGGGCTATCCTGGGCAGGAGCCTGAAGGCTCCATCAGCCTGGGCTATCCTGGGCAGGAGCCTGAAGGCTCCATCAGCCTGGGCTATCCTGGGCAGGAGCCTGAAGGCTCCATCAGCCTGGGCTATCCTGGGCAGGAGCCTGAAGGCTCCATCAGCCTGGGCTATCCTGGGCAGGAGCCTGAAGGCTCCATCAGCCTGGGCTATCCTGGGCAGGAGCCTGAAGGCTCCATCAGCCTGGGCTATCCTGGGCAGGAGCCTGAAGGCTCCATCAGCCTGGGCTATCCTGGGCAGGAGCCTGAAGGCTCCATCAGCCTGGGCTATCCTGGGCAGGAGCCTGAAGGCTCCATCAGCCTGGGCTATCCTGGGCAGGAGCCTGAAGGCTCCATCAGCCTGGGCTATCCTGGGCAGGAGCCTGAAGGCTCCATCAGCCTGGGCTATCCTGGGCAGGAGCCTGAAGCCTCCAGCAGCCTGGGCTGTCCTGGGCAGGAGCCTGAAGGCTCCATCAGCTTGGGCTATCCTGGGCAGGAGCCTGAAGGCTCCATCAGCCTGGGCTATCCTGGGCAGGAGCCTGAAGCCTCCATCAGCCTGGGCTATCCTGGGCAGGAGCCTGAAGCCTCCATCAGCCTGGGCTATCCTGGGCAGGAGCCTGAAGGCTCCATCAGCTTGGGCTATCCTGGGCAGGAGCCTGAAGCCTCCATCAGCCTGGGCTGCCCCGGGCAGGAGCCTGAAGGCTCCATCAGCCTGGGCTGCCCCGGGCAGGCAGGGCAGCAGCCTTCCCCTCCTCACCTCGAAGCCTGCCGCGTCCCTCCGCCGCCAGACCAGCTCCTGGCTGTAGGTGACGTTCAGCAGCCCCTTGGTCACCTCCAGGACGGCACGGGCCGGGTAGGGCCCCTGGAACACCAGCGACCTCTCCCCGTAAGCCACCGCCCTGGCACCCAGCTGCAGCCGGAGGGCCACGGTCTGCTTGTCCCGGGGGTGGATGCTGGCGAGGAAGAGGAGGGAGGGAGGCGGCGGTCAGCGAGAGCTCCTCCTGCGCGCCCCCGGCCCCGCCGCCCGCACTCGCCTGCCGTAGGGGGAGCGCTCATCGCCCAGGTCCATGGCCACGGCCATGAAGGTGTTTGGCATCCTGGCGTTGGGCACCACCCCCAGGTCAGCCGTTTGGTGCCAGCGCAGCCGCGCAAAGCTGTCGTCGAGGCTCTGCCGGCGGTAGGTGGACAACTGCGAGGCAAGGAGCAGCCGGGGAAGGGGCTCAGCATCCCGGCAGGATTCATCCAGCTGGGGAAGGGGCTCGGCACCCCGGCAGGATTCATCCAGCTGGGGAAGGGGCTCGGCACCCCGGCAGGATTCATCCAGCTCCTCAGAGTCCTTCTGGCACTCCCCCAGCTCAGCCCAGCACTGCAGGGGTGGCCTCAGCAGTGCCCAGCCCAGGGGCACAAGCCCTGCCCTGCTCCTGCTGCCCACAGCAGTGCTGCTCCAGCCCAGGCTGCTGCTGCCCTTCTTGCCCCCCTGGGCACCCCCTGCCTGCCCTCCAGCTGCTGCCCCCCAGCACCCCCAGGGCCTTTCCTGCTGCCACTTTCCAGCCACTCTGCCCCAGCCTGGAGCCTTCCTGGCCTTGCTGTGCCCCGAGGGCAGGACCCAGACCTAGGCCTGGCTCAACCTCATCCCCTTGGCCCTGGCCCATCCATGCAGCCTGCCCAGGTCCCTCTGCACAGCCTCCAACCCTGCAGCAGCTCAGCACAGCTTGGGGCCATCTGCAGTCTGGCTGAGGGAGCCTCAGTCCTGTTGTCCAGATCATTGCTGAAGCTGAGCCCTGGGGACACCACCTGTGAGCAGCCCCCAGCTGGGCTCAGCTCCATCCTCCAGCACCCTTGGGCTGTTCCCCAGTGCAGCTCCCACCCCTCCAAGCCAGCAGCTTCTCCAGGAGGGTGCTGTGTGACACAAATCCCTCTGGGCACAGCCACAGCCTGGCCCTCACCCACTCTGCAGGTCCCCTTGTCACAGAAGCAGGTCTGGTTGCCTCAGCAGGACTTTCCCCTCTCGCCCCCGCGTGGACTGTGCCTGAACCCTGCTCGTCCTGCACGTCCCATGCGGTGCCACTTAAGATGATCTGCTCTATGCCCTTCCCCTCCAGCCCCTCCCTGCTGCTGCGGGCCTCTGGTGGGCGCCCTGGGGCCCTGCTCCTCACCTGCACGAAGCCGAAGGGCAGCAGGGGCAGGCTCTGTCCCGCCGATGCGGTGTGTGCGGTGCGGCGCCAGTCGGCGATCAGCGCGGGGAAGCTGCAGCTGTACTGCTCCCTGTGCACCCATGCGTTGGCCTCGCCTGCCCACAAACCCAACCCTCTGAGAGCCTGGGGGGGACACCCGGGGGGCTTCTCCCACCTGGGCAAGGGGAAACACCCCCCAGAGCCTCCCGCTGTGGGGGCTTGCCTTGGTACCAGGCGATGCCGCGCAGGGCCATGCGGAGCAGGGGGTGGATCATGGCGTTCCACAGCACCGAGGGCGCCTGCGGCCCCGACGGCAGCTGCCCGGGGGGCACACCGGCAGGCAGGGCTGGGCTTGAGGCGGAGGCAAAGCACAATCAGAGAGTCTCAGGGGCTGGAAGGTACCTCCGAAGCTCAGCCAGTCCAACCCTCCCTGCCAGAGCAGGGCACACAGGAACACAACCAGGAGGGTTTGGAATGTCTGCAGAGAGGGAGACTCCACAGCCCCCCTGGGCAGCCTGTGCCAGGGCTCTGTCACCTTCGAAGGGAAAAAAAAAATCTTCCTCATGTTTAAATGAAGCTTCCTCTGCTTCAGCTTCCACCCTTGCCGCGGGTCCTGGCGTCGGGCAGCACCCAGCAGAGCTGGCTCCAGCCTCTGCCACTCAGCTTTACATATTCACAAACATTAACGAGGTCACCTCTCAGCTCCTGCTCTCCAAGCTCCCAGCCCCAGCTCCCTCAGGCTCTCCTAACGGAGCTGTTCCCCTCCCTTCGGCATCTTTGTGGCTCTGTGCTGGACTCTCTCCAGCAGTTGAACTGAGCTTGGTGAAGGAAGTAAAGCAGGCACCACGCAGAGGGGAGCTTTGGGGTACTCTTCTCACTCCCCCACCCCATTTACACTCTGAGGTGGGAGAGAATTTTACCCGGAGCAGGCAAGACGACGCCAGGAGGCAGCAGCAGAGACGCTTCGGGAGGGGGGATGGGAGGGGATGCAGGATGTCCCCCGGGAGCGACTGCCCCCCGAAGCAGCACGGCACGGGGCAGGAGCCGTTCCCACTGCCTCAGCTCTCACCTGCCTGTGTCCTCCAGCAGCCCACAGGCCCGCAGAGCCCTCGGGGAGGACCAAGCCTCGATGGGGGTCCCCGACCAGGCAGCCTGCACCAGCCCCACAGGGTATCGCCGCGCGTCGTAGAGGGCTCGGCCCAGCAGCCAGCAGACGGCCGAGAAGTAGGTGAAGTTGCCGTGGCCCAGGTTCTCTGCTCGGGAGCCAGGGGAGGGTTACCGAGGGCAGGAGAGGCAGGAGAGAAGAGGCCATCCGCAGGGGAGGTGCTCACCGGCCGCGGGGACGGCCCAGGGCAGGTCGATGCGCTGCAGGTCCTGCAGCTCCCGGTCGGAGCGGGCGGCAGCGGCGGCCAAGAGGCGGACGTGAGGGTAGCGAGCGGCGGCTGCCAGCTCCCGGCTGGCGTTGGCGACCTAGGGGAGAGTTGGGAGCAGCAGCCCAGGAGCTTCCCGGGCGGAGCAGCTCCCCAGCCCGCCGCTGCCCACCTGCAGCACTGTCATTGCCATGTTGCTCTGCCCGCTGCAGAGCCACACGTCCCCGAAGTAGATGTCCTGCAGCGTCACATTCTGCCGGCCCTGTGTGGCTGACAGCTCATAGGGACCACCCTGAGCCATGGGCTCCAGGACAGTCAGCCAGGTCCCAGCAGGCCCTGGAAGAAGAGGATGCTCTTTGCCTTCCACAGCCCCCAGGAAGGCCTCAGGACCTCTGCACAGAGGTTTGATGAGCACACAAGGACCAGTGGGGAGGGACAGACAGACAGTGGGGGGAAGTTCCCCACCACGAAGCCAGGCTGGGCACATGGATTTTGGAAGCTCTCCAGCATCAGGAGACAAGGAGCAATGGATGGAAGCTGCAGCACAGGAGGTTGCAGCTCAACACCAGAGGCAACTTCTTGCCTGTGTGGATCCCAGAGCAGTGGCACAGGCTGCCCAGAGAGGTTGTGGAGTCTGTCTGGAGCCTTTGCAGGCTCTGTCTGGATGTGTTGCTGTGTGCCCTGAGCTAGCTTGGATGCTCCTGCTCTGGCAGGGGGGTTGGACTCAAGGAGCAATGTGGGTCCCTTCCAATCCCTGAAGTCCTGTGATCAGAAGGTTCTTCCTTCTCCTGCTGGCCTTTCTTCCTCCTGAAGGTCTTTCCCCCTTCAGAAGCTCTTTACCCCTCCTGAAGGTCTTTCCCCCTCCTGAAGGTCTTTCCTCCTCCTAAAGATCTTTCCTCCTCCTGAAGGTCTTTCCCCCTTCAGAAGGTCTTTCCCACTCCTGAAGGTCTTTCCACCTCCTGAAGTTCTTTGCCCCTCCTGAAGGTCTTTGCCCCTCCTGAAGGTCTTTCCCTCTCCTGAAGGTCTTTCCTCCTCCTAAACGTCTTTCCTCCTCCTAAACGTCTTTCCTCCTCCTGAAAGGCTTTCCCCCTTCAGGTCTTTCCCCCTTCAGAAGCTCTTTCCTCCTCCTGAAGGTCTTTTCCCCTCCTGCAGGTTGCTCCTCCTGCAGCAACCGAAGGGTTAAAAAGAAAATCTCGCAGACAAATGTGTGTCAGAGCAGAAGCTGCTGGGAGGAACTGGGATTACAGGAGCAGCTTGGTGTGTGCATGTGTGACACTGAAGATGTCTCCTGCTAATTTTAGAGGTGCAGAGCTGAGGCGCAAAGATATTCTGCTGGAGCTCAAAGATATTCTGCTGGAGCTCAGATTGGATTTGCTGCCCGCCTGGGCCCGGATCCTGCAGATCTCCTGGCAGCAGCAGATCTCTGCTCTCTCACCAGACGCCTCCAGGCTCTCCAGGCTTGTGGAGGAGCCTTTGGGCACCGCTTTCAACCCCCCCAAAAGGTGATGAGCAGCCCCACCACTTGCGCTGAGACACCTCCAAGCCCTCCAGGAAGGCTCTGCCTGTGAAGCTGACGTCCTTCAGGGCTCAGAGATCCCCAGCAGGATCCTCTGTCAGGGGGTGGGTGGGGGTGGGTGGGGGATACACCCCAAAAAAGCAGCTCTGGAGATTTCCCGGGAGATGGATTTGACAGGGAGCGGAGCTAAATCCACCCCCAGCTCCCTCAGCGCCGGGCTCCAGCCTACGCTGGGCCACCCACTGCAGGCTCCCACTGCTGGGAGACCGAAGCCAGCAGAGGCTGCTGCGGGTGGGGACAAGGACAAGGAGGGCTGAAAGCCACTCTCGGACCTCCTGCAGGAGGGGAAAGAGCAGCCCCGGGGGTGCAGGAGCTGGAGCCGGCAGCCTCAGCATCCCCTCCGCCAGCGCCGGGCACAGGCAGGCAGCCTCTGGGGGAGTCCCCGAACCAGCAGAGGCTCCAGGAACCCACCTTTAACTGTCACCAGCTTCTTCCTGACGACGATGCCACCATCCCTGGAGAGAGCCAAGGTGACCGTGGCCCCCGGCTGGCCGTAGCCCCACACCACGGCGCCTGCCGGCTCCTTCTGCAGCACCATGTGGTCGCCGTAGTAGGAGGCGAAGCTCAGCAGGGCCCCTGGGGACAGGCAGCACAAAGGTCACCTCCAAGGGGCACAGAGCAAGGGCAGCAATCAGAGAGGAGCAGCTCAGGTTGGAAGGGAGCTCACAGCTCAGCCAGTTCCAGGGCTCCTGCTGGAACAGGTTGCTCAAAGTCTCGTCCAGCCTGGTCCTGAACACCTCCCTGGAAACCTTTTCCCTGTGCTCCACAACCTCCCTGGGCAACCTTTTCCCTGTGCTCCACAACCTCCCTGGGCAACCTGTGCCAGTCTCTCACCACCCTCACTCCTTCCTCCATCCAGTTCCAATCTCTCCTCTGCCACTTCAAACCCATTCCTCTTCCTCCTCCTCCTGCCATCCCCAGCCCTTGTCAATAGTCCCTCCCCAGCCCTCCTGCAGCCCCCTGCAGATCCTGCAAGGCCACTCCAAGGTCTCCTGGAAGCCTTCTCCTCCTCTCCAGGCTGCAGAGCCCCAACTCTCTCTGCCTGTCCTTGAGAAATCCTCCAACTCCCTCTTGAATGCAGAATATTTCAGACCCTGCTCTAATTCACAGACTCCTCCAGCCCTGGCCAAGCTTCAGATGGCTAAAAGCAGCCCAGAGCCAAGGATGTGGCAGGAGGCTCCAGGTGACCTTCTTGTGGCCTTCCAGGATCTGAAGTGGGCTACAAAAAAAAAAGCTGGGGAGGGACTTTTGAGGCTGTCAGGGAGTGACAGGACTGGGGGGGAATGGAGCAAAGCTGGA
>VWZI01021239.1:174503-197935 GCA_013396835.1 Psilopogon haemacephalus | reverse complement strand
GAAGTCCAGAGCAATGAGTTTACTGTATAGCCTCCTTGATGCTTTTAGTATCTTAAACTCTACCATTTCATGGTCACTGCATTCTAGGCTACCCTTCAGCTTTACTTCACTCACCAGCCCCTTATGCTTCACTTTAGTATGTTCAACATGGCAGCTAAATCCACTAGGAAAACAAAACAAGTTAGTGGCAGTTTTGATCTCTTTCCCTGAAAAGTAAACAATCCCTTGCATTCTCAGAAAGAGATTAAGGGAAGATATTCCTGTAGAAGTACACATCAGCCAGCTCCTTCCTCTTTTCCTTGCCTTGCCTGCTGGATTTATTCTTGTACTTTTATTACAGAGAACCCCAAATCAATAATATCATGCTCATCTTGATCCCAAATATCTTTTTGCCAAAAATCTTTCCAGAAGTTAGTAGCATTTGAGGCACCTTAAGGATACAAGCACTACCTTTGCAGGACTCTGACTTTAGCTAATTTGTGAAATCTTCATTTCGCTCCCTGCAGTAGGTTGGTAATTATAAGGTTAAAAAAAAATGCTCTGAGGACTAGAGGAGTCCAGAAGTGGACACAGGAAAATTATTATGCAATCCCAAAATTCTTCTCTCTCTTTATAAACTGGCTGCAAGGCCAGCGTGTACTCCTTTCCTCTCCCTCTCACCTGCCATGTCTGGCAGGAGTTAATTATCAGAGTAAATGTGTAAGGAGTGGGCCTGTTTGGGGCTTCCATAGGCTTTCTTTGGGCCTATGGGTGGCATAAGTACTGGGGGAGGGAGGATTGGAGCACCAGGGATTGTAGGACACTCCCAAAGAAGTCTGTGGTAAATCTCCAGTTAGTTGACCTTGCTGCAACCAATAAAATTTACAGCCCAATACCACCTTCAATATTGTGATAGTATTTCTTATAGAAATCACCAATATTTTTAAGAGTACTTGTTTAAAAGAGAGGTTTTGCTAGACCTATACATAGATATTGTATATTACCTTTAAATACAGTTTACATACATTATTAGAAATGGGACAGATCTGGAAATGCAAATTGAATTAGTTTTGTTTATGTTCACAGGACCTTTAACTTCACCTATGCAATGCACATGAAGTGTGCTCAATAAAACTGCTGACTGTGAAGCCTGATAGGAAATTAATATATATTAAATAAAACATTAATATATTCAATTTTAGAAGACTTGAAAAATTGAAAAGGCAGGCTATTTACAGCTTGTGCTATAGTAATTGGTATCTGCTGTATCTCTCTCCCGTTTTAGCCTAATTAATAATATATAGAATACTAATGACATCCAAAAAGTCCTACATTAACAATGTGCTTTAAGAGCCATTTCCTGCTAGACTTATCTCCAATCACATTGATTCCAGCAAGATTTGTATGCACTTGGTCTTTCACAGTTTCTGCAATGGCTACTTTGCTATTACCCTTCTGGTAAAGACACAGAGACTGCTAATATGCCTATTGATCATTCCATCCTGCATTGCCCTGGCCAAAGACAAAATCTACAACCAGTTCCTGTATTAGATTGGATACTAGGAAAAAAATTCTTTACAGAATTTGACCAGGCATTGGAATATGAGGGACGTGGTGGAGTCATCATCCCTGGAGATGTTTAAGAAACCTGTGGCCATTGCATTCTGGGACATGGTTTAGTGGCCATATTGATCTTAGGTTGATAGTTGAACCCCATGATCTTAGAGGTCTTTTCCAACCAAAACAAATCTATGTGTTTTATACAGCACAGGAAGTTCCACCTCAATACGAGGAAGCACTTCTCTACGGTAACCATCACAGAGCAGAGAGACTGTGGAATGTCAGGGTCCAGAGGGCAGACATTAACAATATCTCTGTCCAGAGGAGCAAGACCTATTCTTACAGATTCCCGTGTCATGAAATTAAGGTGCAAGAGAGACCAAGTATCCCCACAAAACTACTTATTAAGGGGTAAAGTTGGACAAAACAGAGGGGGAGAGAGAAGGGGAGAGAGAGGGGGAACACTGGAGAAAAGAGAGAAAAAGAGCAGGGAGCGAAAAAGGACAGGAATTACATTACCATCAACCGGAGATGGGGGGTGAGAGAGAGGTGTGAGTGATCCAGGGATTTTCCATAGAGCTGGTCAGGAGTTCTTCTGGAGTTGTTCTGGTGGAGTTTTCTTGAGTTGTTCTTCTTGGCAGGCATTTCTCTGGTCTTTTATACATTTTTTTCCAGTCCCAGTCCCAGTCTTATATCGATGTACAGGTGCAGCTCCCCAGGGAATCTTCCTGTGCATTCTCATGCATTTCCAGGGGTCCAGAGGTGGCTCTGGGGAGGGCCTCCATCTCCTCCCTGTGCCGCTTACCTGTTCGTTCTCTGAATACACATATTCCGTAAGCCTTTTCTCTTGGGGTAGCTGATGCCAGGCTACATATCCTGGGCAATCAAGCCAGGCTGAAATCCAGGAAAGTCACAAAAACATGGCATTTAAATCCCGGAGCATTTGACAAGGACTCTGGGCTGAATCCTGGATGGCAACAAAGATTCTGTATCTCTGGTGATTTACATCCCTAAGCATTCAGCCAGGAACATTGTCTGAGTTTGGGAAGGAAACAAAGGCAATCCTTATCTTTGTTGATGTAAACAAGGGAGAGATGATTTCAGACTCTCACATGGAGTCTCCTGTGGAGTCTTTCAGCACCCATCTGGATTTGTTCTTGTGTGACCTGCGCTAGATTATATGGTTCTATTCTGTCAGGATTGGACTCGAAGATCTGCAGAGATCCCTCCCAACCTCTACCATCTTGTGATCTGTGAGGATTCCATGACTCCTGGACGTCACACAAAAATGAGGGGAGGGTGCAGAGTTGGAGCTTATCTTTCCACACCACATTGCTTTTGAGCAAAAGCCAAGCATGAGAAAAGTAGGGTGCAATGGATGCAGGAGATTTTCTGAGCAATTACTGCAGCCTGAGCAACCACAATAGCTGGGGACAGAACCTAAAATAATTAGTCCTATTTCAAGAAGGTGACTAGACCGCTTATTACACACAAAAGTCTGCAAATGCAGATAGAACCAGATTTCATTGACGTGACGTGGCTGCTGGTGAGGAGGCTGGGAAGATTAGTCCAATGATCCACTCTAGATGTCACTAAAGTTTCTTCAGTTTTGGTGATGGTTATTCTTCTTTCATTATCCCTGTCACTACATGCTTGGTGTGTCTGAGTCGTGCTCTCTCTGACAGCTGTCTGGAGCTCAAGTACTTTGAAGGTATCAACTTCACACCAAGAACTATGTGTGCATTGCTATCTCTTTTCTGCTTTAGGAGCTGCGCATTAGGAAGAACCGAAGAATAACAGGTAGAATTTTTGACGGCAGGTCTGCAGTGCAAAATAAACGTGCCAATGGCTTGTGGGTGCAGGTGGGACTGGACCCAGTAAGCCACTGCAACTGCAGCAGGAAAAAGTGTTGTGCTAGGGCTCTCTCCCAAGCCTCCTCCAATTCCAGATAAAATTATTACTCTGAAGTAAATTTTTTTCCACTCAGTTTTCAGGCCACCTTTTATGGGATGCAAAACCGAATGGCAGTGAAAGATACCAGTAAAGATGGCTGAGAGCCTCATACACCTGCTGAAACCCTGAAGTGAAGTCAGAATTGCCTGGAGTCATATAAGGGAAAAAAAAGAAGTTTTTCCATTCTACTTCTGTTCAAAACGGGGTTTACAGTCTCTTTATTTCCTTATTTTGTTTGGAAGTAGACATAATGAAATGGGTTATAGCATGAAATGAAGCAATACCAAAAAGCTGGTATTTCAGCATCTGCAGACCAAAGACAGGACATCAACCATTACATAACCCAATATTTTTTTATCTTTTCAGCTGGTGACTTCTACAAGAATGTAGCCAGGATATGTATGCTTTTTCTCTGCAATCTCCTCCAGAACTTGAAAGAAGATCAGCTAATAGTTCCAGTAGGCTAAATTAATTAATTTATTTATTTAAGTCTCTGTATTTGCATTTAGAGTGCTTCAAATTTTTTGTTGTAGGGCTTCAAGATTTTTGCCTCCTATTTTAAGCTGTGATACACCAAACATTTAGCAAGCTGTACTGGAAGATTATTCCAATGGGTGGTGGCTGATTTTTTGAGTGGGTTGTTTTCTTTTGCTTGTTTGTTTGTTTTTCTTTTTTATTTGTGTTTAAATTGTAAGAATCCTAATGAGGAGTTTTTTGCTTGCTAGAAAGGTATCAACTGTAAATGGAAAAATGACAACTTGCAGTACAAAATCTATGAGGAAATAGTTAACATTAACCCTCTGTGATGTGATATGTGCTGCTTACTAGGGTGCCGTAAGGTCCACGGCTAGCTGAAGTTCAAAAGCAAATACACAATAGCTTTCAGCTGCACCAATATTTCCCCTTTGGACTTATTTTTACATACTCATGGGTATATATAGTTGTGCTAACATACATTCATACATAGCAGCCAAAGTATAAAGAGCTAATTATGGATATATAGTGGCAGATATAATGACAGCTGAGCAATATGAATTTGGTCCTGCATACACTGTGGCTGTCCTTTTTATCACAATTTAGCAAAGTTCTCAGAAAGCTTTTTTAGTGCATAGGTAGGATCTAGGAATTGGTCTTCTGTCCCTATTTAGACTAAAACATAACTTTGTTTTTTTCAGTTCAGCTTTTTCCTCACTCCTGCAGCTTTTGACCTTTGACTTCCTTCATGTCTCTTCTGCCATGCATTAATCCAAATTTGTTTGGTTTTGGTTTTTGTTTTTTTTTTAAACCACTTTTGGACAAGTTTGGGTATTATGTTCTAAATCAAAATTAAACTGTTAGTTGCTTGGATGGGTCAAGATGGCAGAGTGATCATCCAAAGCAAAATGGCAAGTTCCATAGTCTTCTCTCAGTTTTAAATGTGGATTCAGCATGGCTCTGGAAATGTGCAGCTGCGATCATGAGGAAAGTGGAAAGTCTGCAGCATTGGTGACTTAGGCAGCATCTGGGAATGTCTCTGCTGAGCAAGTGGAAACTGCTATTTTTCAAAGATATGGTGGCAGTAAAGATCATATTCTTGTCAAAAAGTCAACTCCCTTACAAAATTGTACATCCTTGCTCCAAAGCATAAGTGGATGATGTTCTCTGCTTAAGGATGAGTCATAGACAGGAACCAAAGTACTTATTTTTCCCTTTACTGCCTTCTCAAAACTGGCTGAAACATTTAAAATTTCTAAAGCTATTCAATCTGAGGGAAATTTCCCTGCAAGAAAGACTTCAGTCCAAGAGCTAAGCAACAGAAAACAGTATTAACATGAGAATTTCTGGGGCAGTGACCAACATGCCAATTCATCAGGAGAATTTCTTATGTGAGTAAAAAAAGTCTGTATGTACACATAAACAACCAAGGCCAGAAATTTTTACTACAAACAGCAATATTTAGGTCTGTCACATGCACATCTCTCAGAAGGGTTCAGATGCCAGACTCCTATTCTTGTGAGGAAACTTACAGACATGAGGTGAGAATCAGAGTTTCAGTGTCTGGCCAAAATAGGAATAAGGGAAAAAGTTTCTGCAGGTCCAGTTACTGCCAATTCATTGATATTTGTTGATAAGGATGCTCCTAACATATTCTTACCCATGTCACATATGAAAAATAGAATTGTATTGGCAGCAAATACTATTACAACTCTTCTTAAAAAGAATGACACTTTTGTAAGAACCCCCATTACTGTTAGTTGCTGTTACCATATTTCCTTAACTATTCTCACTTATAGCCCACCTACAATGTCAGAAGATAATTTCAAATTATAGTATCATAGTTGAAAATTCAAAACACTTGAAAGGAAAAGAACACTGAAATGCAGTTTGACAGTGCTAGAAGTAGTGCTTGGAAATCTGTCAGAAAGAAACTAAGAAGGGGCAGTAAGAACATGCTTTTAGGGGTCTGAAACAAGTATCAAGAGAAAATTAAAATTTTCCTCTGCATGCAGTGATTTTCATTTCTTAGCTGCCCAGTGAGGGATGTACACTGTACAGGAAGTTAAAGTCACATTTTTGAAATTTCATTGCCTCTTACAGTGTACTTTTCAGCTTTTTTAAAGGAAATCTCAATGAGATCCCACTCAGTTATGTTTCAAAACACAGGGCTTTTCTAGTACTTCATACCTAGAACCAAGGGATTCTCCTCTCTCCTCTTCTCCCATTTACATGTTTGTAATGCATCTTTTCTTCTTATGTATGCCTCTTCATTTTGCACAGAAAAAGTTCTGTGTAGATCCTGGCTGCATGAGTGACAGTTGCACAATCTGTGCTGTATTATTGAGCCAAATGAATTGCTGTTACAGACCATGTCTTCAAAATCATCACTTGGGCAAAGAAGTATGGGTTAGATAATGGACATTGCAGGTTGAGTTTTAGTCTGCCGTTATACCAACCTGCCTCACGCCAAAGTGTAAGTGCTGGCTGGAGCAAAGAATTATGGGACTTGAAGTTCAGATTGTAATGTGGGAGGATTCCTGTTCTGGCTGCTGCTTCTGGGTTCAGGTTTTGGGTGCTGGCTCTTTTCAGCTGGCATGGCGGTGAGATGGGTGGGAGTTAGGTTTTGCTTTAAACCATTACAATGGGTAGATGAAACATGTAATACAATTGATTTGGAATGGATGACAGCTATGGGTGACCAGAGTAGAATGGCTCCTGCTAAGTATTTAAACATGAAGTCACTTTGAAAGAAGTAGAAACATGGATGTTAGTACAGGTCCACATGTACAGCAACTGTAGTCAGTCTAAAGGAGGAGAGAAATCAGGAGGAAAATTAATGTAATAAAAAGTTCCTCTTCCATATGTCTGTCTTGAGAAAAATCAGCTCATTCTCTCTAGGGATTCTTTTTAGTTATCTCTGAACTTCTTCCTGACACTGAAAGAAACTTCTCAGCTCTGTTTGCAATCTTGTAGGCTTAAACCATAGATGATATACTATTTACCTGCTCTGGATATTGCTGAGGAGAAGAATGCTCCTTTCCCTGGTGTGATGTTTCAGAAGTACTTCCTTTGCTGATGGCCTCTCAGCAGCATAACTATAAATTGATCCAGGGGAAGTTTAGATTGGATATTAGGAAGATTATTTTTTTTGTTCCCATAAGGATCACCAGGCTTGGCAGGGCTTGTCCAGAACAGTGATGGAGTTCCCATCCCTGGAGGTATTAAAAAGTTATATAGATGTAGTTTCAGCCTCTTCAGGGATCTGCTTGGCAGGGTGCCATGGAAAAAAAAACTCTCGAAGAAAGGGGGGCGCAGGAAAGCTGGTCAATGTGCAAGGACCACCTCCTCCAGGCCTAGGATTAATGTGTACCTATTAAGGTGATTAATACCCGGTTATGAATTATTAATAATATTTTATTAATATTGTTTTAACATTATTATCAATAATTGAAATTTCTGAAAAATTCCCTGAGGTTCTTTGGGTGTTTGGTCAATAAGAGACAGTTACACAAAGGTTATTAATAAACACAGAATCAAAAGCTTAAACAGTTTAAACAGTCAGAACTTGGTAAACAGGGAACCTGATAACAGAGGAAATCCTAATCCTGCCTATACTCATAGGTACAGAGTGTCCTGAGGAGAGGAGGAGAAAAGGGTTTGCCTTGCCACTGCTGTAGGCTGCAATGCAGGCTGCAAACCTGTGGCAGCTGTGAAAGAGGTGCGAATAGACATCCAGTCCTGGTGAGAAGCAGCACGAAAAGAAGCAATGGTCCTAAATCACTCTTCCTTAAATACACTGTTTTGAAGAGTAAAACTGGCCAATAGGCATTAGCGTCCATTGTTTTGGCCAATGAATTCAAAGTCTAGCACCTAGGTGTCCACCCTAACACTTGAAGGACAGCACAAGACACCTGACTTGGTCATGTGCCACAGGGCTTTCTCGGACCAAACCATCATTGTCTGCTCAATCCTGCAACTCCCGGACCTTGTTACAGGAGGAGGAGAGCAGGGGTCCAAACCAATTTGGGCAGGATTTATGCCCTACCAAGACAGTACCAAAAAAGAGGAAGGCAGATAAGAATGCCAGGAGGCCTGCAAGGATGAATAAATTGCACCTGGACACACTTAGACGCAAGAAGAAAGCCTACAGAGAGTGGAAGAAAGGACAGGTAACCTGGGATGAATACAAAGAAACTGTCCTGGCAACCAGAGGTCAGGTTACGAAAGCTAAAGCACAGCTACAATTAAATCTGGCTAGGGTCAAAAAAGCAAACAAAAATAATTTCTTCAGGTATATCAGTGAGAAAAGAAGGACTAGGGAGAATGTGGGACTCTTCCAGAAAGGAAGAGTGACAAAGGATACGGATAAGGCTGAGGTTCTCAATGACTTCTTTGCCTCAGTCTTCAGCAGAAAGTACTCCAGCCACAATGTCCAAGTCCCAGAGGGCAAAAGTAAGGACTGGGAGAAGGAAGATCTGCCCAATATAATTGAAGATTATGTTCATGAGCACCTAAGGAGTCTGAATGTGCACAAGTTCATGGGACCTAGCAAGATCCATGGATCCTGAGGGAACTGGCAGATGAAGTTGCCAAATCACTGTCCATTGTATTTGAAAGGTCATGGCAGACTGGTGTAGTTCTTGCTGACTGGAAAAGGGCAAACATAACACCTATCTTCACGAAGGGAAAAAAGGACGACCCTGACAACTACAGACCAGTCAGCCTCACCTCTGTGCCTGGCAAGATCATGGAGCAGATCCTCTTGAAGACTCTGCTGTGGCAGATGGAAAACAAAGTAGAAGTGATTGGTGGTAACCAGCATGGATTCACTAAGGGCAAGTCATGCCTGACAAGTTTGCTGGCTTTTTATGATGAAGTCATAGCAACAGTGGATAAGAGTAAGGCAACTGACATCATCTACCTGGACCTGAGTAAGGCCTTTGACTCTGTCCCACATGACATCCTGGTCACCAAACTGGAAAAACATGGACTTGATGGGTGGAACACACAGAGAGTGGTGATCAAGGGCACAATGTCCACCTGAAGACCAGTGACAAGTGGCATCCCTCAAGGGTCAGTGCTGAAACCAGGGCTGTTTGACATCTTTTTCAGAGATATGGACAGAGAAATCAAGTGCACCCTCAGCCAGTTTGCAGATGACACCAAGCTGTGTGCCATAGTCGATTTGCTAGAAGGCAAGAATCTATCCAGAGGGGTCTGGACAGGCTGGAGAGGTGGGCCCAGGCCAACCTCATGACATTCAACAAGACCAAATGTAAGGTCCTGCACTTGAGTCGGTGCAATCCCAAGCACAAATCCAGGCTGGCTGGCGAATGGCTGGAGAGCGGCTCTGAGGAAAAGGACCTGGGGGTCTGGTTGGATAAGAAGCTCAAAATGAGCCAACAGTGTGCACACATGGCCCAGACAGCAACTGTGTGGCCACACTCCTCCTTTACTCTGCTCTCGTCAGACCCCACCTGGAGTACTGTGTGCAGTTCTGGAGCCCCCAACACAAGAAGGACATGGAACTGCTAGAGCGAGTCCAGAGGGAGCCATCAAGATGATCTGAGGGCTGGAGCACCTCTGCTATGAGAGCAGGCTGAGAGAGTTGGAAGACTTCAAGGAGACCTTAGAGTAGCCTTCCAATATCTGAAAGGAATCTACTGGCTGGGAAGGGACTATTTGCAAGGTTTTGTAATGACAGGATGAGGAGTAATTAGAAGAGGGGACATTTAGACTAGATATTAGGAAGAAGTTCTTTACAGTGAGGGTGGTGAAACACTGAAACATGTTGCCCAGGGAGGTTGTGCCTGCTCCCTCCCTGGAGGTGTACAAGGCCAGGTTGGATGAGTCCTTAAGTGAGCTGTTCTAGTGGAAGATGTCCCTGCCTATAGCAGAGAGTTGTAACTAGATGATTTTAGAGATGCCTTATAATCTAAACCATTCTATGATTCTAGATCTTAGGGTTATGTTTTAGTCAAGGACTTGTCAGTGTTAGGCTAATGATTGGACTCTATCAGTCTTTTCAAATCTAGGCAGTTCTGTGTGATTCTGTGATTCTGTGTTTTTTGTACCACTCTGGGTTGATAAATTGAGAATTCATATTTGGAGACAGCTCTTCACAGGAGGGAGATTGTGTCTTGGCTGAGGGGATGCGTGATGGTTGGGTTTCACCCTATGTCTCAAGTCTAAGAGGCGTGTAACTCTTACAAAACTACAGGTGTTAAGTTCATTTGCCATGCACAGTGGTAGCTGCAGTGTGTAATGTTTTGCCAAGAGAGTGCTTTTATTGCCAGCAAGATCAGTGAGATCAAAATGGTCTTGGCAGACAGGAGCAGATAATATATAATTAATAACTTTCTCAACTGATAGCTTCTTCAGACTTCATAAAGTTTTACCTATAAGGCCATTCCATTTGCTTTTTTTCCTCTCACACATTTGCTTCTCAAACTTTCTTTTAGGAAGCCTATGAGAGCTCAAATAGTTTGTGGCACAGAGGAGCTGGTGAAAAGCAGATGGCCTTGACTGGGTGTTAGTCCTGTGGCATGATTTAAGAAGGGAGCTTTGGATGTAAAGCACTTACTGTTCGGATTTCTTTACAGAGTAGAGGACACAGTTCTTTGGAATGATGGTGTTTAATGAAAACAGGAAAAATCAGAAGCCTTCTTTTAGGAATGATCATTGAGACATGAAGGAAAAGAGAGTAATCTCCTACAGTACAAGAATGAGCAGTTTCTGTAGAGCTGGCAAAAGAAGAGGATGGTGGCAGCGTGGAGCAGAACACAGTGAGAATCAGTGGGCCAGGAGTGGAGCTTGTGTTTGGCAGGAATTGAATAAAGGGGAGGTTTTTTTAAAATGATAGCTCCAGGGGAGCTGTTTCACTAAAAAAAAAAAAAAACAAAAAAAAAACCACCAAATAATGACAGCTTCTTTTCAGAAGGCTTTTCATGGAAAAATAATTCTAAATGAAATGTTGCAGATTTTGGTTTTCTGAAAAAAAAAAAAAATGTAGAATGAAGCTTTCAAAGCAGATGTGTGTGTGTGTTTTTTAGGGTATTTTTTGACAACTTGTTTCTATTTTCTCTTTTTTTAACCCTGCCAAACAAAAAGAACATTAGGGGAAATATCTGTTTAAATCTCAATGTGACATAAAAAATGTTACTACATAACAACTCAAGGGAAAATAGGCTATGACAGAAAAAGGAAGATCAGATTCAAACAGCCTGATGTAGAGATGATGATTATCAATGAATATGCCAAGCTTTGAGTTCAATATGTACTTCTTTTTTTTAGTAGTTTTTTTTTAGGAACAGGAAGTCTTTGCTGAGTTCAAATCAAAGTTGACTTTTTTTTTTTTTTTTTAAGTTTAGTTGTTTTATAGTTACAGTTCCTAGTTATGAGTGAATCCTCTAATGATTTGAGCCCTTAAGCTCACATGAGAGGTAAAAAATTGTCTCCTGTAACATTAGCAAGTGCGGTTTTGGAGGATTTTTTTTTTTTTCTCACTGAGGGAATATGCCTGTTGTGGGACAGTACTCAGTATTTACGTGACAGTATTGACTGACAGAAGGCAACCTTTTAACTCCAAAAAAGTATCAAATAGCAGAATAATTATTCTACCTAGAAAATGTGGGAACCAAGAAAGTATTGACCCATCACACTCTTGCCAGCTAGGTGACATTACGTCAAAGAGTCCAGCACTATTGGTGTAAAGATTCTTTGTTTTTTTTTCCCCCAAGAACAGCATTTCACATTCTGGGTCTATGGCTTACTTTGCTTGATCACAATAAAACCAATAGAGGACACTGCAAAATTATTCTGAACTGTATTTACAATGGTCAGAGAGAAGCTACAATTCTCAGGTTTTGCCTGTCTTTGTTGCCACTGTGGGAAATGAAGAGGTCTGTGGAGCTACCACTAAGATAGGTAATTCCACTGTCAGCATTGGCATTGATATGGTATTTTGGCTGAACTACTTGAGGTGAGAAAACATCAGCATTTGAAAAAAGCGTCTGAAAAAAACCAGCCTAGGTAGGGTAGAGGTTCACGATACCCAGATTTGTATTTTTGGTCATAGCTCACATGCAATGTAAACACAATGCAGTGCAACCTGGTCTAGTGGAAGGTGTCCCTGTTTAAAGCAAGGGGATTGGAATTAGATATCTTTAAGGTCTCTTCCAACTGAAACCATTCTATGATTCTATGAATTGCTACAACCAAGCCTCTGTTATAGGCTTTTGTATATATAATCAGAACTAAATGATATAAAATGAAGTTTTCTTGCCCTCCTGAGGACTCTGGATTCAACACTTCCACACAGCTCAGTGCTGGAGACACAAGAAAGTGTAACCATAGTGATGGAATGGAAATGATTCCTTTGTTCCTAGGCTGCAGTATCCTACAGACATTGCTGTTTTCAAGGTCAAAAAATGTATTAGGAAGAGATGAAAATTAAAGAAAAATGTGCTGGCTTAGCTACAAAAACTAATTTAGTTTATGCATTATAAATTATGTTAAAAATGACTAAAATGAGATTTCTCAGCAAGAACTAAATGTGTGGTTTCATAAAACTAATTTCCAAAGATGAACACGATTACAAAATTTAGCTTTAAAAGCTTTTCAGGCCATCAGAGGAAACAGCAAAGCTATCAATTACCAGACTTAGTAGTGCTTCTGTCAGAAATATAATGGTAATTTTAGCATTCTCCTCAGCATTTGCTAAATTAAGAATGTCTGCAAACAGATCAATTAATTGGAACATTATTCAATTTAATGAAACATGTGATCTGCCAAGGAACGTTAATCAGGTTTTAAAACAAAACGTTTCAGCACCACTTTCCAAATGGCAGAAATCATACATGAGGATACAATTTTGAGCATTTGAGGGTAAGATTGACCATTCTTCTGAACAACAGAGCCTCTTCTCATCAAGATATTGTCCAGCTTTGTGTTCTGACATGTGGTGCTGGTAAACTCTCTTGAAAATATCTTGTAGCTGGTAATCCTACTCAGTTTTTAATCAACATGGTGTTTTACTCTCTGCATTTACTTTTGCAAAGGTGGATGAATGTGGGCAAAATGCTTGTTCTGTTTGCAATGCTCAAAGTCAGTGTGAAGAACTGAGAGTATTAGATTTATGTGACTACAGATCTTTAGAGTCTCTCCCCTCAGTCCCAGGGAAGTACACAAAGCTTTTTTTTCTGTTACTTGTGTTCTATAGTACTGTAGCAGGCTTGGTAGCAGGCAAAGCAGCAGTTTTTGTGGAGAGAGCATCTTATAAGTTGCCTTCTGGTAAGCTGGCCTCCTGGTGAGTTTGAGAGTGTAAATGTGGCAGCTAAAACCAAACTGTCTGTTTGTAGCTGAAGACTAAAAGGATTCTTCTATGTGATTCACAGCTTCACCCAGGATGAGTCACTGCAGAAAGCCCATCCTCCTCCAGCTTCATAGTACAGACGTGGGCCAAAGCTGCTATGTCTGCTGTGGTGTGCCAAGAGACAGTCAAGTAGAAGGAGCAGAGGCAGCTTACAGAAAGAGAAAGGAGACCCCAGAATAAGCAATCATCTTGAAAAATTTTTTTAGTCTTTTTAGTCAAATGTTATTTCTTTGAAGTTTTCCCACTGATGCCATTTCAGTATCATGGTGGGGAAAATATCACAAGCTAACACAAGTTAGCATGAGATTACAGGAATGAGTCTAATTATGTAGTTCAACTCCAAAGCAAAAATGACAAATACTGGGAGGCCATGGGTCGCAGAGACACTGAGGCTCTGTTCCTCTTTGGCAATGATTATGAAGCAGTGTTTTAGGCATCAACATCTGGTCTTATTCAGATTCAGGAGTCTGATTTGAGCACAGATGAGAAAGCTAAACTTGCAAGTCTACTCAAGAGCACTGCTACTAACTCTCCACTTATAACTTCCACATAGTCATGTCTACAGACATTTCCTTCAGAGAAAAATTCATGCAGGTTTCACACAGCTCCTTCCATGGAATCATAGAATCAACCATGTTGAAAGAGACCTCCAAGATCATCCAGTCCAACCTGTCACCCAGTCATATCCAATGGCTTTAAGTGCCCCATCCAGTCTTTTGTTGAACACCTCCAGGGACTCCACCATCTCCCTGGGCAGCCCATTCCAATGGCAAATCACTCTCTCTGTGAAGACCTTCCTCCTGCTATCCAGCCTATCCCTCCCCTGGCACAACTTGAGACTGTCCCCTCATTCTGTTGCTGGTTGCCTGGGAGAAGAGACCAACACCTGGCTACAACCTCCCTTCAGGTAGTTGTAAACAGCAATAGGGTCACCCCTGAGCCTCCTTTTCTCCAGGCTAAACAGCGCCAGCTCCCTCACAGGGCTGTGCTTCAGGCCCCTCACCTCTTCATTGTCCTTCACTGGACAAGTTCCAGTACCTCAACATCTCTCTTAAATTGAGGGGACCAAAACAGGACACAGCACTTAAGGTATGGCCTGACCAGGTTTCATGGTAGATCTGAGGGGTCAAAATAGGCCTGTACATGTGCTGGCTTGCTCAGACATGTTTTCCTGCCTTCCTTCTGTTTTTGAGGAAGAAGCAGCACTGGGAAAAGCGACAAAAGACCTGGTGCCATGGAGGCTGAGCACTCTGGCTTATATAACTTGTTTTTTTTCTGCTTGCAACCCATGGTAAATAAGTCACACATGTTAGCCTCATGCTATGCCTGTGCTGGGCCTATGCTCTTCCCCCAGTATGGTATAAGCAAACCTATGCTTTCACCCAAATATGGTAAAACTTGGTTTACTGCCACTCTGATTGACTATGTTAATGTCCAAAAAGGTCCAATCAATCTCAGACATTGATACTAAAAGCAATTAAGCAAGTAACACAGCGTGCTTTTGTCATGCTTACGCATTTGCCACGATTTTGCTATTATTCTGTGTTCTACATCTGTGCCTGTAATGCCTTATTATTGTTATACAGCAATATAAGCTATATTTCACCCTGGAACTGTTGAGTCTTTCCAGGAACAACTGGAATAGTCTTCACACTATTAGCAGCATGAGATACACATCTGCTGAGATACATCACAGGACATCTGCCTGCACCTGCTGGAGCAGCTTGCATCTCCTGAAGACGACCAAGCCTGAAGGCAACACAGATTGTTGAGCAGGTCAGAAACCATCTTCCCCCGTTCTGCTTCACCCAGCAGTCTGTGAAGCTCAGGGTGGAACAATCTCAGCTACAGCTGCAGCAACAGCTGCAGCAGCCAGCAACCAGACCAGCCAGAAACCCTGCAAGTGTTCTGAGTACTTTCAATTTATTGGTAACCCCGCAAGATGGGAGAAATACTTGTGAGTAAAACCTAAAGCTTTGCATATTACCTAGATTCTGCCCTAAGCAGAAAAGGGGCCTGAGTTCCATCTAGTGGCCAAGCAGCACTATTGACCACAAGAGATCTTCCAGAGTTAATTAGTTAAAGTTGAATTGATTTTTTATGCATATTAATAGATGCTTCTAGATCTAGATATTGTTTATGTAATTGTTCCATAACTGCTACAGTTGAACTTGTTTAATATAAAAAATAAGTGGTGAGGGGTGGAAAAAATTGGATATCGAAAATTAATATACAATATTAATTTTGGAAAATCATGTTGCATTAATTAATCATAACACCAGTGCCAAGTACAGGGGAAGAATAACCTCCCTTGTCCTGCTGGCCACACTGTTTCTGATAGAGGCCAGGATGTCACTGGACCTCCTGGCCACCTGGGCACACTGCTGGCTCATGTTCAGCCTACTATCTACCAGCATCCCCAGGTCCCTCTCTCCCTGGCTGCTCTCCAGCCACTCTGTCCCCAGCCTGTAGCACTGCTTGGTGGTGTTCTGACCACAGTGTAGACCCCTACACTTGGCCTTGTTAAATCTCATCCCATTGACCTCTACCCACCCATCCAGCCTGTCCAGGGCCCTCCTACCTTCCAACAGATCAACACCTGCTCCTAACTTGGTGTCATCTGCAAACTTACTGATGATGGACTCAATTCCCTCATGCAGATCATCAGTAAAGCCATTGAACAGGATTGGGCCCAGCACTGATCCCTGGGACACACCGCTAGTGACAGGTTACCAATTGGATGTGGCACCATTCACCACCACTCTCTGAGCCTGGCCCTCTAGCCAGTTCTTGACCCATTTCAAAGTTGATCTGTCCAAGCCATGGGCTGCCAGCTTAGCCAGGAGCTTGTTGTGGTGGACAGTGCCAAAGGCTTTGCTGAAGTCCAGGTAGACTACATCCACAGCCTTCCCTTCATTCACCAGGCAGGTGATCAACTTGGTCAGGCAGGACCTGTCGTTCCTAAATCCATGCTGGCTGATCCCTTGGCTGTTCTGTGTGATTGCACTCAAGAAGACCTGTTCCATAATCTTGCCTGGCACTGAGGTCAGGCTGACAGGTCTGTAATTTCCCAGTTCCTCCTTCTGGCCGTTCTTGTGGATGGGCACCACTCTGGCCAGCTTCCAGTCTTCAGGGACCTCTCCAGTGAGCCAAGACTGTCGATAAATGATAGAGAGCAGCTTAGCCAGCTCATCTGCCAGCTCTCTCATCACCCTAGGATGGATCCCATCTGGTGCCATGGACTTGTGAGGATCCAAGTGGCTCAGGATGCCACTAATACAGTGCTGATATTGTTTCACATGAACATATTGTTTCCATTATAAATATGATTGCCCTTGGATTTGGGTTTAGTTTAGTTTAGTTATTTTTTTTTTTTTAGGTGGTTATTTTCTGTTTGTAGGGGGGTTTTTTTTAGTGTTTTTTTGTTTTGTGGGTTTTTTTCTTTCATCAATTTATAGATCAGAGGATTGTTTCAGTTGGAACGGAGCTTTAAGACTTGTTAATTTCTTGTTAATATCCTTTTGTAATTCATAGATGTGAAAGATTCAGTCAAAGAATTTGGTTATTTTCTCCATTTCTCTAAGAGATTTCTAATTTAAACCTGTAGGATCCCTGATACATGCATTAGAAAAAAAAAAATAAAAGGTGCTGTAATATCTGTAAGGATGAGAGTTTGAAGTTTTTTTATTTAACTGAAGCAAATTCTGCATGTTACCAAATTATTTAGTGACTTTTCTTCTCATTAAGGAAAGGGATTTGCTGTTTAATATGGGCGAGGTGTACTAATGACACCAAAAGGTAGCAAGTGGGATGACATGACTGAGATGAAGAGGAAGGGACGACTAAGAGACAAAACAAGCAAAAGAAGAAGCAGCTGCTTGTCCTTCACCATTTCCCTCCAGCTTTCCACTTTTTGTTTGCTTGTTTCTTTATTTGTTTGGTTTTTTCCCTGCCCTGTACATAGGAGATGTTTCCAGGGACAGTACTTCTTCTGTGACCCCCACAACTGAAACAAAATTATCTGTATTAAAAAATATTAGTACTTCTCTTTGGAGTGATGGTGATTTTTCATCTTCTGCAGCTCTGCCTAGAATATTTCCAGATTTTCAAAAACAGATTTTTTTAAGTGGAAAGCACTCGCCCTGGATTGAGACTTCATACACTTTCAGCAGACAGTGTAACTAATGCCACAATCTGCCTCTTCATTACTGTTTTTTTGTTGGTGGGTTTTTTGTGTTTTTTTGGGGGGAGGGGATTTTTGTGCTTCGATATATGTCAAGCTTGCATCACCTCTTAATAAGCTTCCTTCTTCAAATTATTAGCACCTAATCACTTGTGAGGTGTAAAGGGCATAGAGGACTGAAATAGTTGCAAATAACATCATCTATATCTGAAGCAGCTCCTGTTATTAAGCTCAAAATAGTCTGGGATGCAATCATATGATTTTGTGACCTTTTTGCACCTCCAGCTGTATCTTTTCTTTCTGTGACGTGTATTCACTCTCAAGTAGTTGGAAAAATCTCCTGTGCTTTGCTGATAGCTATCATTTGACCAGGATGTAGGAACAGCACTGATAGGAACTGGGGAACATCCAGTTGCCCATCTGCCTTTGTAATTCACAAAAACATGTTCTTCTCATGAGCAGTTGCCTCCTTCATAATATGACTGTCTGAAACAGATGAGTTGAACTGAGCTTCCAAACTATCACTTCACTCCACTAACCACAAAGAACACTTAAACATTGATCAAATGTAAACATTTACTCTCTTAAGGTTGGTGAGATGAATCCCTTTACACTGACTGCTGTGAAGTAATAATCCAGATTCAGTGCCTCATGGTACATTCAGATAACCACAATTTGGTTCTGGAGAGGAATTTAATATGAATTTTTGGTATTGAAGCTGCCACCTGATCTTTCATGGTGCTGATTTCATAAATCATAGAGAGGTTTCCCCTTTCTCCATGCTTCACAAGTATTCAGCACGTTTTCTTTAAATAGCATGTCAGAAGTGTAAGAAACAGATGGTTAAAGTCAAGGATATTTTCATAAAATGTAGCAAATGGATTTTGATTTAGATATTATTCTCTTTACGCTCTGAGCAACTTTCATGTTGGACAGGTTCCTTGCACTGTGGGTGCACACTCACTTGGGAGACAGCATGGATGCGGAGGTTGGTGTTGAGCTATACAAGAGCAGCACAAGTGCAGGCCAACCAAAAGAGAGCAAAGGTCATAGAATCAGAGAATAATAGTGTCATTTAATTTGAAAAAATCTTTAAGATCATTGAGTTCAAACATTATCTAACTACCAAATCCATGTCTCTTAGCACCACATCTATGTGTCTTTCAAACAACTCCAGGGATGGGAATTCAAACACCTCTCTGGGGAGCCTCTTGCAGTGTTGGATAACACCTTCTGTGAAGGTATTTCTTCTTATGATACCAAATGTAAACATGAAGTAATTTTCTTTCATCCTCTCACTTCTTGTCAGAGAGAAGAGACCAAATGACACCTCACTACAACTTATTTTCAGGTAGTTGAAGAGAGCAAAAGGTTCTCCTCCTTTACTCCAAAATAAACAACTCTAGTTCCTTCAGGTTTTCCTCATAAGACTTGTTCTTTAGGCCCTTCACCACTTCTGTTGCCCTCCTCTGGACATGCTCCAGCATCTCAATGTCTTTCTCGTAGTGAGGGGCCCAAAACTATACTTAAGGTGTGGTCTCACCAGTGCGCAGTACAGGAGCATGGTATCTTCTGCTAGCCACACTATTCCTGATACAGACCAAGGTGCCTTTGGCCTCCCTGGCCACATGGGCACACTGCTGGCTCACAATCAGACAGATACTGATCAATACAGCTCGGTCTTTCTACACTGGACAGCTTTCCAGCTACTGTTTCTCATCCTGGAGTGTTGCATGGGTTGCTGATAAATGATGGAAAGTGTCTTTGGTGAGGAGCTAAGCCACCTCTCTCAGTACCTTTGGGTGTATGCCATCTGGCCCCATAGACCTGTGTATGTCTCTAGTCTTTCTCTCACTAGCCAATCTGATATTTCAAAAGCAACTAATGTTGACCAGTGCATCATGTCTGTGCCTAGGCAATCTGAAACATCATAAAAGTTCCCAAATTGTTTGGGGATTGAAGCATGGAAGGTGTAGAACATGCCAAGAAACCTGAGTTGATTAAACAGAAGCAAGGTGAAATGGATCTAACTTGGTGGTTCTCATCATACACTTCTGGAAAAGGTTGACGGTAACTCCTGTTTGTGGAGGAGTTGCCCTGAGCACAAACATGTTGCACTTTTGTGAGCTCCAGAGGATATCTGTGTGCACAGCCAATCATGGTGATGCAGTTGCCTCCTGACTTTGTACTTCTTCCCTGAAATTAATATACCTGTGTTCATTTCATGGTGCTGTGTAGAAGTTGCCTGTGTAGCTTTGTGGGTCTTAGCAGTGTTAATTGTCTGCTGTTTTATGAATAATACTGTGGGGTTTAGTATGCTTTAAATGCAACACATTTTTATATTAAGAAGTCAGTTCTTTTTCTCCACAAAGAGATTAAAAACACAAGTACATAATCCTTTCATGATTTAATTAGAGTAACTCCTTTGTTCAAATCATTTACTACCATTATAGTCAATTAATCCTAGGATGAATAGAGAAGGAGACAGGAATGAGAGAAACAAAGAGAAACAGAACAATATGATGATGTCCTTCTTTGACTGGTGTTCCCATTCCCACATCCAACCCCTGTGCTGTTTCTCCTAGAGCTTTTTTCATGGCCCTCCATTGTCTAGAAGCCTGTATGGTGGCATATACAGAAAGCCTTGGTCTGCCTCACAGAGTTTGCTATCCATCCATGAGACAGAAGGGGATTGCTCTGGCAGGAAGGGATGTGAAGAGGAAACAACAGGGTAAGATTTTTCTAAAATAGTGTAATGGAGGAGCATTCTGGGGACAGAGCTGCAAGCAACAGAAAATATTTCTTCTATACATGAGCTTTTAAGCAGTACTCGAAAGAGTTGTTAGCTGCCTAGGCAAGTTGGTCAGCTCATTTACCACTTCAAAATAATGATTCATTTTCTAAATGTGTCACAAGGACACTGACAGTGCCCTCAAAGAATAATTAGATTGTATTCAGAGAAATTGCTACTAGTGTTTCCACCTTCATATGGTGTCAGCAGACATATCACTGTGTTATCAATTGTATTTACACAACCTATAGGTCAGTTTCCTGGAACGCCCCTCTCCTCCATGACATGATCTTCAACAGCAAAGAGGAGTGCACCAAGGACACCAGTGATGTAAAGAGTTCAGCTCAGTCACACAAAATTAAACTGATGGAGGGGCATTAAGAAATATTTGTCATAAAGAGATGATGGGGTGAGGATGCCCAGAGATAAACATGGGTAGTACTTCTTCTATGGCTTTTGGAGGGTTTTGCAGGCATGAGGAAGGGTAACTGTAAATGTTTGCAATGTTACTCTTAGTCTACAATATGGTTCCAGAAGAGTCAGATTAAAGTCATCATTTTAGTCCGGATTCATTAAAAGCATCCAGGAGCATGTCTCAAGTCTATGCATCCAAAATAAATCTGATGACAATTCAAACCTCCAAAGTCAGCTTTCTTCAGAATGAAAAGAAAAACAAAACATTTTTTTAAAAGAAGCTGAAAATCAGTGCAAGGTTTGGGCCTGTGAGCAGCAGTAGTGCAGGCCTCCGGATGCCCAGTGGGACCCTTGATTGTCCCAGCAGTCTGTCTGTCAAACAAAATGGCAACAAGAGACTTGGGCACAACTCAGGAAAAACAGGGTGAAAAAAAAGTAAATGTTCCCCTGGCTAATTAATAAAGGCATTCTCAAGCATTCATTTCCCTTCCTATATTTGACTTAACAGAACTGGCTTGTTAACTTTACTGTAAGTTACTATTAAAAATGCAGTGCAGGTCATTTGAATGTGCCTTATCAGAATTAGTCAGTTAGATTCATTAAAAAAAAAAAAATATTCTTCCAGTAAAATTGAGGTGGATTTGTCAGTTACCCATTTATTTGAACTGTAAAATCACTGTTGATTGTGCTACACTCTTCCCTTATTCCCTCACACACACACACTTAGTCCACTTGTGCTAAAGACCATTCATAGCTATACCAAAATGAGTTCATTTTTATATAATTCTAGACATAATTTGACTATCAAAAGATTCTTTTGTCCTGTTTTTTTCTCCCTGAGAATTGTTTTATTTTTCTGAAATCTCTGCCCTGATTTGCTGGCTGTGACTATTGGTGCATGTCAGTTTTCAGTTCTGCCTTATGGTGGTGGACTATGAGACTGTCTCTCCTTTTCTCCTATTTATTGGCGCTTCCTTATAAAGACTGAGAGATCCTGTGCCATGGCTGTATTATTGACAAGCACAGGGAGGACATAATTTTGAGTAGGACTGGAAGGTATGTATTCATGAGGATGCCCATGTTCTGGTGAGAGCTCACAGGTGCTGTACCGGCACATCTTGAGTTTGTGCAAAGAGAAGATGACAAGTCTCATATGGCTGCAGAAACAGGATCCTGAGTGCTTTGAGGGATACAATGAGCATTTTTACAAATACTGAAGAAAGCTAATTTGGCTATTTTAGAAAAGAAGAGAAAAGAGTTCTGAAGGTAGAAATAATTGTTCCATTACTTTACAAGAAAAAAATGACAGATCTGCTTTTTAATTATGGCAATATTGCCTATTTTGTCAAACACTACTTCCATGAGACTAACAGAGAGAAAAACACTTTGCTACTGATGCTGGGGCAAACAAGTCAGCCAGTTCTAAATGCTGTATTTTCTGCTGGGATTTGTATCTATTCCCACTTTCTTTGTTACATTTCAAGAGTTGACTTCAGGGTTGAGAATGGATTTCTCTGATCCAATGATGCAGTTCATGGACACAAGCACATTTCTAACTAGTTTTCAAAATGGAAACAGGAGTCATTTGGGATATACAAAGTGCAGTTTACTGTGTTATTTTGAAGAGCTGTGTGGTGATGCGGAGAACTTGAAGAGATTGGTGGGGATCAACATTACAGATTTGGTAACAGCATGTATTGACTTTTTAATCTCTCATCTGAACGTAGCTGGTGTTTTATTGGTAAGCCTTTCTGAAAGGGGCCTGTGGTATTAGATTGTGTCTTCAAGTAGAACATCTGGCTTGAACAAATCACTTGGCTCTCAGGGAAGCTGTGCTTTGTTTTTATTCTTGCTAGGCCTGTTCATTAGACCAGAGCTAAGCATGACAGCAGGAGCATAGGATGAGGATTGAGGGTGCAGAACTGTACAAAATTCGTCTTGTTATCTGCTCATGTCCTGCCACACCACTTGAGATGTTTTCATGTTCATTTTCTATTCATGGCTTCATTCATAGACTCAGCCATGTGCATCAATGTGGCAGACTGCTTCGTGCCACAGACACAGGACAAGGCTGACTTGGCAGTTCTTTGCTTCTGTGCACTGTCTTCATGGACACTTGGCACTGAATGGAAACATTGGCAGTCCATGTGCAGCCAAGACCATCAGTTCAAGCCAGCTCAAAGAGCTATGTGCTTATGTACTGCTACTGGCTGTGCTGAACAAAGATTGGTGACAAAGGGAATATTTGCTTAAAGACTTCAGTCTGGTTTAATTATTCTTAAATGAAGTGTCTCTACTATCCTTATTTATACATCAGTTAATCCAACAAAACATAAATTTTTATTTTTATTTTGTAATACTTTGTCAGGAAAAAAAATCTCAAGCCTTGTGGATCTGAACAGAGAATGCATGAACAGTAACTAGTGCTGAAGTGAAAAGAAATTCTCCTTTTGATTTATGTCTTCCCATAGCATGCTATTTCATAGACCAATAGATATTACTATCATTATGATGATCAGCCTTCAATTTCCTTTCCCAAAATGTATCCTAGTTATAATTTCTTGTTCACATTAAATAGTTTCTTGTTCTCAATGGAATTGAATATTCAGATACTTGTAGAGTATTAGCTAAGTTAGTGTAGTGGTTTAGCAGTTATCTGCCCCCCTGCCCTCCCAGCACAATTAGGCAAGGAAAAAAAAAAA
>VWZI01021239.1:157568-168674 GCA_013396835.1 Psilopogon haemacephalus | reverse complement strand
CCCTTTTTACTGTATATTTCTGTAAATATCGTTATATCTTGTAAATATTTGCTCGTATATTTGCATTGCTGTAAATATAAAGCTTCATTTATTAACTTCCAGTGTGTTTTTCTGAGTTTTAGCCGGGGTTTTAAAAGGTGGGGGGGGCAGGTCACTGCAAACCCACTACAGTTCTTCAGCAGATTTGAGAGCTGTCTCTGCCTTTAACATCAGTATGACCTAGAAAGCAAAGAAGGCCAAGTCAGCTCAGGTCATCATCAGAGCTGTAGCCTTCACTGAGATCTTCAGTTTCCCTAAGGTTATCTAAATATAAATTCAACTTTCTTGAGTGAAGTACATCAGGCTTTATTTTCTTCATGTTTTTCCAAAACACATAATTGGAAACTTTATCTTCATCAGTGTCATGAAGTTCAGAATGATAGACCCATGTCAAACACTGCCTAGGATGGTATGGAAGGAAATTTGAGTAATTTTGATTGGTGGTTGCTGCATAAGAGAATGAATATTTAAATAATTTTCACAGAGGACAACAAATGTCAATTATTGTTCTTTTCTAAAGGCCATGCTATTTGCCAAATGCTTCTGCTCAGCCCTTTCAGACTGACATCTGCTGTGAATAAAATACGGTCTGAAATGTCCTGGAGCAGTTAGTACAATTTTCACATTGCTGTACTAACTAGTCTTGCTGGATGGCGGATAATCACAGTGTTGTGAACAACTAGGCAGACAAGTATGAAGTCCTGTAGAGGAACTTCCTTTTAGCTTCCTCTAACAGCCATTTTAAATGCATGAGTTCAGAAAAATATTGCTTCTTCTGTCATTTTATGTTAAAATAGCAGAAGATGAAATAATATAATACAGAAAACAAGCTAAATCATTCTTGTTGCTATGATGATTAGATTCAACCAAGATGTTTTTTTCCCCTCCTTTTGCACCATGCAGCCAGTGAAGCATGTTCAGTAACAGGCTTCTACCCTTTCCCTGCAGAAATTTGATTGCAGTCTGCAGCGGCTTGATATCTCCATGTCTCTTGCCAAACAACAAATATTCATTACATTGTACCCTTACTCTTCCTCAAAGGTTAATGCATACATTTCCCAGCTTTCTTAGCTCTTCTGTAGCACCCTCTATATCTAGAGCTTTTTCTCACCCAATGTCACGATTCATGTTCCTACAATAACAGTGTCTCTGACAGCAGAGTAATAAGGACTGATGAGATCCCAGGATCCCAGTCCCCATCAGTTTCGGAAGTGTGTAAAGAGGGGATGATCTTTTTTTGTGCTTAATTTTATAGCTAATGTTTTGCAGAGATTTGTAAAAAGAGCTTGAGATATCTCAGTGGCTCATTTTGGGTTCACTGAAAGCCCCTCACGAAAACAAAGACTCTTTAAAATATCACAATTGTTGCGTGCTCAGAAGCAATTCTTGATAATCTCTCATTCAGAGTTCTCTGAGAGTCAAGAGTGAAAGTACATTGCAGCTGTGTGTACAAAGTACATTTTCAGCTTTTGGAGTAATTCCTTGTCCAAGAGCATGAGCTATAGGAAGCACTGAGCTCTGAAATGGTTCACTGGTATAAGCCACCTGTTCAGCCCCTTTTGTAGCTCATCAGCCGCTGAGCTACCATTGAAATCTCATTACACAGTTTAATTGTGGATTCATGGATGTGATATTGTACATGACAAAGTACTGAATCAAAAATACAGTACTGACTTCATATCCAGGCTCTTCTGGGAAACAGCATAATTGTATCACAAAGTGTTTCTGAGCAGTGAAGAAGCAACCTAGGTTTAAAAAGAAAAAAGATCGCAAGACTGGATAGGGTACTCAAGCATCCTGTGAGAAGACAATGCCATAGAAAACAGCAGGGATGAGTACTTGTAACAGTATGTGAGGAAACTTAACTTGAATCTAACATTCAAAGTGCAGGAAGTCAGTTTCCTATTCAATCCTGCTAGCTCTGACTGTGAAAAATTGGTTTTGTGGATTAGCTGTTAAGTGCAAAGAGAACAAATTCCTGTCCTTGTTACAGAGAAGAGCAGAAGAGGAAGAGGTTCCCTACTTTACTTCTCTTATTTCAACTGTGAAACCGTTCAATAGGAGGCTGAAAATATCTTCTTTAGTTGTTAGAAAGATTTTGTTAAATAAAACAAGTTTATATATGAACTTTGAAAACACCTCCTCATTTGTGTGAAGGGAATTCTGGATGCTTTCAACCAGAACAAATCTGATGAGAGAAAGAGTCAGGAGATGGTATGTTCTGTGGTGTTTGTAATATTTTAGGATGGTTTTCTTTTTGCAACTAGATTAACTAAAGTGAACACGAGGTAGGGAATATATTACAGGGAAATGAATCGTTAAAAATACCACATAGAAACAGGTCAGTGGAAGAAGACATAAGAAAAGAATAGCATATTTAGGATACTCTTCAAAAGTAGGTGGAAGAAGGGCACCAACAGCATTGTCAGAAAAACTTTAATGATGCCGCTCCTAGCAGAAGATCCTGGATTCAACAATCTGCCTGCTTCTGCTGGCTTGAGTGTCTTTCCTTTGCCTTCCATCTAAACTCTCAAAGCACCTACTGCTGTGAAGTTGGCAGGGAAATTGTGGCTACTTATTTTAATGACTGCATCTTCACTGTAATGTATGCTGCCAGAAAAAGATCTTCCTGCACTGCTGGATTTTCTTTCTTGCTAAAGCACATAATTATTTAATAAATCTTTTTAGGTCTTTGTATGATTTTTGTTTGTGGCCACATTGCGATTTTTTCTGCATGTTCATTCCCAGGAGCTTCACCTTCTGAAACCCATTTACCATTTTGAGAAGAGGGAAAGAGTGGAAAATTTTGAAGTAGGGTTGTTCTGTTGATCACCTTGAGGCAATTTTAATAATAAATGACTTAGAATTCTATGATTCAGGATAGTAATTAATATAAACAAACTAAGTTAATTAAAAGAATTTAGCTGTATAAACTCTTGAAAGTACTTAGGGTGATAGCAAATCGTGATTAAAAAACGTGGTTTAAAGGAAAGCTTTCTTATGTACGGTACTAAATAAAGACAAGATCTATTTAAAGGAAGAAGCTTTTCGGATGTTAGTTAAGGTAGAAAAATCTAGATTTACAGTGGCAGATGTTTGGCACTTCTGATGCCCAATAGCATCCTGAGGAGTAGGAAGGAAGCCCAGGAGGAGGAGGGTTACTCCTGCTGCTCTGTAGTCTGGATACTCTTTCTCTCTTTAAGGTCAGCCTAGGTAAAGACTTCTGTGTAAAATTTGTTTAAGTCTCTACTTTTGTGTCTTATGTGGATAGCTGCTCTGGCTGTTAAAGATATTCTTATTCTCACAATTAGCTTGTACAGACTAAATTTAAGCCAGGTGCAGACCACTACAGATGGTATGGTGTGAGCATCACATCTAAGGATTACATCTGGCTTTTAGTGCTATATTGACAGTACACTAACTTTAACTTCTCTGTTTCTCTTCTTAGTCTTCATGTCATTCACAAGCTGCACCTCACATATTAATGCACTGCCAGCTGCCTGCACTATGAGCCCTCTGACTTATGCTTGTGATCCTTGGATTTGGGGTAGAGAAGCAACTCTACGAACCAAGGGTGAAGGACAAATGGGTTTCAACCGCAAGAAGGACTCAGTAAGAGGTGTGCATGCATGCTGCGCCCTGCATCTTCTGCAGAGGAATAAACTTGTTCTGGCAAAGGAAAAAGCATTTATTACGAATAAATCTACAAGCAGATAATTCTGTAAAATATGTATTAGTGAGTCGAGTAAATTTGTAGTAAGACATGTTAAAACATTATGTCTATCGCCCAGGCGAAACATTCCTTTAGTGCCTTTTTGGTAAATAGTTAATAGAAGCAATACAGTTTCTAAGCATTCTTTTGCAAAAGCTATGCTACTTGAACAAAGAAAAATGTCTTTCCTTAAGTTGTAGTCATTTTTATTACTTTGTTTTGTTGAATAATCTGCTCAGTGTTTATCAGCTCATCTTCCCATCAGTTGTTACTCACCCATCACTCTCTTCTGGCTTAGTTTTATTTGTCTTAAGTACACTTTTTTTTTATTACTGAGGCCTGCAGTTTTCAGATTGCCATCTCTTTATCAGTGAGCTGGTTTTCATGAAAAAGAAAAAAAATAATTTAGGTCTTTGATCTTCATCCAATTTTAAACACAATCCCTGTTTGCTTGTGTTTGATTTTGGTTTTATTATTAATTCAGAACTGGACACAATATTCCAGAAGAGGCCTCACCAGGGCAGAGCAGAGTGGGAGGAGAACCTCTGTCAACCTACTATCCATACCTGATATCCATATCATACTACACTCCAAGATGCCATTGACCTTTTTGGCCAAAAGAGCACATTACTGTCTCATAGTCATCCTTCTCTCCACCAAGACCCTCAGGTTTCTTTCCTCTGTGCTGTCTTTTGCCAGATGAAAGACTCTACATATGCCTTTGTTGTATTTAATTAAATTCCTCCCTGCCCAACTCTCCAGCATGTCTAGGTCTTGCTGAATGGCAGCACAACCTTTTTGTGATGGAACTTACTATATTTGAGTTTTTGTGCATTACCTCTCGTCCTATCACTGGACACCACTGAAGATAGACTGGGATGCCACCAGAATAACTCTGCAGGCCAGCACATTTTTATCTTTTCAGAGGCACTCGTGTCTAAGAATGACCAGTGAGACCAGAAACAGGGATGTTCATATGACTTCAGGGAAAACAAACCCAACCAAAAACAAAACCAAGCCAACAAACAAAATCCCCAAACCCTCAATAAATTTACTGGTATTGCATCAACCACAGAGATGTAAACTGGGCAGAAAAGGGGAAAACATGGCAAAAGCCTTCACATATGTATGTGGCTAAACCCAAGAAAGGGATAATCTCTTCATGATGACTGTTAGCCAGTGAAGAAATAACAAGCTCAAATTTCCATGAAAGTTTGGGTGACCTGATATCAGCAGAGCATTCTAGTAGTACTGGGCTACTTAGAGCAGCTATTTAGTACCACTTACTGTAGAGCATAACAGGGTATGTGAAAATACAGCAAGAACAACATGGGTGTATCTTCATGTCTATGGCGTTACACAGGTAGAGTGGTTAGCTCTCCTTAGCTCAGAGAATCCTTTGCGGTATTGTGAATTTAAGGAGACCAAATTCTCCTTCTTAAGGCAATGCAGACTTACATTGGAGCAACTCAGGTAATGAATACAGTGAGGAGGTTCTCATAAACTTGCATCATGTTGAGGCAGCAATTGTCAAGGAACCGTATGTTCAAAAACAGAAGACTGACTAAGTTAAATAAGCAACAAAGACAACTTTGATACTGGAAATGAACTAATTTCCCATGAGATTGTGGTTTTGTTGTCAGATAGTAGTGGATACTTGATCTACCATTTTCTTTCAGTTCTGACATTTCTGCAATAGATCTACACCTCACCAAAACTAACTGACCTACCAAGGTCTCAACTTCTGTGTTTTGGCTGCTTTAGTTGCTTGGGTGACCTCTGTAGCTCAGATACCTCCATAATAACATGTACTGGACCTCGTTGAACTGGAGTTGATTTTCTTCATAGGATCTCTTTGGAGTGCTGTGTTGTGGCTTTGTGACTAACCATAGCTAATAACACCTCAGTGCTTTAGCTGTTGCTGAACTGTACTTGCAAGTGCCAAGGCTTTCTCTGTTTCTCATTCTGTCCTCCTGAGCAAGTAGGTTATTGGAGAGCAAGAGTTCAGGAGTGGACATAGCTAATTGACAGCTAATGCAAATTGACCAATCTCAGCAATAAACACTAGGCAGAAGGAGAGCAAATCTTTCCAATGTGGCTGTTACTCAGGGATTGCCTGGATTTTGGTCTGCTTGTGGAAGATGGTGAGTGACTGCCTTTGTATCACTTGTGTGATTGAGTTTTTTCTCTTTCTTCGCTTATTAAACTGTCTTGATCTCAACTCATATTTTTTTTCCTCATTTTTGCTTTTCTAATACTCTTCCCTGCCCTGCTGGTTTGGTGGGGGAAAGACAATGAGTAACTGTGAGTTCTTAGTTGCTGACAAGAGCAGGAGGTGTGAGCCCAATCTGTTTCAGGGCTGATGTGGACCCCGAGTAGGCCAGTGTTGTCTTTGAGGAGCATGTGGCAGCACAAAACATGTCTGATCTTCTCAGACAGAGCATGGGTGGAAAACAGTCTGGATGCTCATGCCCCCCCACTGTAGCATTCAATGGTGTTCCAACCTTGGATGTGATTTGCTAGTCAAAACCAAGAGAGAAAAGTATTTTAAATCCTTTGATAATAGCTGCCTACTGTGGAAAAAGAAGCAAGCCACTAGAGAAAGAAAGCACATGACCCTTCTCCAAAAACCCAGACCTATATCATATAACTCCAGGTTTAAAATACATATGTTTTTTTGACTAGCCTGTCCAAACTACAATTTATGTAAGACCCTCTGAGTCAGCTGTGCTATAGATAGAAGTGTTGCATCTTGGGGAAAACACAATTTGTCTTCCTGTCTGAGATGGGCTATGAACATCTGAGGGCTGAAAACGTATTCCCAGATATTATGAAACATTAATTGCCTGTCTAAGAAAACCTGTTTTATTTCTGTGCCAGCACTGCGCAGCAGAGAGTGTTAGAGTGAGCTGCAGAGCCATTCCCACTAGGAGCTGTTGATTTGGGTTTGTTTTTCTATTTGAGCACTTGAACAATGTCAGAGTGACCCTGAACAGTGTGTACTAGCAGGTGTTTGTGTAAGATTGCATGAAATGAACATAAATGCTGTGAAATTTCTGAATAATTACTGCCTAAATGAGTAAAACTGCCTGCCTGAATTGCTTCTCACAGCGAGAATGGAAAGGAAAAATCAGGGAGAGTCAAGAAAAAGAATGAAATCGGCTCTTAATATAATAAAATGTGCACATAACTCTCTCTTGGATCTTTCAAAGATGCAGATGAATCGTTGGAGATACTGCTGTCTCCAACAGCAGACAGAACTTCCTGGATGTGAAGGACTCCTTCCTTGATTTCTTTCAAGAAGATGTAAATCAGCCCAGCAGATAGCCATCAATAATTCCAATATATTAGATTCTACCTGCTGCACAGCTTTCCTCCAAAGAGAAATGACTAATTATAGTAAGTTCGTAATCCCTTTTAAAGAGCAGAACTGCATACCAGATTGGAAAATTGGGAGAGGAAATAACGCTATGCCATAATATCTGTGTTACACCTACAGATCTACTTAAGAGTATCAGTGTTCTCAGTTGGCTTTATTCATTGTTTTAAATTAGTATACTCACAACTCCACAGAGCTAAGAATCTTTAGTCATATGTTCTTGTTTTCATTAATATATAAAGTTCCTTTTGATGTGAGGATCTGTCTTTGAAATTCCAAAAGAGCTCACAATTTCCAGTGGTGAAATAAAAAGAAAACCTCCTAGAAAACTCCACGTGGAGGATGTGGAGCAATGACAGGTGAGGAACTGAAAATATCTTTGTCTTTCAAACAGATGGAGATTAAAATGTGTTTCCTGTAGTAAGGCCACTGTGATTCTGGAGCTCACATTTGTTTCCCCAAACTTACCATGACCATACACAGAAAATATTCATAGAATGGTTTAGGTTGGAAAAGACCGCCAAGATCATCCAGTTCCAACCCCCCACCACAGGCAGGGACACCTCCCACTAGATCAGGTCGCTCAAGACCTCATCCAGCCTGGCCTTGAACACATCCAGGGAGGGAGCAGACACAACCTCCCTGGGCAACCTGTTCCAGTGCCTCACCACCCTCACTGTGAAGAATTTCTTCCTAACATCCCGTTCAAATCTCCCCTCTGCCAATTTGAACCCATTCCCCCTCGTCCTGTCATTACAAGACTTTGTGAACAGCCCCTCCCCAGCCCTTCTGTAGGCCCCCCTCAGATACTGGTAGGCTGCTATAAGGTCTCCCCAAAGCCTTCTCTTCTCCAGGCTGAAAAGCCCCAACTGCTTCAGCCTGTCCTCATAGCAGAGGTGCTCCAGTCCTCTGATCATTTTCATGGCCCTCCTCTGGACTCTCTCCAACAGTTCCATGTCCTTCCTATGCTGGGGGCTCCAGAATTGCCCACAGTACTCTAGGTGGGGTCTGACAAGAGCTGAGTAAAGGGGGAGAATCACCTCCCTTGCCCTGCTGGTAATGCCTCTCTTAATGCAGCCCAGGACATGGTTGGCTGTCTGAGCCAGAATTATTCAGAGACAATAATGATGCCTGGTTTATTTGTTCAGCCTTTTTCAGGCTATTGTGCCACCAAAGGGCAGGCAGATCCTGAAAGCCAGGAACTATCCCAAAACCCTCATCTAGAGAGAAAGGCAGGCTGGAGGCAGAATGTTCAGCATGTTCCTGTGAAGAAGTTAAAATAAAAAAGGTGTATTGTGCAGAAGGAAAGGTGTGAAGCCCTGGGACAAAGGCTTTAAATGTGGACTGCATCTGTCACATTATACATTTATTTCCAACTCCAAGATGGGCAAGAGCTTGTGGTGTATTATGTCCAGCACATTGGGTACCGACTATTGGAACCGAGGACAGAGAAAATGCTTTCTACTTTTTGTGTATCTGTATCATTGTACAAAATGGAAACTTCTTTTCCTCTTGCCTCTTGTTTTGTATCTGACAGTGTGTCACTCCGTTATGGAATTCCTTCTGACAGTGGAAATTTTCTGAAGGATGCATATTTTATCTACCAGTGTCCATTCTGCTGTCACACAGCCTGCACCTTGAGAAGAAGATGTGCTTTACTTCTGCACATTTAACTTTCACCTTGGTCAGTTTAAATGCACAGCTGTCAGCAGGCTGCAAGTTAGAGGGTTCATGTGCCTTGTGCTCTTAACATTGTTGAATATTGCCTGCTTCCTAGCCAACACTGCCACGACTTTTTGTTGTTGCTGTGTTAGAAGGTTCTCCTACTTTCTGTCCCTGTAGTTGCTGTGTTCTAGGTGGCTGTGTCGATGTTTTCTTTGTGGAGTTTCTCCTTTTCGTCAAGTGCTGCCACCCGCTCACCTGCTGGTAACATATATATATATATGTTCTTACTCCTGGAAAGTGCAAATGGAGCAGCTTTGCTTCTGATCTAGTGCTAGCTTTAACTTGCTGACCAGAAATATCTGCAGTGTCAAGATATGACTCTACTGGTACAATTAAAACTGGTAGCCAAGATGTAGTTCACCATAATTGAATCCCACACACAGCAACACTGATGGTACAAGAATGCAAGTTTTCTCATGACCTCTTCCTTGTTTTCAGCTTTCAGTGGCTCTTCTTTCCTTTGCTTTCTTTTGCTCCTCATTGGCTTTTCTTCTTCACTCTTATTTTTCAGATACATACTTATTCCAGTTGTGTTTCAAAATATTAAAATATCTACTTACCTTCCTACTGTGCAGAAGTAGTGTTTTTATGAATGAGTGAAAATTTAGTAGGTTTTTATTCAGGAAGATACTGAGTAGGCAAAAGTAGCCATTAGTTCAAAGAGCCTACACTGTGTTCTTGTTTTAAATGGTAGATAATACCTCTGAAATTAAATGTGATCACTTGTCTTTTTATGGAAGGATTTGCTTAAAATCTGTTCTGAACTTAAGTCCCATGTAGTAGCATTATGGATTTCTCAACATTTATGATTATGCTCCATTTTGCAAAAGAACTATATGATTATTTTATTTTCCATGTGAAGTACTCAATTTCTCATTTTTTTTAGCCAAGAGATGATAGTGATTGAAGCAGGTAGATGCAATGCTGCAGGAATGAGATCTCAAAGGAACATGTGGAAAAGTGGTATTTTGCTGTTGTAGCACATACTCTACCACAGTGAAAAGCAGAATAGCATTTGCCACTTATCTGTCTCAACATGTAGTATATTGGAAAAATGGGGTCATCCCATAAAACAGAAACCAGAGGGGCATGTGTGTGTGCAGAGCATCCCACGTGAATGGATTTTGGAAACAAGGAATTCTTAATGCCTTAGTACATTGCTAATGTTTGTACAAGGCCAGAAGATAGAGCAGAGATGTTTTGACAGCAGCTTCAAACAGCTGAAGTCTCATCCCTCTCAGTGGCACAAAGTGTCTGTACCCAGAAATTAGTATAAAACCTTAAAGACCCAAGCAGGTGACCCCAAATATTTTTTTCCTTAGAAAACTCCAGAGAATGGGACAAAGTTTTAGGAAATGCACAATATGGTCCACAAGCAGTTTGATTGATGGAGTTATTGGGTCTTCATTGCTAGTTGTTGCGTGAAGCTTCCATAATTCCAGGAGAATGAGTATTGTTGCTACATAAAAGACAGTTTAGTTTGACTCTACACAGTTCATACATCCTGATTTATGAAAAATAGCATCCAAAGGATTATTTTATTTTCTGCAAGAATGTGCACATATGTCATAAGTGGATGATTCTTTTTCAGAACAGAAAACCATTCTTTACTTTAAAAATCTCCTTCCTTCTAGTTCTTGAAAAACGGGGGGAAAAAAAAAACACACTGAAAAAAAACCCAAAGCAAAATAAAGCTTGTTTTCCTCTACTTCTCCCCTTGGCAAGTTCTTAAATCTGAGAGAAAGATTTCTCATGTGCAGCTGTCTGAATCAGTACAATCTTGTTGCCAATAAGTTATAATGACTTTAAACCCTAGAATGTAAACAATCCAACTAATGTGCAGGTTTTTAATGCTCTGGAAATGGCTGTAGTTTATTTTTCCCCATGCATCCTTAGTTTCTGGTCTAATCTTAATAAATTGCATTATTTTTAGGCACCTTGAAGTCCTGCACATGTTGAGATTATCAATTTTTGTTATTTGTAGATTGCTATTACTACCTGGCTGATACCAATGTAGTTGGTTATTAAAGTGTTTCTTAAACTTTTGGCTAATTTAATCTTTCTCAAAAAGAAACAGAACAGCAATATTTTCTTAGTATAGCTGTAGCAAGGTATACACATGAAGGGATTTATGTTATTAACAGGTAGCTTAAAATAATAATCATAAACATGACAGCAACACAATACCATTCATGAGGGCCTAACCACTTATAATGAAGACAACTGTGATAATGCCAGATTCTGTGGCTGA
>VWZI01021239.1:143357-157557 GCA_013396835.1 Psilopogon haemacephalus | reverse complement strand
TTTTTTTTTTTGCATGAAAAATTGCTGTTTGTGGCTTAGACAAATTCAGAGACCTAGTGATCACTAAACTGCCAGTTAATAATTTCTAATTTGCCTTTTAATCTTCCATAGATGTGAACCCCTGGCAAGAGGGATTGGGATAAAGAGGCAGAATAGAGAGCTGGGCTCTCCCCCCCAATACTCAGGGAGCACTCCTTTCCATGCTGTCTAAAAAATGCTTCCAGAAACTCCCCTGATCTCATGTGCTTAATGGATCTCCCATCCATTAGACCAATGCTACCTCAAAGTGGTGATAAACAGGGTTTGGTCAGGTCTGGTGGTGGCCTGGGGCCAGGGAGAGCCGAGTTGTGATTGTTTGCCTTCCTTCTTCTCCAAGACATGTCTGTTTAATTAGCCGTATTCTCAGCACATGCTTTTCATAGCTATCTAGCACCAGTGGTAAAGACAGTCCAAAATGATCATTTTCTCCTTCAGTCTGAGGAAAAATACCACAGCTTAGGGACCTCTTTGATGTTTCTAATGAAACTCGCTTCATTTTCCTTCCTGACACCACTGCTTTTTCTTGGGAGGCACTAAGCTCATTGTTTTACTTCAGCCCCCAGAGCCTTTTTCTCTGTCAAAAGATCAGTTATACTTTGAACTTTGACAGTCTTGAAATGTCAACTTGCAGACCACCTAGCTGGAGGCAGGTGAGGCATTATCAATGAGCATTCAGCACTTGACTTTCCATTCTGAGTGAACTTTTCACTTGGTGTTTCAGAAAAGAAGCAGAACAAGGTTAACTTTCCCTGTCTTGTCCTTTATTTTACCTCTTGACCATATCTTCTTTTGTCACCTTCTCTCCATATGAACTGTTGCTATCTCAGCACCTCCTCAAGTTTTGGTCCTGTTACACTTCCATGAATATTTGTTTATTTTTGCCATCCTTTTTCTTTATAGTTGGAAAGATACAGTAGAGCAAGATGTTAGGACAAATTATTAGTAAATATTTGTTAATAAAAATTATTAATAAAAAGGAGATGGATATATTGTGGGTTATAGAATTATATTGATTTATCTGTGATGAATTTATCTACATTTAATATGACACTCTTCAGATCACAATGTATGTATATGAAGGGCAGAGACAAAGGTTTCAGATGCACATGCACAAACCAGAAACACTCAAATCGCTGTTCATATGTGGAACTTTGTAAGCTCAGTTTCTACCAAAGTCATATCACAAAGCCAGATTAATCATTTGTTACTTGTACACCAGGGCACCGGGGACAGGAAAGTTGTTTTGCTTTACACAAAGAAAGGTACAGAAAAGCAGAGAGCTGTTGTATAACTCTGTCTTTTGGAAAACATAATAATGGCTGACCTTAATGGGAACACAGGCATATACTTTATCACAAAATAAAATCCCCTGTGCTTACTTGCCTAAATTTGAACATTTAGGAGACTAATTTGGGTACACAGTATTGTAAAGGCTTATCGTGTTTGCTTTATGTTCTGCAGTAAGTTGAATGGAGAAAATAATCCTGAGAAAACGGTGTATTTCCTAGGTGAAACCTGTTTCTTCATGGTTTTAGTTACATCGCCTGACACACTTTCTTTAGGTGAAGAATCCTACCTCCTTTTGCAGATAGAAATAGCAATGGCACCTAAACTGACAATGGTGCAGTAAGAAGAGTGAGGCAGCCCAGCAGGATATGTAAGCAGGGTTGCTAGCATACATTGGTGCTATGGCAAGGCTTAGAGGAGGCAAGGTTTGCTCTGTGGCAAGAGATGAGTCTTGCCTGGGTAGCAGTGTATGGTGATAGCAGAGATGCTGCAGCAAAATGTTCTTGGAGGGATGTTTGTGATGGCTACCAACAGAAGCAGAGCTTGACCAAATGCAAGGGCTGCCCTCATCAGTACCAGCATAGTATTTCACTGGAGGAGTAGGTAGATGTGTTTCTCCACTGGGTTAATACTCAAAGCACAGATGGTACAAGGAGCATGGCCTGATTTACAGACAACAACCATTTATTACAGGATGACCAGTGGATACAGATAAATCACTGGAGGTCAAATCAGCATCAATGAGTCCACTCCAATCCACATCAGGCATCTACAGCTGAAACAAATTCATATAAATTGTGCCCCTACAGAAGGTCTGTAGAGTGCAGGATTAATGTGATTAATGGTCTCTGGTATATAAAAACTGGAGCAGATGAAGGAGTGAAATACAGTTGATTATCAAATAGTATAGTTCAGAAATCAGGAAGTTCAGTACAAGGTCAAATCTGATACAAACAGAAAGAGAATTAAGCATCATTTGATACAGCATAACAAAAGCTGTTCTGACTTCTTGAAAGCCAGTTCTGTCAATTAGCAGGTACTATGTGTTCATCTCTTAGAAAATACGATGGCAGATTACCATAATAGCCCTGAGTGATTTCAGAAAACAGTATCCCATGAAGCAGCTGAATGAATTCAAAGGGTAAATAACATTCTCATGAAAAAAAAAAAAAAAAAAAAAACAAAAACAAACAACACAAACCTCATGTCCTGATTACATAAATTGTCCTAATTGACGAGGGGAAAAAGAAAAAACAAAAAAGTGAGAGGTGAGAGAGGGAGAGAGGGGGAGAGAGAGAGAGAAGGAGATAGAGAGAGAAAGTAAGGAAATAAAAGCTGTAATGCAAGCAAATTGGTTTTATTGTTGTCTAGTGGCCAAAATAGGATTTGAAGGAACTAGATAGATCTTGACTATTATGTGATAATGAAACAAAATAGGTTCTTCCTCTCAGACTGAAATGTTCTTCAGAAGTGTTTTTAAAGTATATTGGCCAAATTTCCACTAGAAAGATTTTTATGCTGTGTAAGCAATGGAAGAGACTGAAATGTATTTGGCTGATATAAATTCCACCCAATTTATTTGATTAGGTACAGGAATGAAGCTCTGAATCAGCCAACCTACATGGATTTTAGGATCCTGATCTGATCTTTGGTTAAAAATTCATGTTCAAGGTGCCTGACCTGTCCTGGACACAGTGAACAGGACCTGAGAAACAATCTGATTAAACGACTGAACGAAAGGCTTTGAATGTCCATTATGTACACTAGACACCCACGCTAAAGAGAGACATGAAATGCTTGTATTTTGTGATTAAATGTTGAAAACATTTTTGTTTATTCTTGTGTTAAATAAATAATAAAATTATTTTCAGATTTTAAAAGCTAGTCTGCATGTACATTATTTTCCTCCAGCTTTGGTAAATAAGCTTCAATCATTGTGGCATTTTCCCTGTTTGAAATTAAATGTCAAGCTAATAATTAGTTTGCATTTGCCCGTGCCTTTATGTTATAATACAGGAATATATTTTTAAAAGTCACAATTTTAATCTTTGTGGGTCCTTTTGGCCACTGAGTCACTTGATCACAACAGCCCCAAATAAACATAATAAAACCTTTATTATGGGTCTGAACCAAATCACACTTCTGAATCTTTTGAATTGACACTGAAGGCTGTGTTTAGATCTGTAGAAGGAACTTTCCTTATTGGTAAAAAAATTCTTTGGCAAAACAGCCTTAGCTATTGCCTGGTCACAACTACCAGCTTTATCTCCTTTAGAAAAAGTGAACATTCCATCAGAATTGTTTGATGTGCAAGGATTTGCTTGGTAGTAGGAAAACTATTGGTTTTGACATTCAGACTTGTCTTTTTTTTGGTTGTCAGGGATAAAGTGTTCTTCAGTCACTTCTTCTTAGGTGCCACAGACCATGTTAGCTCCCAAAATCTGCTGTTGGTGAATCACACCTTTGGTACCTTCAGAGAGCCAAATGTAAACAGCTGCAGAATTTGTATGGAAAGGTAAAGCAATTCCCCTGCCCAGGCTGGATCTTTGGAGGTCAAGGGACGACATGCAAGTTAATTCTCAGAGGAAGGAACAGATCAGAGGTCCATTTTGCACGTGTGTGTGCAGAACTGTGAACGCAACAATAATTCAATTTGTGATTTGAATTTACAGCTCTTCCACGGACATGAGGAGCAGAAGGTGCTGTTACATATAATTGCTCCAAGTAGTCTAACCTAACAGACTGTGTAGAAGAAGGATACTGACATAATATGCCAATCATAAGCTCTTTCTTGTAGGAGAAATGGTACTTCACAGGCATTTTCTTCTTTTAGATGCAGCACAGCCATAATTACTGCATCCTTTCCCTGAACCTGTGCTCTGTCTCAGGAATGGGTCATCTAGAAAAATCACCAAAAAAAAGAGTGGAAGTGGGAGAGTCTGGGGAGTGCTGACCTCTGGAGCAAGATTAAAGGCCAAATATTCAGAAAGTACACATACATTTCAGGTCCACAACCAATAGATGTGTGCAAGTACCCCCAGCCATGCTTACCAGACTGTTTACTGCTTATTCCCAGCTGTCTCTGTATCACAATTTGCAAAATTACACTGAAAGAGTTGTGCAGCTAGGTCAGATGTGAACTTCATGAAACATGTTTCCTTGATGGAGGAAAGATTTACCTCTACATAGATAAAAGGATAACCATTGGTAATGAAAAACTGTTATTTATAACACTAAAAGAATAATGAACAATCAATCAAACCCTAAAACATTAACAACCATAACCAGCCAACCAACAACAACAACCAAACAAACAAAATCAACCAACCAACCAACCAACCAAAAAACACCCCAAACAAACCACCAAACCAAACTAAAACAAAAACAAACAATCAAAACCTACAACACTAGGGAAGGGTGAACAGAAGGGCAGAAAAGCTAGGTTTACCAAATGGGTTGCATTATCAGAATGTTCCACCACCCCTCTGTGAATTCTCTTGCTTGAAACAGTGAAACCTTCTCCAGAAAAATTAAATGAAAGAAGTTCTACAGAAAGCAATCCCTGTTGTGAAAGGAGAAGGAACAAATGACCCTTTCCCCCTGTTTCTTTCTTACATAATGTATACACTGTGATTCTTCTACTGTGTTAAGCCACACAAGCCCAGTACTGAAACTCCCTTTTGTAAAGCAGTTGCAGGTCTGCAGAAGAAAATTACTGCATGAATTGGGTGGTGTGATTTATCAGAGAGAAATCACTTCTCATAGGGAACTGGCATATTGTAAATAGGAGATGAAGGAAATAAGCAGGAAATGGAAAATGAAATGTTAGAGATGAAATATTCTTTAATAGAAAATTAGAACTATTTTTTGAGAGAGAAGCAGCAGGCAAGCCTATCAAGGAGAAGGTTATGGTCCTAGGATCACCTCTGGGTTTTGTTTGTTTGTTAGTTTTTCCCAAGTACAAACACAATACTCTTCCTAATCCTCTTTTTATAGGGAGTATATTAAAAATTATCAGGAAAAATTAAAGCCCACTTTTTCCTACTATGAGTTTGAGCACAAGACTTATTTAATTTTCCTTTCCTTTATTGCTTTAGCCAAACTGCACGCCCACTGTATCTAAAATAAAACAAGGCTGTGATTTTGTTTGGGGTTCCTTTCAGATATTCTTTTATACATTGGGCAGTGCATTGGGTCATACTCTTGTTTCAAATCACCTGTAACTTCAGATGGTGAATTTAAATAAATCTTTCATATTGTGTTTTTTTCTTGCAGCAGGTTCTTTATTCAAAATGTTCACCTTGGAATAAGAAATGGCAAAGTGTTCCCTCCTCCAAAAAATGCAATGTGACACCTCCTGAAAAGATGACATCAGAAGGGGTAACTTTCTGGTTGTGACCTGAAAAAAATGAAGGAGGGCAATACCACCTGGTGGAGCTGTGTAGTAAAAGGGTCTGCACCCTTACAGGATCTGCACTGTGGGTAAGGGATCCACCTAACACAATAATAATTTTTTTAAAAACTATTTCTGCTTTTTCTAGTTTGAAATACTTGGTAACTTCAGAGCCAAACGCAGCCCCCTAGTCTTGAGGTGTAGTTGCACAAAGACTATTTTGTTAGTTTTGTACAGATCTTTTGCTAAACTTACAAACTGAAACACTGAGATTGTTTACAAAGGCCTGTGGTTCTAGGACAAGAGGAAATGGCTTCAAACTAGGGAAGAGCAATTTAGATTGGATGTTAGGAACAGGTTCTTCACTATGAGGGTGATAGAACACCAGAACACCTTGCCCAGGATGGTGGTTGAGGCCCCATCCCTGGAGATCTTCAAAGTGAGACATGACAGGGATCTGGACAACCTGGTCTAGTTGAGAATGTCCCTGCTGACTACAGGGGGTGTCGGACTAGGTGACCTTTGGAGGTCTCTTCCAACCTAGATCATTCTATGATTCTAGAGTTCAACCTTCCATCCACTAGAAGTATTTTTAGCTTTGCCTTTCATTTTTGGAGTGATGAGCAATGAAAGAAAAGTCATCACAACTATACCTTGCAGGTGTTTCAGTTTACAGACATTTCTGATTAACACTAGGGGGCCAGTAGAAGAGAGAAGAAAGAATATATTTTCCAGCAAAGGTCATGGAAAAAAAAATCAATTAATTAAATGCATTGTAAAAATATTATTTGTCACAGCTCCTGAAGACAGTGGGAGTATTTTCAGTTCTGTCAGTAATCTATTGCAGGGTTGAGAAATAATGGAGATCTTAATTCCAATTTTAAAAATGTCCTGTTTTCATTATTAGTTTTATCCCTATTCAAACCTATAAATTTCAGATTTATTTTTTTTTAACACCATTTGAAGAAGTTTTCTCATCTTTGGCTTTTGAAGTGTTGAAAGTGACATCTTCCTGCTTTAGTAGCTCTTAACATACCAACAAAAATACTTAGATGCATTACAGCTGCCAAAGTCCCCCTGGGATGAATATTTTATGGTGAAAATTCTCAGTCGCAGCTACTTACGTGAAAAGTATCATAGATATGTGTTAAAAATGCAGTGTGGCACTCACCAAAGTTCAAAAGTTGTTCTATACTACTATGCTACTACCTTTTTTCCTTAATTTGAATTTCTTCCAAGTTTTTTGTTTGTTTGGTTGTTGTTGGTTTTGTTTGTCTGGGAATTTTTTGTTGGTTGGGGTTAGTGTTGAGGGTTTTTTTGTTTGTTTTGGTTTTTTACATGGCTTTTCTAATGACCTTCTAGATGCAATAGCTTTGTGTACCCTGCTGACTTGCTATGAGAACCACAGATTTTGACTTGCTTTTAGTCTATGAGCCTAGCTTCTCTTATGATACAGTGGCATAAGCGTAAGGCTCACATTTAATTGTGTTCTACATAAGCAGAGTTTTCTAAAACCTAGATTTTGGTTTTCAAGTGTACTAAACAGAAATGGAAGCAGTAAAGGATTACATGTCACTCAAGAATCTAATAATCTAACCCTAATCTAGGGTAGGGTGTCCCTGTCCATGGCAGGGGGGGTTGGAACTAGATGATCCTTGTGGTCCCTTCCAGCCCTGATTGATTCTACGACTCTATGATTCAATACAACAGCATAGATGCCTTCTATCTGAAAAGTCAAAAAAACTAATTGTAGAAGCCTTGATCTTTCAACAGCAAATAAATATTTCTTGCTTTCTGGTTTATGTCAGATAGATACTGCACCACTCTGCATTAACTGTCTGTCTCCTAGTGAAGAATTTTGTCATTAAACAAATGTTAAATTAAGAGAATATGTACCTCTACTTCTTTCTTCTCTTAATTTTCAAATAGAATTTTTTGGATAATAAGCAAATATTTTGACAGTTCTTGTGATATATGTAAAGGTTGAGTACTTTTAGCCTAATATTTAATATTTTAGAAGGAATGTTTAGCTTCTATTTATTGCACAATAATACTTTAACATACGCTCAACTTAAAGAAGCCTGAACATAGAAAATGCAAGGAAGTTTATTAAATTAGTGGGATTAAAAAGAATAACTGCTAGCAATAGTACATCCTAGGCTGATGTCAAACATGGAATGCTAGAGAATTTGCAACCTCTGTAAAAAACAAGCATTTATTTATTTTACTTATGGTAATATTTTTAAGCGTCTATTCAAATGCTGTGGTGCTCACTGTACCTAATCAAGGAAAACTATGGAGTTATGCTTTTATTTTGAAAACAGCAGGCAGAATAGGGAAGAAAAATTGTGGCACCCTCTGAAATTCAACAACAAATTAGAATAATCTGTCAGCTGTGAATACATATTGGGAAGCATTAACATTTCCATTGCACTGTTTCTTAGAAAAAGATACGTTTAAGCTACATCACTTAATTAATATTTAGGCCTAATCTGTATCAAGAATAATTGGCTTATTTAAAAGCTGATTAGAGTAATGTTATTAAGGTGACAATAGAGCAGTTCTAAGCGCATCCCATTTAAAAAAAAAAAAAAAAAAGAAATTGCACAAGTATATGGGGATGGTGACATGAAAAGAAGTGAGTGGAGTTTTATTTCGTATGTAGCAAAAGGAGGGGTACTTGGATCACAGAGCTTTCATGCTTTCTGTGGTACCACTATGATGATAAGGTAAAGAGTGTGTTTTCAGGTGTCCATAAAAGGAACTGGCCCATCCATGCCTCAATACCTGTGCACTAGGAGGAAGAAAGAGTCCAAACTTTCTGATATCTGGCAGCTGAAGAAGCAGATGATTTGTGAGCAGTACATTTGAGTTTAGTTTCAGCATAAAACTCACACAACGTTAGAATTTAAAAGCATGGAGATTCATGAGACCTGGAAGGTGGCAAGGAGAAAGGGAGGCTGTACTAATCCAGAAGCTGATTTTACTCAAAGCCCAGTGGTGGGTTTCTCTAAACTAAGAATTATGCAGATCACCAGTACTCTTTCCCAGCCTAGCTGAGACTGATGAAAGATTGCATTTTTAAAGAGTAATATCTGATATTTCTTACTTGCTTTTCTTTTTGTTTTGGGTTGTTTTTTGGGGTTATATTTTTGTCTGTTTGTTGTTGGGGTTTTGGGTGCCAGATTTTTTAGTTTGGTTTGTTTTGGTTTTTTTGTTTTTTTTCAGTTTACTTTTATAATTTTGATTTTTGTTTGTTTGTTTGTTTGTTTTTAATTTATCTGCAATTCATATTTCTGAGATCTCCATAAAATCATAGCAGGAAAAACCTCTGTATTGTCTCAGTGGCTAGTAAGGAATAACCAATCAATATCTCTCTCTATTATTTTTATTTTTCCTTTTTAGATATTAAAAAAAAATAATGTATTACAGGAGTTGTGATAAAACCAAAATATTGTTGCTGCAGATTATAGGGTAACTTTCCTTTCTGAGGGTGGCAACATCTCTCCATGTGCCAGAAACACCTGTGTGACTTTGGATTTCTCAGGGTCAGGTGGGTTTAGTGTCTAGAAAGGCTGCCAATTTCTCTCTGTTTCAAAACAGCAGCCCATGCTCTGCCCTTTTGTCTCAATAGGAGCTTAACAGCCTCTCAGTTCTCGGTGTGGGAGCTATTTTTTTGCAATGCCTGTAGGAGTTTAATGACCTTTCAACATTTATATTAAACGTGATTTGAGTTAGCAACTGAGATAAAAAAAGTTGATCGGAATATTCACAGGCATAAGATGATTTCATAGATCTTAGTTATTCATGAAAACCAACCAAAACTATGCAGAAGATGAGTGTCTTGTGTGAAAATCAGGTGTTTCATTATGACGTTAGATCTTCTCTGGAAGCTGGAGGACCAGTTTATTTATTTGTGTGTATGTGTAAGTAGGACTAATCTCAGACACTTAAAAGTACCTTTTGTGGTTCAGATTTTCTGTGCATGTTTCTATATCTTTCCCTGTGAAAAATCAGTGCAGTCCTTAAGCCAACTGAAAATCACTGCTGATTTAAGTTCACTTAAGTTTACAGGGGAAAACCCCACAGCCTTTGCCCCCTGAGAACAATAGAAGCTAATCTGATCCCTTTTGCCTTAGCTAATGCTTCTCTGGAAGGGGCAGCCATGCACAAGTGTCACAGTATCACCACTGGGCATGGGAAATTGTATCTCCTAACGATTTGTCATCAGCCATAGTTTATTCCTGAGGGACCTTTTGTTTCCTTCTGCTACTGCTACTGGAGATGAAGATGAATCTAGCTTTGGGAGGGAGTGTGCACTGCACTGCTCTGAGCTCATACACAGCAACTCCCCAGCCATGTCACAAGACCCCCTCCCAATCCTGGCCATGACCACGGGCATTGCTCACTGCATACAGCCTGCCTAAGGGTTTGCTCTACCATCAGCAGCATGTGCAAGCCGGAGACTTAACTGTCCAGGCAGGATGCTTGGTATGCAGGTCATGCTGGTCTCGTTGCTCTGCTCAGCAGACTTGCAAATGAGATGGTCATATTTTTCATGGATTATGCTGCTCTATTAATATTAGATGCTGGGCCCTGGCTTTGAATTTCCTGCCTGTATTTAATACGCCAGTCAGGAGAATGCAATCCCATGGGGAGAAGGGGTGTTTGTATTCCAGCTCTGCTATGAACTGTGCTAACAAAGTACTTATTTCAGACACTTACTTCATTTCATGGATGCAACAGGATGAATGTTTGAAGCACTGTCACTAGTTTAATGCAAGAAATTGCACCAATTTTACCTTTCTCTTGGGCTGCTGTACATGTTTTTCCACTGGTTTTCCCACTGGGCAAAATCAGCTCCCTTAAGCTAAGCAGAAATCTTGTCAGTGAGATCGAATAAAATCTTTGTCTCTGTGTTCTCTTCCCAGAATTTACCTTGGCTCACACAATTGCTTTTTGTTCACATTTCCAGTCATTCAGAAAAATGCAGTGGTTGGCTACCTTTTTCAGCCTACTTTACAGCCCTAGCTAGCAAGGCCTCTTTGTGAAAACTAGCATGTGCAGAAAAGATCAAAGGAAGAAGAAAAAGAAAGTAAATAAGAATCTTGTCTATTCCAGGATACGCTTCAGAACTGCAAAAGTTATATCCTTCTACTCTCACCTGTTACAAGCACAGAAATAGTGTCCAATAGGCTGGAGAATGATGTCGAAGTAAGTCTTTTCTTCTCTAGAAACAGACAGAAGCACTGCATGTACTGTCAACTACCAGTCTGAGCTGTAAATGGCAATGGATATTTTCCTCTGTATGTGACTTTTTCAGCATTTGTCAGCTTTCGATACAGTTACACAATCAAGTACACTCACGTATGCACACCCAAAATCGACCAATAGGTCAATATCACACTGTTGTTAAGAGTTATTCCCAGCTTCTAGCCCACACAGTGTAGCAGGCACTAGTTAAATACATTCTGCATATGGGGAGTTAGGGAGGAAGAAGCAGTTTTTGTATTCTGATAGACAACATATTTAAATGTTGTAAGGTACAACTACAGGACACCAGTGCTAAACCAGTAACAGAAGCAACATGCTGAGTATTTCCTTAAATACAAGGAATCATATACTGTCTGTACAATTTTTGCTCTCATTTAAGAAGACCCTTAATAGAAAGAAAACCCAAATCCTTAAGAAAGAAATCAGCCTAGTGCATACTCCAATGCTGACTCTGTGGAAAGGCAGAAATGAAATGGAATGAAAGGATGAAAAAGATGTGCAATACTTAATCTGCACTGCAGCTGGCTGCTGACAGGGTCTTGCTAACAAAAAAATGTAATTCCCTAGATATCATTTCCTCCTTGAGGGAATAAAGAGCAACTGTTGACAATCTCTCTACCCATGTTCTCCAACTGTAAGGCAATAACAACCTCTCCTTTGTTTAGGGTTTGGTGAGGGACAGCTGAGCCAACAAAGGCAGATGCTTAAGAACTCAAAGTCTAAAATGCATTTGTAGTTGCAGAGTGAAGACAAAAAACCCTCTGCTAAAATGAACATGCAAATGAAATTTCTGCATTTTTAAAAGATCTATCTATTTCTGCTCTGTTTAGCTAAATTTAAGATGCCTGATGGTACTCCAAGGGCTTGAAAACCAGACATACCTGTCTCTGATTTTCATGAGAAACAGAAGGTCTAACATGGAAATGAACACAGCACAATATCTTAGTTGTAACCGCACCTCTGCCTTCAACATATACATGAGAGAAAACAAACAAACAAAAAACCCCAAGCCCCCAGAAAAATAAATATATCAAGGGGAAAATTTAAGTAATCCATATAAACTTTACCTCCTTTCTTTAGATCTTATTGCTATGGTTCTTAAAAGTGCAAATGAATATCAGGCTTGCTAGCCCAGGGTCTCTCAAAACTTGAAGCTAGCACTAGCCACAATTTGCTTTTATTTTGTTTTTAATACACATTTGAGTGAATCTTCATACAGCCTTCTCAGATATGCCATCACCCAGGAAGAACCCAGATGTTTCCAGATAAGACTATCTTAACTTAAAAAAGGCTTGTTTCACATCCTCTACAGGACCAGTACACAAACCCAGCCCTTAGCTCTCTGTTCTCATGGAATGTGAAGCCACCTCTTCTCTTCCTCTCTATAGCTATGTTTTATTCTTTGTTTCATGGACCACACCAGAAAGAGACAGGAGGTTCTATTAATCAACTCCACTCTGTGTGTTGTTTTTCAGAACCTTGACTTTATCTGCCCTGCTGTCATGCATTGTTTCTATATGTCCCTGTCTTTGTGTCTGGCAAACAACCATTTGAAGCACATTAAACACCAATATGAAATATAGGATGAGTTTTACTTCAGTGTGGATCCAGTGCAAATAGTCAAGGATGCAAAGCACAGCTTTTTCCCTGTAAGGAATCAAACTATTTTTGTGATGCTCCCTTGGTGTCTCAGTCACCTCTTCTCCAGAATAAAAAATTGCCACTCCATTCCCTCAGCCACTCCTCATAAGATTAGTTCTCTAGACCCTTCCTCAGCTTGTTTCCCTTCTCTGGGCATGGTCCAGTGCCAAGTATAGGGGGACAATCACTTCCCCACTCCTGCTGATACAGAGCAGGATGCTGCTGGCCTTCTTGACCACCTCAGCACACTGTCTGCTTGTATTCAGATGGCTGTCAGTCAGCACCACAACTGAGATCTTCTCCACACAGCTGTAGAGGATCAGCAAGCAGAGCATTCTGTTAGAAGGAATTCAGTTGTTGCTAGGGCTCACCTCAGCCAGTTCAGAAGCATGAATCCTTTAGTATGTGAGTTATTAAGTGTGCTCCTTGCTAGAAGAATAAAGACATGAAATGCAGTTACAGCTGTAACAGTGCGATGCTTACAAGTAACGCTAGAGCTAAGGAAAGGTTTTGGGTGAGGAGACAGGAAGTACTAAGATACACTTTTACTTCTTTACACACTACAGAAAGTTTCAAGATAAAAAGCAGACAGAATGTACACTTCTCATTAAGGACTGAGTAAAATCAGTCCTTTACTTCAGTTAAAAAAAAAAAAAAACAAAACAAAAAAACCAACAAACAGATCAAATGTTTTTAAAGGGCACTTTTCCAAGTATAGTGTTTTGTTTGCAGCTCTTCTCTGATCAGCTTGAGTAATTACCTGCATGAGCCTCTGGATAATTTAATTGAATGAAAAAATGCACTTAAAACATTGGCATCAGGCACCTCCTATATATTTCTGAGAAAAGTGTATATGCCTTTGCAGAGGCTGGATACTGTACTACACAATCACATTCTATTAACGAGATCTTTCCACAGACCCCAGCAGATGTATCTCCAGTTTTACACTGATGTACTTTACCAGTGAAGCAGGATGCTGGATACGTGTTTTCTTGTATCTATGGCTGCTTCTCCCTTGTAAGGAGTGGAAGACAGGGGTGCATTTGGAAGGAAGTTGTATGTTTCATCCTATCAGAAAGACTCACAGTTTAGTGGATAATTAGACTTTCATTCAGTACAGGGCTGCAGAGGGGCAATGCAGATGCTTAAGTTTTATTTATCTCTGTGTATGAACCAAAATAAAACTGCAAAAGGAAAGAAAAGAAATCTCTTGTTACCTAGTTATGTACCTAATTAGACATAAAAGCTGCAACAGCATTTTTATGAATGGGTGTATTTAAGATCTGCTTTTGCAGTTGCAGTAGTAACATTTGTTCTGAGTGGTAAACAGAAGTCTTTTTGTAGTGGGATGCTTCAGTTTTGAAAGCTGCCAAAAATTGTTTGCTTGTGTACAACTACTCACAGTGCCTGTGAGTCATATGGAAGCAGGACAAGGCTAAAGAGTGCTGTAGTAAAAAGGAAGGTGTGCAGGAAACATACATTATTATGCTGGCAAGCTAAACTACAGGCAGTACCCTGTCATTAAGAGAAAAAAAAAAAAAAAGGGGGGAGGGGGGGATGAGCTGA
>VWZI01021239.1:118681-135022 GCA_013396835.1 Psilopogon haemacephalus | reverse complement strand
GCAACAGCCCCCCCCCCCCCCCCCCCACCGTTTCACTTCTGCAGTAAAGCCACCACACATTTCCCAAGGCAATGGGGACAGGACAGGGAGAGATACAACCAGAGCTCACAAACACCTTTCCCTAGCCCTCTCTTCTTCCCAGGGTCTGCTGTGCTCCCTGTTTGCTAAGTCTTCTCCCACTGAGCAATGCAGGAAGATGAGGAATGGGCTTGTGCTTCAGTTCATCACACGTTGCCTCTGCTGCCCCTTTCTCCTCAGCAGGAGGACTTCTCGCACTCTTCCCCTGTTCCAGCCTGGTGTCTTTCCAACAAGACACAGTCCTCCATGAACTTCTTCAAAGGAGTCCATCTCACAGGGCTGCAGCTCTTGACAGGTACTCCAGCATGGATCCTTCCATGGGGTGCAGATGTTCAGAAACAGCCTTCTCCAGCACGGGTCCCTTTGGTGAGGTTTAGCCCTGGCAGCTATAGACTTCTGTAGGCCTGTCTCACCCACTGACAAAAAATACAGAGAAGACCTAGCACTACAATATGTGGTGTGAATCCCACATATCACACCAAAGAAGGCTTTGCTTTGAGAAGCCACTGGACAGACTGAAGCCCAAGTTTCAAGCTCATATCTAGTGACCGTCTTTTGGTTATCACATTTTAAATTATGAAATTGGCTTCTCAGAGCCATTAGGCCAGACAAAACAGGAGCCCTTTCCTAGTAGACTCTCTGTCCCAGTGTTTTCTCCATATCACCTTTGCCTTGCCCTGCCCACCTTGTATCATTTTATCACATCCCCTAGAGCTGGAATGCTACACCCTGGCTGAGCAACACACTTTATTTCCCTTCCTTTCCCACACTGACTGCAGTCACTAACTGCCTGCTTGTGTGTTTGATCCCTGGCTGAATACCAATACTGTAAAGCTGCTGTTTAGAAATTGCTGTCCATGAAGCTGATGTTAAATTCATTGTTAGTGCACATGCAATTTACTTCATGTGTTTATATTATATTACATTTATCTATTACATAAATGCATTTGTAATCACTCTTGTCTCTATTTATCCTTGTGAGAGTTTTTCTAGCCTTTAAGATGCACCTTTTGGGTAAGTCCTCTAATCTGTTTGGAAAATAAATTTTCTTAGGTGTTCCCATCAGCATGTGGATGATGAACTTGTGCTCAGCAGCTGTGACAGTATCTGCCTACTTGCAGCAATTTTGAAACAAAGACAGCGTGAAACTCTAGACTGAGCTTTCACAGCACCAGAAAAGAGTAACGCTGAAGTTTTCTGGATATTTTAATCTCAGTCCTGTTGTCAATATCACACAATTTTATAATGACTTGAGTTGGAAGGGTCCATAAAGATTGTCTAGTTCCAAGACCCCTGCCATGAGCCAGGAAACCTTCCACTAGACTACATTGCTGAAAACCCCATCCAGCCTCGTCTTCAACATTTCCAGGGATGATGTGTCCACAGCTTCTATGAGCAAACCATCTACTATTGAGCACACTCAATAGTAAAGAATTTCTTTCTAATGTCCAATGTAAATCTACACGATCTAGCTTGAAACCATTGCCTATTGTCCTATCACTGCAAGCCCTTACTAAAAATCTCTCTCTACCTTTCCTATAAGCCCCCTTCAGATACTAGAAGACAGCTATAAGGTCTCCCTGCCAGCATTGTCTTCTCCAAGCTGAACAGACCTACCTCCCTCATCCTGTCCTCATCCTCCCGTCATCCTGTGCTCAGCCCCCTCTGTGGTCCTTCTCTGCACCCTCTCCGACAGTTCAATGGCCATCCTGTGCTAGGGCCTTCAGAACAAGATGCACTAATTTTAACATGACTCTGCCATAGGGGGAAGAAGGAGGAAAGAAGTTGTCCATTTCTTACTGAAGAACTTGGCAAAACTCCATCCTCAGCAATCTTGATTTTCAGTCACACTAAATATTTGCATTGTGACCATACTTGAGAGAAAGTGTTCTCTCATCATAAAACCACTCTGCAGTTAAATTCTGTCAGTTCTTTATTTGCTTTCTCCTTTGGGAGTCACAATTACTGGGAATAAGGAGTGATCTGGAACAGAGGCTGATCTGTTCTCAAGCTTGCAAATGGAAAAATCATGGGTTTGGGTTTAGTTTATTCCTTTTTTATTCCAAGTTTATCTTGAGAGAAAACATTGAAAGGAAGAGACTGAAAGATATTTGGGGTTTCCTTATTTATTAAGAAGCTATTGGTTCTTTTTACTACGGTGCACAATAAAAGGGACAATCAAAGCATTAGATGGAAAACAACCTGTTGCATATAAAATGGAAATGGAAATCAGTCACTTGGAAACTGTAAAGATAGATTTCTCATGTCAGCATATCCTATTTAACACATTTCATATATGAATAAGAACAGAAGCTTCCAGTTTTAATGTGTATTTCTGGATAGTGATGAACATTAGCAGTAAAAGCCAAATGGGCAAGAAAATATTGCAAAATACTAAAACAGAGAAAGTGAGAGATCTTCTTTCCCATTTCCCAAGACCCTTAGTAGAACAAAAGTGACTGTATACTTCTCCTCACAGCAATACAAATGATAACTGAAAACAAATATTAAGAGTTAAGTGTGTGATGGAAACCATGACAATATCTATAGTTAAATGGCTGATTTAATTTGCAAATTCTCACTTTACATAATTGTTTGTTTGAGTCTTGGGGGCTGAATGTATTCTCAGGAGGCCATTTAACCTATGTCATTTGTTGCATGTGACTTCTCTTTATCTTCCGTGACGCATAATCTTAAAGAACCACATTATAAGAGCACTGCAAGTATTTCAGGCAGTCAGCTGCAGTGCCTCCTTGTCCTCAATTTGCTAAGATAATTATAGTGTGTTTATGTATACCCTCACATACATTATTCTTATAATTAACCTAAATGGTGCTTCAAGTTCTGCTTGATTTTTTTTGCCCTGTGCACAGTAGATATGAAAAAGACCCAAACAAACACACACACCCCACCACCACCACCACCAAAACAAACATGTCACCCCCCACCCCCAAAAAAACCAACAAACAACAAACAAACAAACAAAAGCCCCAACTTATTACAAAAAAAAAAAAAACCCACACCTTTTTTTTTCCCCTCTTCTTGAAAGCTTCTACTAAGGAGGATATGTAACATTTCACAATATACAAAACTGTTAAGAAGATCAGCATGTGCATTTTCTAAGCATGTACAGGACAGAGCAGACAAAATACCTAGCAGACACATAACAATGTACACACAGGGTAAATTTCTGTAGGAAGATTATTTTTAACCTCCCACCTTTAATTTAAATGAGAGCATTTAATCCAAATGTGCTATCTATAAACACTCACATCCACGAATCTTTTTTTTTTTTTTTTTCAGGTAAAAAGCGTAATATTTGTTATGATTTCAAGTATTTTAAAGAGACCAGCAAATGGACAGGGGAAAGTGTAACTGTATACAGATCGTCTGGATTCACTGCACATGTCTCAGGCAAAGCAGACTTTTGGGAAAGAAAATGAATCTGGGCAAGGAAGGAAATATACAAGCAAGCACAGGGAAGTTTTAACAGTGAGGAAGAAAAGTGATTATGTGAAAACCTGCTAATATTATTGTACTTTCACAGGGCAATGGGAATGAATGCCTAAGTATCTTCAAATGTGCCAGACCTGCAGTTTTGCTAAAGCAGTTTGTGCCATATGAAGACTGTATTGCTGCACAAGACTCAGAAGTACTCAACTTTGCTGAGAAATTAGTGATCACTTTCAAACCTTTCTGTCTCACACAGACCTTCAGTGCTATTTGGTTCTCCAATGGCCCACAGGCAACTTAGTTACATACTAGAACAAATCAGTGCAAGTTGTGAAATGGCCTGTGTGAAATGAACAGTATTTTAAGAAAAACAGAGAAGAGATCAACTGTGCATGAAAATGCAAACTTGGGCAGCTTTTTTGTGANAAAATGCAACCTTGGGCAGCTTTTTTGTGACTTTTTTTTTTTTTTTCTTTTAATTGGACCTAAAATCTCTTCAGATACCTATAGAGCAGGCAGTGACTTGCACCAAAAAATACCGCAAACAAAAAACCCAACCAAGCAACCATCCAAACAAAAAAAACCCCAAAACAAAACAAACCCCCAAAGATATTTGTGGTATATCTTCAAGACCATACACCTTCTAATTTAAATTCTGGAAGGTTTCATAACTTTTAGGGCTCAGAAGAGAGTTTGCAGGAATATGTGGCACATTCGAGAAGCAAAATGTTTTTAGTATATAGCAGTCTGCAAGCTTCAGCACTTTCTCGCTCCAAGATTTTTTGATTAAATTTATGAGAAATAATACACAGAGACCTGTGAAGAGGTCTAGCACAAGCTCATAATGTTCCCACAAAAATACTTTCATAACACTACTCATTTTGTACTGTGTTAATTGTCCTTAATCCTTTCACCTAGGTAGACAGTCTCACTTAGTTTACCCCTGTGCTACTGGCAGATCTTTTATGAAGTGTAATTGAAAGATCAATTAATACTTCAGCAAAAGCCTTAAAATATGACTTCCAAGTTCCAACTTTTGGATTTTTTTGGCACCATTTAAAAAAATAAAACTGTAAAGATTATGTATAATAAAAGTTTTTATGATTCTAGCTATTGTGGATACCCTCATAAAGAAACAAACAAAAGTCCATCTAGCTCATTCTGCTAACAAAGTTTCCTTTGGGAAAACTGCTACTAAAAAAGCCAGAAGCCATGTGGAACTTGCATTATAAAGTAATTTACTGGGAAGGTATTGAAATTTAACATGCAGTTCTTTCCTGTGGTAAAAATGATCCATGAAATGATTGCTGAATTTGTACTATGCCTTGGGAAAGAGCACAGTAGGATAACAAACAAAGAAGAAATCCTACAAATACTGTTAAATTTTTCAGACTTCCTAGTTAGATTGTCAAATCATCTTTGATGCAGAAGGGGCATCATCTACATCACAGGAAGATAGAATCTACATGCAAAAATAAAGTGGACAGAAATCTCTCACAGAATATAATTTCCTATTGTTCCACTATGGGGGTTTTGTACTTGTTTCTGCAATTTTCAAATATATTTATGATAACAGCATTATTTTAACTCTGACAAAGATCAACATAATATTACTAATGATTTAGTTCTACCTGCAAAATAAATGTTAGGCTTTCTCTGGATTTGGTTTGAGCACTGAAAGCTCTCCTTACTCCTTTTTTTCCCTTTGTTCTCCTTTCTTCATAATCAACATGTTTAAAATATGCTGCATATCTAACTGTTCACTGAAAATCTCAGGCTGAGTTGTTAGTGATGTTTTGTGATGGTTCTTTCCATGTAATTGGCCATGTCTCCAGGAACCAGCCTGGCTCTTGCTCATGTCATTGTCTGCAGCTGCTCTATTTAATACTTCAAAGCAGGCAGAAATACCCTGTGGATCACCATTAAGGCTGGTCACCAAAGTTTAAGGCACTCAGAAGGTCTCTTCCAATACCATTTTATTTATTTATTTCATTTTTAGTTTAGATGTGGCAGTTTGTACTGACAGATGTGCTGCTTCCCTCTTTAACCCCAGGGAAAAAGCAGATGAGGCTGTGCCACACAGGTCAGCAATTCCCTGCCTTTTAACTGAAATATGTCAGAAATGAGAGAAGAGTAAAAGCTGCCAAGAAAGATATAGACCTGGGAGATGCAGGAAATAAGTAATCTCAAAATCAGAGAAGAAATCAATTTTTTTTGTCCTACTGATGATGCTCCCTCAGTTTTAGTCAAAACCCCAAAAGTGGGAAAAAACCAAGGCCTCAACCTCCCAGTAACACAGGAAAGCAGTATTTTGAAAACTCACAAAGGATAAATAGATGGCAAAGTAGTCTATCATTTTATTGTGCTTAGCCTTAGATAACAAAAATGGTCTGACAGTCAATACTGCACACAAAATTTGCTTGTAGTGTTTAGCCCTTCTTTACCTAGGAAGAAACCAAGCTTCTAAAGCTGAAGAACCTCTAACCTCAGAGCTACCTGCATGGTAGCTGCATCACCTCAGTGAGGTACATCTGCAGTGAACTCCAACTCTCTAATAAAACAGGTGGGCGCACAGTAGAGACCATCTCTCGACTTCCCTGTGGTAATTTGTGCTTTGTTGGTGTTCTTTATAATAAATGTGACCATCTGCAGTCACACAGTGTTTGGAGCTATCCAGGAGCAACCTGGAGAAGCCATTTTCAGGTGTTTTTGGTCACCAAAGTCAGTATTTGGAGGAGGGTTTTGATTTATTGCTCTTTATTTTTCACTCTCTGGATTTTACATCAGGATATACAACTTCGCCCAGTGTTGAGGATGTTCATTATTATGGATATGATATGATATGAAAGAGGGCAGATTTAGATTAGACATAACGAATAAGTTTGATACTCTGAGGGTGGTGAAGCACTGAACAGGTTGCCCAGAGACTTTGTAAGTGCTCCACCCTGCAAGTTTTCAAGGCCAGGCTGAATATAGCTTTGACCAGCCTGATCATGTGGGAGGTTTCCTTGACCATTGCAAAAAGCAGATGATCTGTAAGGTCCTTTCCAACCCAAACCTTTCTACAATTCTATTAAAAAAAAAATAGTTCAGTTCTTGTTTCTTTTTCTAAGGCTATAGTTTTGAGCATACAGTTGACCACCTATGCTCATAAGATCTGGACTTGAAATTATTATTTTATCCAGATACATTTATTCTTTATGTTTAGTAAATCTAAGTGTGATGCTTTGTTGTATTATAATGTGGTTTGTGTAACTTTTATTTTTGCTTCACAAATAACTTCACTGGACATTTGCTTTCTTTATTGGGAAAGGTCAAAGAAATTATAAAAGAAATTTTTGTGTGGGCTGTGAAAATGCCTGTAACACTTCCAAGCAAAAGATTTCCATGAGAGAAATTATGGCAACACACACTGCTCCTGACAAATTTACTTACGCCTTGTTCTAATTTACTGCTTGACATTCCATCCCTCTTAGTACTGAGTCAATTCTCCCCCTGATTCTGCCTGCTCTGCCAGCCACTGAGATTGCTGAAATAACCACCCCTCTACATACTGGAAATAGCCCAATCACAGATGGGGAGAAATAAAAGGAAATAAATAACTAAATCCAATTTAAAAGAGGAAGCAAACTGGATGGCAAGTGGAGGTTATTTTCTTTTGATCGTATCTGTAAACAATCTTAGCAGTTAGGGTGATGTTATGTGTGGGAAAAAGAGAAACAACCACATTTTATTACCTAGCCTCTGGGAAAAAAAAAAAAAAAAAGGACCTTACACAGCTCCTACTGCTGCATCTTCCCAGGCTAGTACTACTCTTTACTTCAAGATTCTTGTCAAAACAGCCACAAAAATGGTAAAGAAAGGGAATATGAAACTCTTAGATATATAATTACATCAGTTTTCTGTTCTACTGATGTATAAATGCTGGGTTTCTCTTTAAGTTGCATATATATACTCAAATACATTAATACATCTTGGGGAGGGAGGGTGGTGTGTGCACATGTACATGTGTGTGTATACATCTCAATGATTTTGACAAATGTAGAGACCATTTTACGATGCAGTCTGCTGACTAACTTTCAGATAATCTACATCCAGCTGAAGGAGTCATGGCCTATATTTCAGCTCTCTGTTCCTCTTCACATGAATGTTTGATTTGAAGCATAATTTGAAGCTGTTTTGAAACCTATGGGTCTTGAGCACATAGCAAAAGACATCCACAAGCTACAGCGTGGGGTTTTTTTCTGAACAGGAAGGAGCTTCATCTGTGTGTGTGTGTGTGTATATGTATATACATATATATGATATTAATGTAACAAAAAAAAAGAAAAACAAAATGCACCATTGCTAAAACCAAACAGAGATTAAATATATTTAATCTGTGGCATTTACTGTTGCAGAACACAAGATAAAAACAAAAGTCCACAGGCCATTTTCTCCAGTTATAATTAGCTACTTTGCAAGTAGCTTAACAATATCAAAGAGATTGTTCAGTAATTAAATACCATACTCAGCTGGGTACTGAAATACCATAAAAACTACTAGGATAATCAGAAAGCTAGATTTACTACATTAAAATACTTTGGTTACATGTTTAAATCTGTAAGGGAGAAGGGTGAACGAATGTGGTTATTTGTGCAAAAATACTTATAGCAAAGAGAGTGGCTGACTAAACAACTTATGACAATGTTTGTATCGCTCATTTGATAAAGCTTTTCTTGTTGTACACCACATGATTTATGAAAAACCTGCCAGAGCTAAAAGCCAGAGAGAGCCAAGACAAAAGTTGTCCTGATGCTGACACAGTGAGCCTGCAGAGCTCCTGCCCAGTTCCCTGCCTGACCCTGCCTGCCCTGGCATGGCCCACTTGACTGGGGCATATTTTAAACATAAGTCACGTCACTGAATGAATTGAACAGTTAAGATGCACTGATTTATCTTTGAGACTCAAATGATTCCCATTTTTATGACCACAGACACATCTCACTTCCCTTGCTTTAGAATTGCCATCTGTAAGTCTCTAGTCAGAAAGAACAAGAATTTTGCTCAACCTCTACTGCTCAATATATATGAGTGTATGTTTTGGAAATTAATCTGAACTTGTTGATTGCCTCTAATCATAGTGAATGAAATGGTGTGCAGACAAAAGTAAAAGGAGCAGGAAAGGACTTTATGAAGCAGTTTACGACCAGTTACCTATACTGACTTCTCCACACATCATCTCCTTAAGAGAAGTGACTATTTGCCTCCATCTTCCCATACATGTTCATTGTCAGGAGTTTTCAGTTCTTTCACCATATAAAGTATAGTGTTTTATAGATTGCCAGCTTGTGCTGTGTTCTGTGGAACAGATGATCTTGAAAAACGCCATATATTTCTTAGGGGTTTTGGCAGCTTTTTCACTTGTTTTGTTACATCAGCTTTGATTTATTTTACTCATTTGGCACTAAGAGAGCTCAGAAATCTGGTCATGTCCCAGAAACTTTAAATTAAGGAGCAACTTCCTGCTAACTGAGAAAAGACAGAAAATGCCTAGTTTTGTTCTGTGTTGTCTAAAAGAAAATTGAGAGGGAATGAACCTAAGGAAGCAGTGCACAATTATTAAAAATATAATTGAAGGTGCTGAGGCAGAGCACAGATCTATATCTTCTTAGTTATGTTTCTGGTATTGAACAATATATTGAGCAGGATTTTTAAAATTCAAAGATTGATCAAATCTCTGGAATAAAAAAGTTTATAAAAAGATGGGAAGGGAAGGGAAGGGAAGGGAAGGGAAGGGAAAGAGGAGGAAGAGGAATGGGGAAAGGGAAGGGGAAGGGGATGGGGAAGGGTAAAGGAAGAGGAAGGGAAGACAGTTTTCTTGTATTAAAAATATTGATTCTCCAATTTTTAACAGATATATATTAATTTTAATAAGATGTTGTCAAATTATCAAAATGGAAGAATTTTTCTTCCCCCTGAAAAATCAGTTATAACTTTAAAATCTTGTCAGGTTTTATGGGATGCCACTCTTCTGATTAAGCCACTCTAGTAATTTTTAAGGAGATGTTTCAAAAAGACTTTCACAAAAATGTTAATATTTTGTCCTTCTCTGCTTACTTGAGAGGTAAGGCAAATGTTAAAATGTCAGCATTGTAGCATAAGGGAAATATCACAATTTGAGAATCCTTACAGTATACTATCCAATCTGACATGCCTTGAAGAGGCCTGATTACAGGTGCTGGATGCTCAAAGTCTGGCTCTTTGTTTAACAATGCAAGATACCTGTTTTCCCTAAAATGCTATTATCTCCATGAAGAAAAGCACCACTGGTAGAAATCAGCATAAGGAGCCTGATCCTGTTTCACCTTATTCTTCACAGAGACTCACACCACCTTTTTCAAGACAATCCAGAGGAAGATTGTCTTGTGCCAGCTTCTCTTTGGATGATTTTGTCTTGGCTGAAGGAGTGATGGACTTGTTCCTCCTCTGTCACCTTTGGTCATATTTTGACCCTTCCCTGAAGTGAGACCTTCGTTCAAGTTATTCTAAATATCATAGAATTGAATCATAGAATTGTCAGGACTGGAAGGGACCTCAAGGATCACCTAGTTCCAACCCTCTTGCCATGGGCAGGGACACCTCACACTTAGATCAGGTTGCTCAGAGCCCCATCCAGCTTGGACTCAAAAACTTTCAGGAATGGGTCTTCCACTGCCTCCCTGGGCAAGCCGTTCCAGTGTCTCACCACCCTGATGGTGAAGAACTTCCTAACAAGCAATCTGAATACATTCCTGTTGTGTTTTGTTTTCTGCTAAGCTACAAATATTTAAAACTTTTAAGTCACAAGAAAAAAAGCAGTTCTGATTCAGGCCTTTCCAATGCCTTGTCATTACCAAGTTTCAAGATGAACACCAAACATCAGTATCTCACTCACAGGAGTCGTTAGAGTGACATAATTCAATTAAAAAATACAGTTGCAGCAGTGTTGTGTTAGCACTAATCACTGAGGAGAGATACTGTTAAATATTCTGCAAAGGTAGTGCATGACATGCAAGTTGAGTTGTACTTGCTCTCCATCTTCAAGCAACAACTGAATTCAATCTGTCATGTAGACTTGCTTTATTTATATCTTGTACTGTATACGGTTTGCTTGTGTACATTGCCATCTCACACTGAGGTGTCTCAGGTTTTGACATGAAATATTATGCAAACTGATACAAAACCTCTCTACTAATTCCTCCTCCAGCCTGAGAAACAGCTGCTCACAAAATAAATTGAGCAATTAAAAGCAGAAATGGAAATTAGTTCCCAAACTGCCAGTTCTAAACCTGCTCACTCTCCTCTGAGTAAGATAATGGAATGGGAAAGTAAACATGAAGGCCATGTAATAAAAGTGCTGTATTTGTCTACTGTCCAGTGCAGGAGCTCAGGACTTCCTCAATGCTGAATGGAAACTTCTGCTTATTCTGAGGAGCTGCAGTGAACTGGCTGAAGAGTAACTCTTCACTGAATAGGCCCACGTGCCACCCCACAGGTGCCACGCCAAGGCTAACATGTGCACTGCCCACCCTCCCACATCAACACTCCCAAGGGACCAGAAAACTGATTAGAAGGGCAAAATAGATTTCAGTAATGGCTTTGTCTCAGGATGACACCATATCAAATGGCCATCAAGACTGTATGTGTTTGAAAAAGAGGTTCCAGTGGTTATGCATCGACAATAATCTCTCCATTTGCACCTTTTGAGCACTTCACTCTATTTCAGCAGCATGAGGTGCAATAAATGTCTCAAATAGTTAATATTCACAGATAGAATGATTAAAAATTTATTAGTCTTAATTCCTCTGGGTCAGAAATAATTGTTTTGGCAACATGCTGGAGTTGTGTCATACTATCTGAGAGCAAAAAGTGATTTTACTTGGTTTTCTTTACTAGTTTTAATGAAATTGAACTGGAAGCAATGAGTTTGTTTCTTGGTAGTGAGTCATTGTGTAGCAAACCAGGAAAAGAACAACAAAATCATAAGTTGTTAGCTACATATTTAAAGTATTCTACTGCTGCCCACTTCATTAATTTCCATAGTCTTTATATAAAATAAATGCTTGCTGGCAGCACAAATTTTTAAATGGCAGGAATTCATCAAGGTTTGGGAACCTGAGTGTTACTTCATACAAAGATTGGGTGTTAGCAAATGCTTGAAAACGGGCATGAGGAATTGTTGAAATTCAGCTTTTTTCCCTATCACTTCTGTTTTGAGATTCTGTAGCAGAAGAAATTATATCCATCTTCTAAAATGTTGTAAATTCATTGACCTCTACAGACTGGTAAGAGATTGGAAATTTTACCAGGCTGTTAGCCCTGTCTCAAGACCATCTTGGGTTTCGCTTCGGTCAAAATCTTCACATGTTGAATGCAAGTGTCTGACATACTCTGATAAATTTTCATCAGACTCATAATTCCTGAGGCCTCCAGCAACAATTGCTGTGTACTTATGTGGCAAAGCCTTGGCCTTTTTGTCGACTCTCGTGACAGAAATACTGCCATATCATATCTGTTCTCTTCTTAATGCCGTGGATTTATTTTGAGAGGCTGGTAGTTATACCTCACATCCTTCTCTGTTGTGGCATATCATCTTCTCTGTCTTCTTCTTGCTTCTGCACAGTGTGGGAGACATGCATCTGTCACCGGGTCAAGCTGTGTACAGAAAGCGTAAGGATAAGATGACTGAAAACACCTTGTACCCAAAAGTTTTCTAAACTGTCAACCAAGTACCCTAACACTCCTTGAGCTTTCAGCACAGGAATCAAGAAACATCTGTTGTCCATGATGCATTAGGAGGGCAGTTTCACTCACTGTGTGCCCTCTGTAGCTCGAGTTTGTGTCTGAAATGTCTCAGGAACCAGTGTGAAACACACACTGTGAATGAGGTCCTGCTGAAGATGAGTAATACCTACTCATGCAGTTTGCAAGCTAATCAATTTTTTTCAGCACACCTTATCATCTCCTTTTCCTCCAACAAAGTGGCAATTTTTAACCTAATAGCTGCAACGTCTGTTGGGTCCTGGTGTCTATCAGGGTCTTGGTTTGGACTACCTCATTTAAATCATGTTATTCTTTTAAAAAGAAGGCAGTTTGGTTGGAGGCCAAGTAGAGGGTGTATAGCCTCACAGTCCACAGTAGCAGGATGAGTCTGGACTGAGGGAGAAGCTAAACCAGAAGCAATGTGAGAAAGAAGCTCATAGCGAAACAAACAGGAATTAGAATCAGAAGCTGATTGCAATAAACCAAGGTCTAAAGCACACGAGACATTCCTGTGCTGAGCAAGACCCTAGATGTGAAGAAAAACAGGTGCTCAGACTCCTATGAGACAGGTCTGTGCTGAGTTGCTCCTGCTGATGTTTGTAAACAGTTGTTTCAGTACACTGGACAGGCAGTAAGTTCTTACAAGGCAGCAACAATTAATTAAAAAAAAAAAAAAAAGGAAACATGCAGAATGGCATGATTAATATCAAAACTTGAGGAAAATCCAAGGATGGGAGTTGATTGAGGATTTTTTCCCCCCTATTTCAAGACAGAAACTGTGTTAATAGCATGATATTCCTTTTTAATTCTTTAAAACTCTTCTATTGATCAAGGCAGATGATTGTTGAAAGAGAAATGTGGAGTGCCAACATGAGAAAGCAGATGCCTAAGCAAACAAATGCACTAGATAAACTGATTTCTGCATATAAATATGTTAATTTCACAAAGAGATAGTTGCTTCCTCTTTCCTTTATGCATCTCTTAAAAATGCAAAAGACAGTTTACTTTTTTGACTGTGACTCCTACCCACAGCCTCGATATTCCTAGATGCACTCTGCAGTCCTTAATGCCTGACATGGTAAATTGGCTTTGAGACAAGTGTGATCACAAGGCCAGTTTTGTGTTCATTTACCAGCCTGTGACAAACAGGATCTGCCTTCTAGTCACCTCTCAGTTTCTGGTTTTTCACTTTAGGAAGAGAAGGTCAGACCAACCGAGAGTTGCAAAGAGAGATATTCCTGCCATTAAGCCTCATCAAAGGAGAGAGATTGGAGGCAAGAAGACAGAAGTGTCACCATCTGTAGTTGATAGAGAAGACAAGAGGAAAACACTTGAGGGTCAAAGAGCAGCTGGCTGTGTCTGAGAGATGATGGAAGGAGTTTCGCAACTGGGCAATGCCTGTTGCAATCCAGAAAAATCATAGGGCTGGGTGGAAATGAGTCTGTTAACAGTGACTCGCTCTGAAAAGGTGCAGAGAATAGGGAGAGATTTTTTTTTTTACAGCTTTACTCTTGAGCTAGTTAATTTTACATCTCCAATATTTGTGTTTGCAAATACATAATTTCCCAGCCACATACTTTTAATTCACAGAATGTGAAGGTCTTGATCAAGCCCACAATGCAGTAAACACATTCCATGTGTCACAGGCAGGTACTAACTGATATGTTTCCTGTATGTCAGTGTATTATGGAGGAAATTTATATGATTTTTTTTTAATAAAAGAATGAGTAGGTAAAGATTAGACTATTGCACTTTCATATTCCAGATTACTTCGTAATGTCCTAAGAATAGCTTCCAGCAGTCTAGTTGACACTGGATTATTATGCCATAATTTTAGACCACTCCTATACTCCTTACTAATTTTTTTTTCACTGTGACCATCCAAGGATTGTCTCTCCCTAGTGTGATAATCCTTTGATTAACTAATAAATTGCAAACAAAGTGAAAACTGGACAGTCTGTGTGTGGTTATAGTGGAGATCCTAATAACACACATTGCATTTTCCTCTGTCACCATATTTTTATAGATCTTATTTCCCCACACATTTTTTTTAGTGTACACAACCCCAAAAGTTGTGTATATGGATGATGGTATCCTCCTTGTAATTAGCAGGCAAGGTATAAAACAATTCACTGGAATCTGTATGTTAGGATGGTCAGTGGTACAGACCAAAAAACAGTCATGCATCTTAGAGGTATAGTTCACATCATTGTATCTTTGGAATCTTTATAACACCATTTTTTGACACTGAAATGGTAAGAATTTACTAATAGAAGAACAAGAAAGCAGATAGCAAACAGGAAGTATTTTGCTGAAAACTAGCTGATGTGAGTATAGCAAGCATCAGACTAATTTAGTCATGAGTTTAATATTGTTTTGTGGATATGGTTCACCAGAATTATAATTTTAGAAAAATTTCTGTGTTATTGAATATTACAGACACTTTGTTACTGGCTTTTTTTTTTTTTTTCAGTTGGGGGTTTGGGTTTTTTAAAAATTCATTCTAAATATGTCATTTTTATGAAGGGAGCAAAGCCTGTGCTATGAGAATTGTGTTGAAGTGTCAAGTAAAAGGACAACTACTGTACTTAAGGAAATGGATCCAACTTCTGACTGCTCAGCAGTCTTTCAGCACCGCTTGATAACAGGCACATTCAGCCTCTGCAAGTCGACAAGACAAAAAAACAAGTTGCTCCCTTCTGGAAGTGAATTTGTATTTAAAAAAAAAAATCACTGGGCAATTTGTAAGTGTGTGACTTCTGCTCAGAATCTCTTGTGTGTGCATTATGTTGTTTAGGCGTCAGTTATGTGCTGCCTGTGGTATGAGGAGATATGCAATTATAGAGTAACTAGAAAGCTAGGATTGTTTTATTTTTGCCTGCAAGGCTTTGGTTAGCAGTGGATTTTCTTAGTTCAGCTGTTACCTCTGGGAAATAAAAATGATGGCTGTTGGCCTCACTGCCATGACTTGTGCACTGACAACCATACTGTCTGCCACAGAATTCTATTTTGGCCTTGGAAAAAGTGCTAAAATCTCAGCTCCTTCAAACTAGGAGAAATGGAATTACCATCTGAGTGACAAAAGGCAGCAAATACTTTGAAAGTGAGTTCCAGAAGAGCAGACTCCTTTAGTAAGGATGCAGAGATGTCTTAGTGGTGTGATCTGCATAAATCGAAGCAGTGTTAATTTAGCTAGGGAAGGATAGGCAACCTAAGTGAGGGTGCTGTCCTTCATGTAATTTTGCTGCTATGGTGTAAAAACAGACTGTGCAGCCTTGTGAATTAGCTTTTCATAGGATCTTCAGATAGACTTTAACATTGACACATCCAGAGGTGTGGCAAGAGGAAGTGTTTCATTTCTTGCAGCAGTCAAACAGCTATGTATAAGGACAATTAGATTATTTACCTTCTACAAAAAGGGCATATTATAGAGTACAACCTAAATGTGAAAGTTCTATGGTACTTAGTTTCCTAAAGGAAGAATAACTTTGCTAGCACTGCTATAATTATTATGTATTCAAGAGCTTAAGACTTTTGTATCTAAACATGGATTAACATTGTCATAGGTACTTGCACACAAAGAAAACCATAAAAACATTGCTCTGCTGTGCACAACCAAGCTAATAATCACCAGGAAATACATCAAGAGCTGTATTTTTAGTGTATATTTTATTAACTCTAAGCAGATTTGATTCTAAAAGCTGTGGATGTTGAAATATTGCAGTAGCATATGGCATAGACATTTTAAAACTTCCCAACACTTTGATGATTCAAAACCAGACAGCTTCAAATTGCTGGTGAGCAAAGAGATATTTGAGCTATATAGGTGATAGAAGGTGAACTTGTCAGAAAGCACGTACTAAAATTGGAGAGACATAGCCTCAGTTTGGAAGAGAGATCAGTAGCACACTACCAGTATGAATTTGGGAGTGCTTATTTTATTTTTTATATATAATACATATATTTTATATATGTATTGATATACAGTAGAATTTTATTTTAATATCTTACACAGTTTTGATTTGT
>VWZI01021239.1:86674-114978 GCA_013396835.1 Psilopogon haemacephalus | reverse complement strand
TTGCATTAATAAAGTACATGGAGTGAATGCCACTGGGATTAATTTATCTCCTATCCTAGCAACCACTGGATGTATTAATAACACAGGTTTTTTTCCTTCCACTTAACCAGCAGGATTGCTGGGGTTGATATTATATAAGCTTAAATATGAAGCTTGTTAAAAGTAGGATAATAGCAATACTTTAAATCCAGATCAATGGTCCACTACTATCTGTGCCACATCTTGAAGAGACCTGATTAAATGTGAGCGTCTCATTGTTAGTTTTCTGGGATGACTTGCAAATTCACTTGTGGTTTTTACCATATTTGAATCATGCAAATTGCTACAAGTTACTGTAGTAAAATCATTAACCTTTCTGTTACACTGGACTCATTTTGCCTGTGTAATGTAATAACAATGAAACTGCCACTGGACCTATTACTGTAACGAGTGTAAATATGCAATATTTCTAAAATGTCCATCATTTAATCTGAGGCTGCAAATAAGGATGTTAAGGCAGTCAGCTGATATGAAACCCAGAGGAAAGGCAAACTGGATGTTGTACTTTTTTAGTCATGACCTGTTTCCCATAGCTGTGTTTGTCCTCCACAGCTCGTGAGTTTTGATTCCCTAGCAGCATGAAGCACAAGGCAAGGGAATGCTTTTCTATATGGAGGCAATCCTCTCACAGATGTGCCTTTGACAATGTGGTGGTGTGGCCTTAGCTGGGGGCCAAATGGCCACCAAATCTGCTCTGTCACCCCGCTTCTTAGATGGACAGGGGAAAGGGGATAATACAACAGAAGACAGTTATAAGATAGAAGCAATTTAATAATAATAAGCACAAACAATAGACTGCACAGAAGTGAAAGCAGAGAGAGAAGTTAGTCAGCAACATGGACAGAGGAATCAAGTGCACCCTCACCAAGTTTGCAGATGACACCAAGCTGTGTGGCACAGTCTACTTGCTAGAGGGCAGAGCTCTATCCAGATGGACTTGGACAGGCTGAAGATGAGGGCCCAGGCCAACAACATGAAGTTCAACAAGGCCAAGTGTAAGGTCCTGCACCTGGGTCAGTGCAATTCCAAGCACAAATCCAGGCTGGGTGGCAAATGGCTGGAGGGCAGCCCTGAGGAAAAGGAGGGGTCTGGGTTGATGAAAAGCTCAACATGATCCAACAGTGTGCTGGCTGTGCTGGCTGGGCTGGCTGGGCTGTATCAAGAGCAGTGTGACCAGCAGGGCAAGGGAGGGGATTCTGCCCTTTTACTCTGCTGTCCTCAGACCCCACCTGGAGTACTGTGTGCAGTTCTGAAGCCGCCAACACAAGAAGGAACTGTTGGAGTGAGTCCAGAGGAGGGCCATGAAGATGATCAGAGGGCTGGAGCAGCTCTGCTATGAGGACAGGCTGAGAGAGTTGGGGCTCTTCAGCGTGGAGAAGAGAAGGCTTCAAGGAGATCTTATAGTAGCCTTCCAGTATCTGAAAGGGGCCTACAGGAAGGCTGGGAAGGGACTATTTGCAAAGTCTAGTAATGATAGAATGAAGAGTAATAGGTTTAAACTGGCAGAGGAGAGATTAAACTGGATGTTAGGAAGAAGTTCTTTACAGTAAAGATGGTGAAACACTGGAACAGGTTGCCCAGGGACGCTGTGGCTGCTCCCTTCTTGGAGGTGTTCAAGGCTGGCTTGGAGGAGCATGAGGCCTTGAGCAACCTGTTCTAGTGGGAGATGTTCCTGCTTATGGCAGGGGGTTGTAGATGATCTTTGATGTCCCTTCCAACCTAAACCGTTCTGTGATTCTATGATACTTCCTATCAGCAGGACAATGGTTGATCTTGGGAAGGAGGGCTCTCTATGTATAATGATTCCCCTGGAGGACTGACACCATGGACGGATCTCTCCATGCTTTCTTCTTTCACTTTGTTCTTATATCTGAGCTGACATCATATGACATGGAATATCCCTTTGGTCAGTTTGGGCCAGCTGACTCAGCCGTGTCCTCTCAGTGTGCTCTTGGGGCAGGGAGATGTTGGAAAATCACAGCCTGGGTGCTCAGCTCAGCAGTAGCCAAAAGACTGGTGTGTTATTAACACTTAGCTACAGCACTGCAAAGCACAGGACTAGAAAGACGCTTTGAGAGAAATTAACTCCTGATCAGATCAGGCCCAATACAAACTATAGAACTCCTGTCAGCTGCACCCTCACTCAAAATCATCTGCTCTTGTGTGCATCTGTGTAAGTATAGTAGAATGAAAGAATGCATATGCATGTTCTGTACATCTCCTGTTCAGGTAGGACAATGATGGATTCATGTCTAGCCGCGTGGGACCTTTGTTCTATTTACCTGCTTGCTTCTGAAAGTGAACAGAGATCCCTCTGTCTTTCTTGCTGAGCACATTCTGCCTTTCATTTTTCGATACACCTTCATATCCTTTCATGTTCCTTCTACTTCCCTAGACTTTTTTCCCAGGTCTCCAGCACAGAGTGGCGTTTCCTGAGCTGACAATAGCAGCTAAGCAGTGCTGTTGTGTGTAATTGTACACTACTTCTGTGATTGTATTGAATGCAGATGTGGCAATATTTGTTTGCAGATCCAGAATATGAAAGAGTTGTAGTTTTGGTATCTTCAGAGAGATTTAGAATCTTTTGATAGCCTGTGGATGGTATCTATCTAGCATGTTAGAGAAAGCACAGCTACTTCTGACATGCAAACTGCAGCTCTGATCTCCTTCTTTTCCTCAGAAATCCCTGCTGCTATGTTCATTGTTCCTGCTTGAGGCTGCAACAGCATGTGAGTTTGGTTTTCTTTACTCTTTTTCTTTTTAGTCTCACTGCAGTTCTTGTCGAGACTAGTAGAAAGATTGCTCCAGCAGGGATTAAATTGAGTCCTTGGAGTGATCTCTGTGGCACAACAGCTGTGAGTGTAAGAGAAGAGCAGCATGAGTTTGAACTGTAGATAAACTTCCTTTCCTGCACTAGCAGAGCGGGGGAAAATGGGATTCATTCTCAGAGTGGGGCAGGGAGAAGACAGAGGGTGTGTGTCAAGGTCCGGAGGCCAGAGATTAACATGATCTCTGTCCAGAGGAGCAAAGCCTGTTCTTACAACTTTCTGTGCTGTGAAATTAAGGTACAAGTGAGACCAGATATCACCACAAAACTATTTATTAAAGGATAAAGTTGGACAAAACACAGGGAAAGAGAGAGTAGTGGAGGGAGGGAGAGAGAGAGAGAGAGAGAGAGAGAGGGAACGAACAATGGAGAAATTAGGAGAGCAGGGAAAAAGATCAGGGGAGGGAGATGAGCAGGGATTATATTACCATTTGAAGGCATCATGGGGATGGGGGTGTGAAAGAGAGGTGTGCATGGTCCAGGGAGGCTCCGTAGCATTCAGGAGTCTGTCTTCTAGCTGGTGGAGTAGTTCTGGTTTTCTCTTTGTTTCTTCATCTCTGATTACTGGGCCTGGTGCCTGCAGTTTCCTGGTGTCCTTTCCCCATCACTCTCTCCCAGGCAGAACAGGAGTCCTCTTCACTGTTCTCGTTTCTCCACGAGTATGAAAACCAACACTGCTCTCCTTACAAATATTTAGTTGCTTTGATTTCCACTACCAAAACTGCTTGCAACCCTTTCCACAGTCCTTGTGACCCTGGGAGTGTTGGAAGTTGTGCTCTTCAGGGTTTGGTTGTCAGCTCAGAGTCCAAAGTGTCTCCTTGAGGATGTCATGTAGTCCACTAGGGCTGGAAGATGTGGGGAGAGGTGTTCTTGACTCCAGAGGCAAGCCACCATAGTGCCACCACTACCTTTGGCACATCCTCAAAGGATCAAGGTGTCCCCAGTAGGGATGGATTGATGGTGCAGGTATTGCTGTGATTCCTGGCTGAGACTGTAATTTCTCTGTGTTTCTTTTCCTCCCTGACCACTTCCCTTATCCTGAGTTTTATTTTTATTTTACTGTGACAGCTTGCAGCCATGCTTGTATTACTAAAGCTGTCCACTTTGCAAGGCAGCCTAGTTGATCTTGCACAGTACCTCGAGCTGTGAGCACAGCAGGAGGTCAGCAACAGGATATAAGAACACAAAGAAGTAAAAGGCAAACAATATTATAGTAGCTGCTGAATTTCTACATATGTGGGGTGGGAGTGTCCTTGCCATTGTTATTGCTGGATCTGGTTTTCCCACACCTATGGGCTGTAGTCACAACTATCTGCAGCACCATTACAGCCATGGCATATTCATCTAACATGTTCAGAAGCCAGGTTTGGCTGGTGAGAAGAAAGATACTGCATTTCTTTTTATGAGGCATTTTTTGTTCATTTCTGGAACAGCATCATTTAAAGAAAGGACAGCAATATTCAAAGAGAGGAAAAAACAAGTCTGAAGATGCCACTTGGACAACTTCTCTCACACCTGCCTGATGCCTTATTAATAAAGACTCTTCAACCACAAGTTAAACTGAATGTCTGAACTAGCAGGGTGTTAATAGCTGTGTCTATGCTGGATTGCTTGTTGAAAGAGATTGACAATATTCCTCAGTGGACGGGATCTTTGATAGTGTAAATTCACTTTTTGAGGCAGCTACAAGATAAAGAGTCAATGTGAACAAAAACCAGGGAGGATCAACAAGGCTTAGACAGAGGTGGGCTTACGCCTTCTAGAAGACAAGAAAGTACCTTCAGAGAAATACAACGATTACATGAATAGTAGGTGCTCAAAGGCAATGAGATTTTGTGAATACACAACACTTTTTCAAAGAAAATGATTGCAGTAAAAATATCTTCTGCACTGTAAATGTATTACACAAACACTTCTGGGTGGTGTGTCTGGATAAGCTCTGCAATAATTTTTGCCACAAGAAGCTGTTTTAGTGGGGTGCACAGACCACTGCAGACAGACTGAGGCTAAAATGTTTTCTAAAATAACCTTCACAAAAGCCATGATAATGTTTACCACTTTACTCCCAATAATGAAAAAAATCTCCATTATCGAGTGTTTTGCCAGTGCTCCACAGAGATGTAAAGGTGTTTTAAGGAACACAACTCCTCTTGGTATGCATTATTGGAGTTTATAAAGACCTATAAGCACAGTTTTCTTTGAATTGCCAGAGGCAGGCATGCTGATGTGAAACCCCTTGACTCTAAGGCTTTGGAAAGATATATATGAAGATTGTCTTAAAAGTAAGAAAACGATGTCCCTTCTGAGAAAGAGGGAAAACACCTTGGTATCTAAAAGAGATGTTGAATAAGCTTAGCAGCAGATTTTCATGGCAAAATTTTCACAGTTGATGGAATTGCAGAGCAGTTTGGATGTTTGTAAATGGCTTCAGAGTCTCTGGTCTTGATTGTTTGGGGATATGATCAGAGTGGAAGAACAACCACAAATAAAAGGAGGAAGGGAGAGAGGGGAGGTAGGGAGAGAGAGAGACCAGTCTCATGATCTGCTTTCTAGAACAAATACTGAAGAAATCCTACAGTGTGTGGGGTGGGAATGGTCTGCAGAGAGTGGAGCCAAGCTGATGAATGGCAGATATTAAAAGATGGGAGAAAGAGGGGACCACATGTCAGCCAGGATAAAAGAGAGACATGAACAACAACTTGAGTCAAGCCAAAACCAAGCTAAAAGGTCCACAGTTCACACAAATGGTAAGCCAGAGCAGAAAGTCAAGTCACAGTAACATGTAGTTGGTGACCCTGAGGAGAAACCTCAAGGGAATGGGAAAAAAAAAAAAAAAAAAGGTCTGGCAAATGAAAAGCAGACCAAGCACAAAGCAATGCTGATTTGTTAAATCATATTTATTGTGGAAGAGACAAGACTGATTTTGGGAAGCATTCTCATTGTGTATGTTCTCAATGACCACAGGTATTGTGAAACTAGTAAAGGCAGGGCCCTGTTCAGTGCTCAAAATTCATCATTGTTACCTAACTCAAAGGAGTGGCAGTCAGAATGGTTCATAAATGCAGAGAATTTTTCAGTTGGTTCAGTTCTTGAGTAGCATATGTTAGAGTTGTGCATTGTGGACATGAGAAATATTTAGATTTTTTTTTTTTAAGTCTGTGTTGTTACAAAGTAAGTGGATCACCCACTTGTGATTTTGTGCAAAAGGTGTAAAATCTGTGGAAAAGCCTCACAAATGTAAAGACTGGGAATGCAGCTAATGTCACAGGGGTATCTTCAAAATAAAATTAAATTTGTGGTGCATACCGAAGACAAAAAAGGAACAAAAGAGGAAAAGGCTGTAATTTTGTGGTAGGGAATGCACGCAGGAAATTGGGGCACTTTTTATCTCAGGAGTTAGCACCAGGAGCTAGCTGAGACATTATAAGGAAAAGTTGAAGACACAATTTAGAGGGGACTCTTGTGTCATGGACTGTATTCAGCTCTTTAAAGATATAAAATTTCTGGGCTATTTACAGAGCGTAAAGTGAGAGACTGCAAGGACCACAAGAGCTACTATTTTGTTAGCTTCTGCAAGTGAAAATGGACAAGTGATTGCTCACTCAGGGTGGTAGAGTAGTGTGTGGAAGTACCCAGTCTGAGCACACATTTGATTAATATTTTTACCTGTGAAACTCAGCAGCCTACTCCAAGCATAGGGTTGTGAATCTTGCAGAGCTTCACCCCCACCCCCCACTCCCTGTTTACTTCACACTGCTGAAAATCAAAATTCTGTAGGCCACCTTCCAATATGCTGCTAACGGAGAAAAAAGCAGGTATTGGCATGGCATGGAACAAACCAAAGGAATATCTTTACAATGAAAAATAACTATTATTGCTGGCAATAAATTGTTAAAACATTAAGGGAGGCCTTTTGGTTACTCTGAAGTCAGCTTGTAATTACTTGCTGTGTGTTCCATGAGGAAGCTGGCAATGAAAACATGAGCATGGATCAGTGTATTTCCCTTTTAGGCTATTATACTGATCAGCATCTGCATGGTTATGCAACTATTTATGTTTCTCAGGCCTTAGACTGTTAAGTCTCCTACCACTGAAAGGCTGTCACCAGAAGAAAAGAATTTATAAGCCCTTTATTCAGTGGGCTGTTCATCATGTATGTGTTGTGGAAAAAAAAAAAAATCACAGAACCTTAGAGATTGGAAGGGACTTCCAAATATCTTTGAGTCCAACCCCCCTGCCAGAGCAGGATTACCTAGGATATTTCACACAGGAACACAACCAGATGGGTTTGCAAAGTCTGCAGAGAAGGAGACTCCAAACATTACAAGGTGCTAGATCTCAAAGGACCTGGAGATCCTGGCTAACAAGAATGCCAACAGCATCTGGCCTGTATCAGGAGTAGGGTGGCCATCAGAACTGGGAATGTGATTGTCCCTCAGCATTGGTAAGATTGCACCTTGAATGCTGTGTTCACTTTTGGACCCCATCATGAGTAAAGATGTTGAGGTCCTGGAACATGTCCAAAGAAGCGCAACAAAGCTGGTGAAAGGTCTGGAGAACATGCCCTGTGAGAAGTGGCTGAGGGAACAGGGGTTGTTTCATCTGGAGAAGAGGAGATTGAAGGGATACCTTGCTACTCTCTACAACCATCTGATAGGAGATTCTAGAGACCAACAACCACCTCACCTGATAGAGGTTTGTAGTAAGGTGGTTGTTGATCTCTTCTCCCAGATGCCTAGCAATAGGATGAGAGAAATAGTCCTGAGTTGCATCAGTGCAGGGTAGATCAGATATTAGGAAAAAATCCTTTATGACAAAGTGGCCAGGTGTTGGAACAAGCTGCCCAGGGAAGTGGTGATTGCTGTCTTTGGAAGTGTTAAAAAAACATACAAACATGACACTTCAGGATATGGTTTAGTGGGTATAGTGGCATTGGGCTGATGATTGGACTCAGTCTTGGAGGTCTCTTCTAACCTTAATGATTCTGTGACTCTAAATAATCAGATGATTGATGATCAAATACTTCTTGGATGACTGTGGTGCTTGGCAACATACTAGGGTGGCCCTTGAGAGGCTTTTCTAAATTTCAGAAAGCCTGAAGGTCTATCTGTTTAGGATAATTCAAGGGCAGCTCCATGTCTAGCCCCTTTTAAACTTCAATGGCATATCAACATAGCATTCTCTTTCTTCCCAGTCATCTAGCTGTAATGCCGCTGCTGCTCTCTGTTCTCAAATCCATCCAGTGGTGAAGCTTGGTAGAAATTCCCACAGCCAGCAGTCATGTCAGCACCCCCACTGCTGACCTATCAAATAGCCACATCCCCATCACAGTGAGCTGTCCTTTCCCTTTCCCTTTCCCTTTCCCTTTCCCTTTCCCTTTCCCTTTCCCTTCCCCTTCCCCTTTCCCTTCCCCTTTCCCTTCCCCTTCCCCTTTCCCTTCCCCTTTCCCTTTCCCTTTCCTTTTCCCTTTCCCTTTCCCTTTCCTTTCCCCTTTCTTTCTGTTCTTTTCTCTCCCAAGTCTTTCCCTTCTTGGCTTTCTCCTGGGCCAGAGGAAATCACTGAAGGGGACATCAGATTTCCCAGCCTGACTCAGGAGCAAGTGTTGTGCAGCTGGCTGGTAGTAATAGTTCTCAAGCAGCTTGGATCTGAGAGCTGGTGGCAGCTTTTTTCCAGGCAAGGGCAGAAGGGTAAAGGGAGAAACATGACACAAAGACAGAGATCCACTGCCATGCTGCTTTCCGAGATGCTCCTGTGCATTGGCTGAGGCTTCTACTGCTGTCTCTGCCCATGTTCAGAGCTGTGGAGTCCATGGTGATCCTAACTGGCATGGCCAAAGGTAGTTTCTGTACAAGGTGAAGAGGTCAGATGAACCTGTGAACTGACATTGTTTGTAGCCGTTGTGTGTGTTGTATGTACAAGCCTTTTCTCAAAAGGAAGCAATGGCATAAACTCAGCTGTGAGGGACTGAGCTGTTCTACCTGTTTAGGGAAACAGCCCATGGTTTGAAAAGTACCTTTAGTAAATCACTATGGATTAAATCTTTCATTTATTGTTTATATATCAAATGCTTTATATCCCCTGTGTCTGTAAATCATGCTTTTCAAGTTACAACTGTCTCCATGTAAAGTGGTGAGCAATATTGAGGGTTAAATTTCCTCTCTTTCATTCATTCCTTTCCTGAGATTTTTTTCTATGTTCTGTGACCTTTTCTTCTTCTTCTTCATTTGCCTTTCCTATGATTTTTGCAGCTTTTTAGTGTTTTATTTTTTGCCATAAACTTTCCAAAAATATTTTCCTTAATAATTAATTGTAAGAGAAAAATTAAATTGTGCTGTCTGTTAAGACAATAGTGCTGTGTTCTTCATGAACCTGGGGCAACAGAGGAGGTCAAGACTCAATGCAGGTGCTGCACAAGTTGAAGATTTTCCCTAGTTATGACTTGTTTGATTTTTTAATATTGCTATGGCCAGACGTTTTCATATGAGAGAATCATGTAAATCACAACTTTATGTCTTGCCTCTTTTGTAAAAGAGGTGCCTTACATCTTCTTGTTCTAGATCGATGAATGACAGAAGGCTCAAATTAGTTGGCAAGAGTAAAGTGTTCATGAACCTTAGGTAAGGAGGGTAACTACCCATAGGATGTGCAAAGCTGAACTTACTAAAGGAGTTCTTCAAGGATACATAAGGATGGCCCTTTCTTTGGTAAACATCTTTACCAGTCGGGTGGACCGACTGGGTATGTTAATTGAGCCAACCAAGAAATTTTATCACCTAAGTGATAAAACTCCATAGAACTAACTATCTAGTTCTATCTATCTAGAAAAATAGAACTAGCTGTGACATGAAGCATGATATGGAAACCTGTAGTAAGAACAACATCTGTGTTGCAATTCAGCTGCTTATTGCTATACTCTGTACTCTGCTAAGGTGGCTTGTATTGTGTCCAATGCTCATTGTTTTATGAGCCTGCCAAATGAAAATCCTGTGGAACGTGAAGTCAGATCAGATACTCTCACTGTGAATGGGGCTCAAAAATTATTGGCACTCCTGCAGATCCTGAAGTGTATCAGGCTGCCTCACTGTGGGGGTCTGCTCCTTGCCAAGGTAGGGAGCTTCCCATTAGCAAGCGTGAGGAATTGTTACCCTCAAATCTTGGTATGGATGAAAATTGAACAGCTATGTTTTACTTTCTTTTTCACTGATTTCTTAGCAACGTGTTTCTCTTCCCCATAGGCTGAATATTTTTTTATTACTTTTACCATAGTTTACAACCCCAGTCACCTGTGATTTTAAGATATTTGCAGAAAAGACTGGGTGGACCTTTTTTAATGTCTGGGGAGATGATGCCAGTGTGATCATGCAGTCTGTGTATCTGTTCATCCTCATCACATGATTTTAACAGAGAGGTTATCAAAGACATCAAGTTCAGGCATGTTTCTGGGAAACAGAAATGTATATAGAAGCTAGAGAGCCCTCCCTCAACGTGAAAGGTTAGGAAAGTGTTCTTTACGTGGCACCAGAAAGTCCATACAGACAATTGCCATCAGAAATCAAGTGTCAAGAAAGCTGCTGCTTAAGTAACTCCATTTTGATTGTTTTTTTCTTCTAAGATAAAACTGAGTTATTTTTATTTTTTTTCTGATATTTCTCCTCCATCCTAGACGATGTAAGTCTACTTCTGCAGAATCAGTGTCTTATTTATATTGCTCTGCCCTGTTCCTTAATGCTTGTTACAAGGCTATGAAGTAGTCATACACACAGAGGCATTTATGTTTGTTTTCTCAGGGACAAAGTTCAAGATACTAGACTGTACTAGATAGTACTAGATTGAATTTAACAGTCCCTCATATTCCTATTTTTACAGAAGTCCAGCAACATACACTGGAGTGCTGTGCTGGGCAAGTTGTCTTTCCTCTTCATGGCTCCAGTTATTATTAATTTCTGATGGCAATAAAGGGTTTAGCAACTCTTTTTGATGATTATGTTCTCCTAGCTCTAGCAGATGCGCAGTGTGTTCAGGAATCTTTGACTGTGTCCCTCTGTTTCATTTTCAGGACAGACTTCTGGGCTGGCATTCTTCATTCTCATCACACTCCCACTGGAGTCCAGCCTGGGAACAGAGAAGCAGATCAATCCGCAGCTACACAATTTTGTGTTTGCACTTCCTCACTAACTGTTTTTATCAGATCTATGCTGAACTTTCTAGAAATCTAATTTGTTTTAAAATGTACTTAAGCATAGAGAATTGTCTTCAATTATTTTTATTTGTTTACCAGTCATTAATTTATTCTGAGTCCATTTAAGAATTGAACTTTCAACTTATTAGCTAGTAAAGAAGCTCCATCTACTTTATTTACTGTCTTTTTTTATCTGAGGATTCTCCACCATTAAACCTTCTGAGGAAGACAATATGGCTGTTTTGGAATCTCATTCTTTGCCTGGGGAGAATAGAGGTTTTTTCATAGCCTTTTATTTGACTGGTATGAATGCAAAGTGATCTTTCATAAATTGATCTTATTGCTTTCAATTTTAACTTTAATTTATTACCCAAAATATACCTTATTACCTTACTTGATATGAATGCTTATTCCCTTGTTTTGCAGCACACCTTGTTGGCTGGTCTAGGACAAGTTTACCCTAATTTTTTCCCCCCTCTTTCTGACAAATATCTTTACAGGATGTATTAGTCCCTTTTTTATTATAGAAGATGTAAAACTGAATGTTTTATTGGTAATGAATGAATGCATTTGCTCTTCCATTTCTTAAATGTCAGTTATCTAGTACTGCTGGAATTGGAAGGAATTTACATAGCTTGGATCAGTTTAAGAAAGGCAAACAGCCTAACTGTTGTTACGTGCTTGCAAAACATGCACAAAACAAGTAAGTTGTTCTTATTTTTCCAGGAGTCAGATTTGTTTCCATGGGAAAATTATATAAAAAAAAAATCATGTCACCACCTACTAATTCCAGCTGTAGGCATAGCCAGAAACAAAAAGCTATACTGAAGGGAAAAAAAAAAAAAAAGGGAAAAAAAAAAAAAAACCACAACACCCCAAAACAAAAAAAACACCCCACATTTTCTAGGTATACTTCTATCATTCAAGTGTGTTGGTATACAACTGGCGTCAAAAACACTAGTTTTTGTTTTGCACTTTTGCCACAGATGCTGCAGAATTACAGCTACTGTTTTGCAAATTAATCCATGCAGAGTAATTTTCAAGCTATCAAGTGTATTTTTGCAGATATCAGAAGCAACAGTAACAGAAAACTTGGGCAAATCCTTCGCAGCTTCTTCACAATATCAACCAACTACCTGGGACACTGCACCTGGTGATGTGCACAAGTTCCATGTATTAGGCTTTTAGTGTTGATTTCAAACGTTTATCAGAAATCCTTAGAGGAGATAGGAAGGAGAGAGAATTGGCCATGTAGCAGTCCTCTGGCAGTTACTATGTCAAGTTGTTTTCCTCTTGTCTGTGTATGATTTTGCTCAAGGACCAGCCTGTGAGGCTCAGTACTACTCTTTAAATCTGACCATGCAGAAACCAGCTGGAAGACTGCCATCACTTTCAGTGCACTCATAATTTCACCTCTGCCGTTTTGTTGCAAAAGCCAACATATGTATTAAAAAAAAAAAATCTCACTGGTCTCTTGACCCCTTGGGGAGAAATGTGATAATAAAAAAAGGAGATAAGCCAAGATATGCATCACTGAAGCATCCAAGTGCAAAGTACAACACAAAACTGGTCAAGGAAGTTCTTTTTAGGTCTGTCTTCTGATCTGAAGAAGAGCTCAGCTGCAGTCGTTTAATCTCTTTGAAATATGCATGTGGCTTTATGCCTAGGTTTGACCACTTTCAGGAGGTACAGCCTTCCATGTGTCTGTCTTTGAGACTTGCTTTAGACTCCTTTCAAATGTCAGTAGGTTGAAAACTCTAGGTTGTGCTCTCACTTCTGAATCTGTGCATATTACACTGATGGCTGTGACTGAGGAGGCACAGGTAAACCTGCAGCATTTCACTGCTGGTTGCATCCATTAGAAGCTCTAAATTAAAATGACATTGAATAGAGGCTGCTGCTATTGTGGTAAGGGAGAATAAAGGGGCATGTTGAAAGAGCACTCTCTACCCAACAGCAGAGAGTGTAAGTGACAATAGGTACAGGAAGGCTTTGCATGCATAGATCAGATTGTAAGAGAAAAAATCCCAAACCAAACCAGACAAAAAACCAGTTGAAACAAAAAAATCGGGTAGATGATATATAGCACAGTAGTTCTGAGAAAAAAAAAAAACACAACCAAACAAAACCATTATAATTTCTTAACCAATTTCAAATATTATTTATTTCTTATCCAATTTCAAATATTATTTGAGGTCAAATAAAACTCATGGGGAAACCATCTACCCATAGTCCAGCAATTGCCTTGATTATCTTCATCTGAGATTGTTGATGACTGAGGGGATAATTTTGTATCACTGGTCAGTTTTATCCACTCAGTTTTGGTGTGATTTTACTATCAGTACCCACTACTGCTTGCATTGACAACCTCACTGGTACAGCTCAAGAAAACAGGAGGATGGCATTTCCTTAGCTGCCTTCAGTTTTGATAGTCCTTTCCCAAATAGCTCTTTAAATAAACCCCAAAAGATTGTTTAAATATTAAATAAGGTACCAGTCACACACTGAAGATTATTTTGAAAATTATCTTCATGTGAAAGTAGAAAATATCTAACTTGTAGTAGTTTCTTTGTTAAGGGGTGTGCACTTTTTTGTCATAAAATAATAACATTGCCTAGACAATTCAGTGAATTATTTGCCACAGGACTACATAAAGCATGTAAGTTCCAGTGAAGACCACTCTTGAATACAATTTTGTGCACCTAACTCCTAATTGGGTAAGGAGAGGGACATTTTACTCCTTGCTTCAGCTGATTTTATGTGTGGATTACTAGGGGTACCACCTTTTCTTACATAGTTTCGTTAGGTTTTCCGTGGAATGTGTTGAATTCTACTTTTAAAACTCATAAATATGAGTCTTCTGAAAAAAAGTTTAATCTGATGTCAAGGTCCAGATTTTCAGTTTGGCCAAGTAAAAACCCCCACAGATTTCGTCTTTTATACAAACATCTGTGCTCTATCAACCTCACTACTAGGATAAACGCAGTTGTTCTGGTAAGTCTTGGAAAATCACATACTGTTTGAAATAGCCTAGGGGCAATCCTTTCATTTTCTCCACTAGAGAGGAGGATAGATGCACTGCTGGACTCTCTGAATGACCTTCACAATGTTTCTGCATTCCTCAGCAGAACTTAGTTGTGGGTCAAGGGCTAGACAAAAGTTAAAACTGAAATACCAGGATGGTGTTGTGATAAAATGGTTGTCACTGTAATGGACTCAGGACTAAGGGTTCTTGTGGTGACAGAGTAAGCAAGTCAAGAAAGCTACAGGGAACTAAGCATGGCTTTCTGCTGTGGTCACTTTCAAACCAGTATGTAGAAGAAGAGCATGCAGGGAAGAGAAGAGACTTCCACAGGGAAAGGGAATAGAGAAGATACTAGCAGGTTGCCCAGACCAAATTAACGTATGATGTGTTTGAGGGGATTTTTTGCCAGTTTTGTTCTGGCAGCAATAAAAATAGACCTCTGGATCACTTACACTGCTGATCACTCCTTCCAGCATTTAGTCAAGGAACTCAGTGCACTCTTCAAGTATTTAATAAAGCTCTAGAAAATTCTAAGAGTGGGATGGGTATGTTACTGAAAATTATCTATGGTTTATAAACTGGCAAAACTGAGTGGTCTGATTCAGTGACTCACTGAGAATATAGCTCTGAACTCTGGCTTTTGTAGGCTTGGACTTATCTCTCTGCTCTATCCAGGGAGCAGGATAGGTGGGAAGGCACCAGGAGCAGCCCCAAGCACCAGATACCTCCATGCCAGGGGTTTAATATGAGTCTAGGGGTAGTTTAGGGCACATCGAATAATCATTCTGCCACACTGATATTGCTGTAAATTTTTTTTTTTAATGAACATTTGATTTTTTCTACTTTTGTTCTGTAGTGATGAGGGCCTTAACTGGTGTGATTTAGTAGAGTAACTTGAAAATGAAACATCATGTTTCCTGTTTGGTCAAATGTAACATTTCATTTACCCTGAAATGGAACAAAGCATTTGTCTGGAGTCAAGATCATACTTTGTGTTGATACAATAATTTTTTTTTTCTAGTTTCTTTTTTTTTTTGTTTTAAATCCAGTTAAATTATCTGAAAAATCTATTATTCATACTGCTCTGGTCTTTCTCCTCTGCCTGCCAAACTGCAGAGCTGACGATATTTGTAATATCCAGGATACTGGAGCTCTACCATTTATTTATGGCTTTCTTTTATTACTGACCTTGGCCCAGCTGGAATTACCAGCTGAAAGCAGAGTGTTTATCATCTCCGGTTTTATCCAGGCTTCAAATCTGAAGTTTTGTGCTGAGCTGTTGAATCATGTGAATAAAAGAGCAAAACTCAAAACCAAATGAGGTTGATCTGGGATGGGCTTCTTTTTATACTTTTATTTGTATTACGACAATGTTTAGGAGTCCAGATAATGAAAGAAGTATCCATAACACCTGCTGGCAGTACACTCTCTAAAGCTATTCTTTTCTACTCAAACCAATGCTCCAGAACTTTTCAAGGAATTAACAAAGGAATAGGAAATAATTACTGAGTTATTTGCATAGTTCCCAGTATTGCTGCAGAAATTTTTCTAAGTAGTTCCAAAATTTGCTGTTCAGACTATTGGGATGAAGTGTATCAATCCTTCAAAGCATTCTTTCTTTATTACGGTTATATGATATTTAAATCAAAATACTTACATAGGAGTACCAGCCAGTTTCAAAGTTTTCTGAGTTAACAGATCCTAGAGTTTAAAAATTATTAGGTGTTAGGACCTCAGTACAGGAAAAGTATTCATAAGCTTTTTTTTTTTTTTCTTTTTTTTCTGCTAGCATAAGGCTGGCTAATCTGGGATCTACTGTACTGTCATTTTAAATCAATATGAGTGTTTTCACTGTGCTGAAACAGAGCAGAATAAAGCCTTCGAGAAGCCCTGCCTTGAATTAAGATTTGGTTCCTGCAGTGTTTGCATATAAAATTAAATTGGGAGCTTTTTTTCTTCTGATTAGAAGCAGGAGTCTTCAGAGTTTGACCCCAACTTCCACAAACAGGACAAGAAAAGTGCCAAGATTTTTTTTCCATGTTGGGAAAAAAAAAAACAACAAAACCAAAAACAAAACGAAATCATGCACACTGATGTCTATTCATTTTCAGTATAAACACATCAACCAAAATGGAGATTTTTAAGTCAGTCCAAATTCTACTTTTAAAACTATGGCGATCTTTGTTTTGAAGTTTCTAATTAAGCATTCATTTTGAGGTAAGAAAAAAGGTAAGAAAGAAAATGGTGGGATTAACCCATATTTAGGTGTTTATGAATGGTTTTAAAGAAGGTGTGGGAGTTGTTTCAGTAGGCATTCTCACAGTCTGTACCCACAAAAGAAGAAAATAACAGAACGCTCATAGTCATATTCCGGTGCTTTGCAACTTCATCTCTGTATCATAGTGTGGTTGTAAAGTCACAGGGTGACATTATGATTAGAAAGATGTATGTAAACAACCTTTTGAAAGGGTTAATGCACAGCTGCAGTATCCAGTGTGGCATAAGCTAACCACGTTAATAAAGAACCATTCTGCTTGAAAGTGATAGCACAATTAACCTGGTACTGAAGGAAGAATGCTGTGATTTCTGACATCAGTTGTACAGGATGTCAGTGTCAGAGAATTGTAAACCCATGTAATTCCTCCTCTTGTGCTGGCTCAACAGTCAGGAGAAAAACATCGCTGTTTAATATTTAAACAAAGTGTTGAATACTTGAACAGTAAAATTCTTTTTCTGCTTGGCAAAATAGGTGGAAGAATTGTTTAGAGAAGTTTAGGGAGAAATAACAAGATGTAATGGTATGAAATTCAGTGAAAGAACAGAAGATGAAAACCAGATTAAATGTGTAACTGCAGTCACTTAGTACATGAAATCACTTCTGGAGAGTGTGGGAGACAATGGAACATTGGGATTCATCATGTTTAGGCTTGACCCAGTAGCTGGAGATGTATTGTACCATATAATAGTTTTTGAACTGTAAGAGGAATTAATTTAACACAGTATTTAACAATTTTGGGGTTGCTTGTTATCTTTGAAGTTTATTTTCAGTCCCAGGATCAATAACTGTTCTGGCAACATTGGCAATTCGATAAACTGGGGAAGTTTTTCTCTTCTAAGTGCTCTGTGTTCATGCATATTGTGTCAGCATTACAGCAAAGACCTTAGTATCACCCAAGCCCTAGATTGGGTGAAATGTTTAATGTGTATTACTACTTAATATTTCAGAATGAGGTTTTCAAAATTATATAGCCACAGAATCTCAGAGGAAATTTATTGTTTGATTTCCCAGGACTGTGTTGAAAATGTTGTTATCCTTTTAAGTGGATGAAAGACAGTGACAAGTGGTCTTGGCAGTCTATAGCTCCATCCTCTGACATACTCGCAAATATCCAAAGCTTAGCTTTCTCTATTAAAACTCTGCCTTTGTGTGGGATCAAAGATGTAACCAAATCTCTAAAAGATGTCTCAACATACAGTTTGGTAATCTGGATGACTGAGCAAACAACTGCCAGGTATATCCTTCTACATCAGCAAATACTGACATTTTGTCTTTACCACTGTGGGGCATTTTAATTCCTTACAGCCATTTTACCTTACAGAAATTTGTTCCAGTCATTCAAAATCTCCAGTCTGCACCGACTACTTTGAGAAGTGTAAATCCAGGTTTTGGAGTCTCTTTTCTTTTATGATCAAACACAGAATTTCTCAGGAGTGCTTCTAATTGACCTGTTACTCATGCAAAACAAGTTTCTTTTTCATCCACTCACAAATGCTTTTTGAGTTTTTGGTGATCTCTCAACAAGACGAGTCAAAAAGCGGTGGGTTTTTTGGCTGTTGTTTTTTGGGGTTTTTTGGTTTGGTTTGGTTTGGTTTTTTGGTTGGGTGTGTGTTCTGGTTTTGTTCATTTTTTTGGTGGGTTGGGTTGGTTTTTTTGTTTTCTAAATGTGCAGCATTGACAAAACTTGGCTCTAGACTTAGTGACTACCACTGAAATTGCCGACTTACAACAGGGCATTAGAAAAAAACATATTTCATGATCTGTCATTGGTGCTTTCAAGGATCACAGTAGATTCTCATTATTTTTACCCCTTCACTGGAACTTTTATGCTCTCCATACATATTTTTGGCTTGTCATGGCAGAGTCCTGATTTGCCACTGTACTCATGGCTTAGCAAATCACTTACGAATGTGTCCTTTCATTGGAAGAGGGGTCTTCATAACCACATTCAAACACATACTTTATTAATGATCATGAAATCTCATGATGAATAATATATTCCCTCAGTTCTTCACTGTTCTTGGAATCCTTTCTTGGATAAAAATAAACAATTTCATCTATTTGGCAATAGGTGAAAATGAAGACAACATTTTCAGCCTCACAGTAGTGATGAGCAGCTTTTCTTATCACTGTGAAATGCCTCAGATTCTTTCTAAGCATGTTACTCTCAAATTAGGTGTTAGGCAGCTGTAGCCTACTGGAAGGTTAAATCTGAACCTTTTCCTGTGGGTAGCACTCTAAGAGAGGGCTTCTTACTTGTGCTTTCACTGCGCATCACTAGAAGATGCCTCCATATTGTGCTGATGGTTTTTACACTTCTCCTTTCAGTTGTGTCTAGAAGCCACAGTTAATATATAAAGAGAGAGCAGCACATTATTTAGGAGTAGGGATGATTTTCTGAATTTTAATATAGAATATGTTTGATTCTCAGATGAAGTGCTGTGACTAAAGAACTTCTTGTTCTAGTCAAAGTGTAATTGTCCTCTCCTTCTGTTACACAGCTCTTTAATTATTTCACCTCTGTTTGGATTTGGCATGAGAATATTTGCTACTTTTTCCTGCATATAAAATTAGTCTCACTATTACATTATTCTCCATGGTAATGAGATAATACTTAATGAAAGGCAGTACCCATTTTGACAGATCCCTGAACATGGAACTATATACTGACTCATGCATGAGTCAGAGATATATTCAGGTGGGGGCTTTGAGAGGTACAAATGGATGTTTTGGGTTGGAAATCATGTACTAAAGAGAGCTGCACTTAAATGTTTAATCATTTTAGCAGGTTAGGAATATACTCAAGTTTTATGGAGACTGCTACTCTTTCTAGCATGAAAATTTATTCTCACCAAGGCTGTAATGGGACAGTAAAGGCAGTAAAGACATACTGAAGAAGGACATTTTCTTAATCCTTTTTGGATTTCCCTACAGTAACTTCATTTCTCCTAGTACAACCATCGCCATGGTGATGCAGATACACTGTTATCATCTCTGTTATCCTGTTGTGAATTATTAGCAGTATAATGGTCTAGACAGAGCAAATAAGGGAGCAGTGATATTTCTAGATGTATTCCGCTGTACATAGTGAATTATTCCAGACAGTGTCAGCTTCTGTAGGAGACAAGGAAATGCTGGCCTCCCTTTTTCTCAAAATGTTGTAGGAAGTAGCCTTCTGAAAGGTAGGGAAAAAAGAGGGGTGCTAGTGTCTCCATCTCCAGACTGGGGTTCTGGCAAATCTGGCCTTCCCTTTATGATGATGCAGACACACGTACAAAACTCTGTAGCTAGAAAAGTGAAAATCCTGACTCTCCAAATCTATTATCCTCCCCTGATAGGGAATAGCCCCTCCAAATAAGACTCATCACCTAGAAGAGACAAAGACTGGCCTGGGATCAAGTGCAATGGCAGTGGCCTGTTCAACTTGCCCTGCCACCATGCCATCATCTAACATCAGAATAGAGCACCAGTCCCCTCTTGTAGTCACAGCAGTGAGTGAAGAGTGGGAAGAAAAATGGAAAAAACTACCTCCTAAGACTCTGTGCACAAATGAACCCTTTACTCTTGTGTCTGGCCACACAAACATACAATCTAAATACATCTCTGTTTCAACAATCTCTTACCAACAGTGAGGAGCAACATAGATTTGTCATCACTTAAGAGTATGCAGTGCAACAAATCTAAATAACAACAAGAAACCTTCTGAAAAGTTTAGTTATCTGCTACTTTCCTCAAAGCCATAAAAATCTTTCCAATCATTAAGATTATACAAAGTCACAAATTATGGAGCTGGGAAGTACTGTTTTCTAATCATAGACACATTCAAGATGAAAAAGAATTTCCTTTAAATGCATTTCCTCCACTTTCTCTCTTTCCTGTTGTTCGGCTGTGTAACTAACACTTTTCAGTGAGGCTTAAAATATTATAGATATGTATATATATGTCATAATTTTATATATGTTACTATGTCGATAACAAAAGATCTGAAATGTGGCAGCATATCTTACTACCACAAAGGCATGAGGAAGAAAGACTGAGTAACAGCAGAGAGTTGTAGACCCTTGAGCAAGCAGAAAAATAAAAGTAAAAGCTATGCAAGGATTGCCACCTGATCCATATAGACGCTGTCAGAAAGTTGCTTTTGTCAATTCTCTGAATTCATTTTATATCTTGTTTAAATATTTTGTGTAGCTGTAATAGCATCACACATGGTCACTTGCACAGAGCTGTATGCATGGTGTGGATTGGACTAACATGGCCATGACTTGGTAAAGCAAGTAAGGCTTTCCAGTTTCAATGTGTTCAAAGCAAGACTGGAGGAAAGTATGCAAAGAAAAGCTCTTTTAATTGTTTTCTTGATGGAGGTGGTGACTGGCCCTGGGTAAGGGAAAGCTTGCACCCATCTTAATCCATAGACTCTGCCATCTCCGACAAAGCAGGAACACTGTAATGCTCCTGGACATTCCACAATCCTGGCAGGTTCTGCAGACCCCTTTTGTGCAGCAGAAATGAGAAAGTGAAAACACAGCATACACACACCATGACAATGAACGCTGGAATGGAGAAGAAAGGTAAGAGAGGCAGCAATTACAACAGCAGCAAAATGTCAGAAGAAGCAAGTTTTGAAACAAAAGAAAAATAGGTCAGCCTTTATCTTTATGCGAGTCTGCAACAATGTAAGTGACATCTGAAAGAAGTTTTATTTGAATTGCTCCAGGTACTGTGTTATTTGGCAGTAGATTGTTTCTCCAGTCAGATTTTAATTCTGTCCTGGTTTCCAAACGTTCAAAAGACATCCCTCTAGGAGCATTTTCAGAAATAGCAGCTGCTGAGTTAAAGTCACGAACAGCCACAATGTGTCTTGCCTCCAAATGATGGGGTTGCATATGAGTCAGTTCCTGCAACGTGTAATGCTGGTACAAGGTTCCTTAATCCATGGAATGAAATCTTTTACAGCTGACGTTTTTACCATGCATTTGGAAGGGCCACGTTATTACTACCAATGATGCTTTGTAGCCAGTAGTTTATATATTATATTACAGTAAATACTTTTTGAATGTGCAGATATATCTGCAAATTCAGTGTCTTCAAAACAATAATCATAGTTTTTATGATGTTTCCTTTAAATAGTAAACATTCATTCTTATCTAGAGAGGGGGGAAAAATTAAAAGGGACTTTGGTTTGGATTACGGTTTATCAATAAGCAATGTGTTGCTTTCCCTTTTTAATACATTTCAGCCACCATTAATACAGCAAAGTCCTGGAAACATTGAAAATTGAGCTAAATCTCCAGGGCTTACACAGGGGCAGAATTTTACCTCTTTGTGATCCAATATGTCCATTGTCTCCAGGTTAATCAATCTCTGTTTTACTTTCACATGTTATTTTGGCTTTTACTCCCAAGGTCCTCTGTCCTTTTCGACAGGAATATGTAACATTCCTTTTAGCTAGAATTTCTGAAAAGACTAAATGTGATATCTCTTCTTCTACAAACCCCCCCAACTCAGTATTTTTGTTACCTGATTAATAAACCCTGCTAGCATGTGTCTTCTCCTCACTCAGTGCACTTTCTTTGGGATAGGCACGGTGGGGAATAGTGCTAATATTTTATGCCCACTACTGGTTTAAAAATTAAACAAAACCCCCGTTCTTTCTGTCCTCCAACCAGCAGCCCATAACAATTAATTAACTTGGAATAAAAAGCTAATTAGAGGTATACTTTTGCACTTCTGTAATGCGGTTGCAGACTTATTTTCACTAAAGCAGATAACAGAAAAGAGTGAAGGTCTAACATTGAAAATGAAATTATGGGTGAGGACATGTATTGACTGCTCTTTGTTTATGCTGTTGACTGCAGTGTGTTGCTTGGTTTTTTATCATCTTCACATCTTTCTCTGTACCTGATGGCAATTACTGATACTGCAAGATTTTATAGGCCTCTTCCTATAGAGAGATAAAGCTACCCAGCAGAAGAACCAAATAATATTGACAGTGGAAATGCTCCTTCCACTTCATTATAGAAAAAAGGAAATCTCAGTAGTACAAAAGGTATCAAGTGAATGAATCAGTCCAGGTGGACCTGTCTTGGTTAGTGCTAACTCTTTAAAGGAGATAAATAAGGACTCTAACTCTTTAAAGGAGATAACTTGTGTTTTCTGAGATTAACTATAAGATTTCCTTCATATCCACTCTAGGTATTATGCAACAAATGTTTAAATAATCATCTCCACATTTCTCCGATAGCTTACTTAAGCTATCAGCTTTCAGAAGGCCATTATACTTTTTTATTGTTATTATTTAAGAAAAGAGATAATGTCCTGAAACCTTTAGGCAATTTTAAAATGTATTATGAAGAGTATTTTTCTGTGTTTCTAAAGCTGTTACATTACATATACAATTATTACACGTGTTTACAGAGTCTCTTTCCCTCTTTGTCACATGCACACAATTGCCATTCTCCCATCAGGGAAGGGAAAAAAAAACCAATAAAAAAGGCCTTATATTTTAAGAGAACACCTAAACAGTTCACAATCATAATCTTGTAAAAATGAGGATAATTATTCTTCTATTCTTCCTTCAACTTCTCAGAATCTTGTCAAGCCTCTCTTCTTAACAATTTCTTCAAATTTCTGTATAATAAAGACGACTGGATGAAAAAATATGCAACTTAATTTAATACAGTGGATTTCAAAACACGATCCTCTTTTTTTTCTCTGCTTTTCTGTTGTTTTATTTTTGTTTGCTCGTTTGAGGTTTGTTTGTTTGGGATTTTTTGGTGGGTTTTGTTGCTGTTGTTTTTGCAGGTCCTCTTGATAGAGATTATTCAGCACCAGTTACACTCCTGCATGCGAGACCATTCCTGATGAAATGCAATGCTCCTGTGTTCTGGTTACACATCTCTCTCTGGTTTGAAAAATATTGAGATCCTTGGTTCAATTCTCACCTCAAATCAAATGTGTCTTTCTGTTCACAAAATCACAGAATTTGTTCATTAAATCTACCATTCACAGAATGGTAGAGTTTGGAATGGATCTCTGGAGACCATCTAGTCAAATCTGTCTGCCAGCGCAGGTACACACAGATTGAATTCCACAAAACATGTCTAGGAAGGTTTTGAAAGTATCCAGAGAAGTGGACTCCACAATTTCTCTGGGCATCCTGTTCCAGTACTCCATCACCCTCAAAGGAAAGAAGTTTTTCCTCTATTTCGAGTGAAGCCTCCTGTGTCCTAGTTTGTCCTTTCCCTCGACACCAACACACAGAGCCCAGGCCCCATCCTCCTGAGCTCCACTTTCTAGATGTTTATAAGCATTTATGAGATCTCCTCTTAATCCCCTTCTCAGGATCAGGTCTCTTAGTCCTTCCTCATAAGAGAAATGTTTGCATCCCCTCAATCTATTTCTTTGGCTTTCCATTGAACTCTCTCCAGTAGTTCCCTGTCTTTCTTGAACTGGAGAGCCCAGAACTGGAAACAATGAACCAGGAAAAGCCTTACCAGGGCAAAGTAGACACGGAGAAGAATCTCCCTTGATCTTCTGGACACACTCTTCTTAATATATCCCAGAATACCATTGGCCTTCTTGGCCACACAGGCACAAGGTCCTGCACCTGGGTCACATCAACCCCATGATAAGTGACAGACTTGGCCATGTTGGAAAGCTGCAGCTGGGGGAGGGACCTGAGGGTACTGATTAGTAATTGACTGAACAGGATTCAGCAGTGTGCTCAAGTGGCCAAGAAAGCCAATAGTATCCTGGCTTGTATATGTGGCCAGTAGGAACTGAGAGGTGACCATCGCCTTGTATTCAGCACTGGTGTGGTCACACCACAAGTATTGTGTAGATTTCTGGGCCACTCACTATAGGAAGGACATTGAGGTGCTGGGGCATGTCCAGAGAAGGTTATTAAGGCTGTTAAAGGACCTGGAGCACATGGCCTACAAGGAGCATCAGAGGGAGCTGGGGTTGTTCAGTCTGGAGAAGAGGAGGCTGAAGAGAGACTTCATGGCTGTCTAAAACTACCAAAAGGGAGGTCGGAGCAAGGAGTGAGCAGCCTCTTCTCCATGATAACAAGCAACAGGACCAGAGAAAATGGTTTCAAGCTGCACTTGAAAAGGTTCAGGCTGGATATTAGGAAATATTCCTTTACTGAAAAAGTTATTGAACATTGGAGTGGACTCCCCAGGGCAGTGGTGGAGTCACCATCGCTGAGGGTGTTCAAGAAGCATGTGGATCTAGATTTTAGGGACATAGGCTAGTGTTGACCCTTCAGCACTCAGTCGAGGATTGGACTGGACAATCTTTGAGATCTCATCCAACCAAATTAGATATTCTGTGATTCTGTGGTTGTTGCCTCATGGTGAGCTTGCTGTCCACAGGCACTCCCACACCCTTCCCTGCAGAGCTGCTCTCCAGCAGGTCAGTTTCGTACCTGTATTGGTTCCAGGGGCAGGACTCTACACTTAACCTTGCTGAACTTCAATAGTTTCCCCTCTGCCCAACTCTCCAGCCTGTCTAGCTTTCCCAGCCTTGTGGTGTGTCAGCCATTCATCACAGTTTTGTGTCATCAGCAAACTTGGTGAAAGTACACTTAATTCTGTCATCCAGGTTGCTGACAAAGATGCTGGACAAAACTGGACACAGTACTGACTCCTAGGGAAGACCACTAGCCACATGCCTCCAACTAGACTCTGCAACATTGATCACAACTCTTTGTACTTCATCATTCAGCCAGTTCTCAATCCACCTCATTGACCATTCATCTAACCCACACTTCCTAAGATTCCTTATGGGGTTGTTATGGGAGACTGTGAAAAACCTTGCTGAATTCAAGCAGATAACATCCACAACTTTGCTGTCATAAATGCCACTGGTCACACCATCACAGAAGGCTCTCAAATTGGTCACATATGATTCCCTAGAAGCTAGGAAATTATTTTCTTAGGGACTAAGTCTGAAAATTTATTTTGAAAGGTCTTTTTAGCCTCCCTAAACCTGCAAAATTTAAGCATTTGTTTGTTTATTGGAAAACGTATTGGCACGAGCCCACGAGGAATTGGGAAACTTTAACTGATAGTTATCTGTCATCAGGTAGATGCTGAATTCCACCTGAATCTTAAAGAAAGCTGTATAGGAATGCTTAAACTTCATCTCGTGGATAGCTGAGTTGGAATGTATGCAACTACTATGGGACAGATCTTCATGGCAGATTAACTTTCACCAAGAGGCTCTTTCCGTGAATTGTCTTCTTAAGCTACAATTTCAATTGTGGTTGTTGTTATTGTTTTGCTCTAAGCAATCCAAGCCTTTTGGTTTCTGATTTTTTCCACCCTTCCCTCTTCCCATAGCAATCCTAAACACAGGTACTCTTTCAAAGAAAGCAGAGCTGGATCAAAATGTTACAGCTCCTTGCTGTGTTATGTATCTGCATGACACATGATTTATCCTGACAATTGCTGTCATGTCTGCTCAGTTTGGTAGTCAAAATAATATTTTTATTACTTTGTGATTAATCTGAATTTTGGAGAATTAAACTGACTTTATTTGCTTTGTTCAACATCAGCATTATCAAGCCATTACAAAATATGTTCAGTTTCAGGAATTATTATGGTTGTTGAAGATTGGAGAGGCTGATAGGAGGTAGCCTGACTTTGACTAAACTAAAATGCACCTGTAGGGCTTGTATTAGCTGGAAAAAAAAAAAAAAACATCAGTGAGCTCNCCATTTCACTAACTTTTTTTTTTTTTTCCCAGCAGATTGAACTATGAAATATTTGCCGCAAAAAAATTTGAGATCCTGTGTTTTTCATGTTCTGTTCAAAACTCAGAATGGACTCATCTGTGTAGCAAATATCACTAGGGTTTATGTGAGCACCCTTTGAAAATAATTTGGCTATAGAGAGAAGCTAGCTCTGTTTTCAAAGGCAGGGTTTCCCATTTTAAAGGTAGATGTACCAAATAGGCACTTTGGGGCACTTTTCTTGCAGATCCATAGAAGGAGGACAGCGAAATGGGGAAGCATTGCTTATTCAAATGTTTCTATGTGGAAAATTCCCTTAACAAGAATGAATTTACTTCTTGCACAAATCCCAAATCAAATTGTTCATCTGTGGGATTTTTATAAACTGTTCACTTCTTGTGACACATTACAATTATTTTGTCATTCTAAGTTAACCTGGCATTGATCTGAATGCATCACTTCAGTGTTGCTGAGCTACCCAAAGGAAGACAGGTGTCGCCTATGGGATAGCAGCGATTTCAAGGACTTGACTATGTCTCTTTCATCTTGGAACTGTAAGACATAATATTGGTACCCACCTTGCTACCTCCAAACTCCATTTACAAATTCATCCTGATAAGATAAAGCCACTTTTCTATGTCATTTTAGTAAATTATCTTAAGAACCTTTGATAGTAAATGAAGGGGCCACCAACTATCAGTTTTGAGGCTGCTTTTATAAAGAATGAAAGAAGCATCTCTGAGTGATCCTGTATGTGAAATCAAAGGCAACTGTTCCCAGACAGTAGAGGATCATAGGAAAAAAAATGAAATAGGGCAATGGAAGCTTCTGTTGCCTAAACTACAACAAAGAGCTACTTTCAGGTGACACTTGTGACTGCTTAATGTATCCCGGCCTTTTACTGAAATATATCAGAGTGAACTGTGCCATAATACACAGGGGGACTTCTTGTTTGTTTGTTTACCTTCTAACTTCATTCATTTTACTAGCTCAGAGGAACTGAGAGCTGGAACTTGGAAAAGTAGATATATTAAATGAGAATGAACACGATATGCTAGCTTGCTGCTACTTGGCAATTAAGAAAAATGTGCTTATGGGATTGTTTTGAAAAAACTCAGTCACTATCACATAACCTTTTCCCTGTCTTCAGATTAGGGAATTGGATGCATTTGTTTCTTTTCTACACTATTTTCCAGATGAAAAAACCCTATCTCCCTAGCTGTCAACAGTGTCACTTCCCCTTTTCCTTGTGATGGGTTTCTACTCCTTCTTATTTTGAAACAGAGGTGCTAATTAATCTTCCCACATTCAAGCACTGCAAACATATTTCAATTTCAAATGAGATAAGATCCGCGCTTGAAACGCCCACACTTACAATTTTAGATAGCTTTGTACCACATATTGTAACTGGCCTGAATTTTCTTCATGACATTGACATTATCAACAATGAGCTTGTAAAGCTTTATATCTAATAGGCGGCCTCCACATAATAGCTCACCAACTCATATGGGAGCTAGAAATGTACAAGAAAGAGAAAATTAAGAAAACCAATTACTGCCAGCCTGCATATTGGGATCTTGCTTTTCAATATCCACATACATTAGCCTGTTCAGATGCTTGTCATTCCATTTTCCCAAATCTTCAGGATTGTCATGCCTAATTTAATTATTTACTTACTTATTTACCTAGCTCATATTTAAACCCAAGGTACATAATCTGAAGTGTATTAAATTCCATTTAAAGAGAAGCCAGCACTGTTTTACTGTGAAGTTGATTAAGCACCAGAGCATGTTGCTAGGAGAGGTTGCATGTTCTTTTTTGTTAGAGAAATTCAAAACCCAACAGGACATTGCTTTGAGCAACCTTGATCCCTCTCTGAGCAGGAGAGGTGTCTGTAACTGCTGAATTATCTTGTTTGCAAAATGCATTGCAGGTTGACTTCAGGGCTTTGCTAGTGGAGTTTTTTAAGCTCCTAAAGATTACAACCCTCTTTCCTTCGAGAAAGAATTAAGTGGACCCCTTAATATTCCTTGCATCATACATCATTCCTCATCACTTGGTTGTCATGAATATTCATGGCAATGTAACAGCTCAATGCAGGGTCCTAACCTGAGCCACTGAAGACTCCAGATCTGCTGTACTTGCATTTCGATATCCAATTTGCTTATTTCCATCTCTGCTCAGAATACTTCTGTTTCTGTCTTTTCCTTTAACCTT
>VWZI01021239.1:34652-47417 GCA_013396835.1 Psilopogon haemacephalus | reverse complement strand
TGGCCAGTATTGATCATCATAGGGTATAGGTTTTTTTCTATTGTATTCCCTACTGTGTGACCACCAAAATACAGAGGTGGTTGCTCCCTAATTCTATGGCCTTCAAATCTATATAAATGGCACAGAAATGCCATTCTATGTCTTGCTTTTCTTTTTTAGCTGATCTTGGAGGAGAAGGGTGTGGAGGTTGGTGGAGGTAAACACCATGTGAAGAAGTTTTCAGTCCAACATGATTAAAATTATTTTTTTCACATGGAAATTAACAGATTTAGTTTTCCATTCCTTGGGATTCACTGCCTCATTACAACATGAATTCACTGTTGTAACATCAAATGTTAATTTTAGTATTTTCAGCTTGAGTTTTGGCCCAAAATTGGCATAGTGCTTGGATACATTTCTCTGTTTGTCTCACTCATTGCCTCATTCCTTTCAGAATGTTTCTTTGCTGCTTGAATGTCTTCTCCAGAGGATAAGCATTTGTACTTGGAATCAGCCTAATTTCCATATCTGAAACCTCCATATCTTCTCTCCCATTACAACCTCAAAATACCTTGTTCTACCAGAGATAACATTTTTGTGCCTCTTACTCACGTATTATGCCAGCTTTTTTTTTCTTTTTTTTTCCCTTTTTTTTTCTCTCTTTCTAGTCCACTGCATTTTTTACTCAGTTTTCCTGGCATTTTTCACTCCAAACCAGGCAGCAACTAAGCCAGCAGTAACAGTCCTGGAGCTTTGTACCTCAGAGCTGGCTGCAAGACTAGAAACCTAAGCAAAATTTAAAAAAAAAAACCAAACCAAAAAAAAACCAAACAAACCACCAAACAAACCCACTGAAGAACAGCTTGTCCTTAAAATCCTGGAGCTAGAACTACTTTGGACATTAAAGGCAATTTAAGTACTTAAAGAATGTAACTAAAATAGCAAGAGAACTGAAAAATATGTTGATAGAAATCAGACCCCATCACTGGTCTCCAGACAAGTCCGTGTCTATGTTTGTTTTGTCACACAGGCATGGTGAGTCCATGGGTACTGGAGTAACAGCTAGCAAATAAGATTATAGAATCATAGAGCCACACAGGTTGGAAGGGACCTCTAAAGCTCTCTAGTCCAACTTCCCTGCAGTGAACAGGCACATCCTCCACTAGATCAGGTTGCCCAAACTCTTGTTGAGCCTAACCCAGTGTAGAGCCACAGAGGTTGGAAGGGATCTCTAAAGCTCATCCAGTCCAACTTCCATGCAGTTAGTAGGCACATCCTCCACGAGATCAGGTTGCCCAGACTCATGTTGAGCCTAACCCTCCCTGGGCAACCTGTTCCACTGTTCCACCAATCTCATGGTAAAGAACCTGATCCTTGGAGGTGTTCAAGAAAAGACTATATGGAGCATCTACTGCCATTGGATAGGGCTGGGTGATAGGTTGGATTGGATGATCTTGGAGGTCTCTTCCAATTTGGCTTATTCTATTCTATTCTATTCTATTCTATTCTATTCTATTCTATTCTATTCTATTCTATTCTATTCTATTCTATTCTATTCTATTCTATTCTATTCTATTCTATTCTAACATCCAATCTAAATCTCCTCTAATTTCTAAGCATTGCCCCTAACTACATGCCTTCATAAGCAGTTTCTCTTTCCAGCCTTCTTGCAGGCCCTGTTCAGACACTGGAAAGTTGTTATTAGGACTCCCAAGAGCCTTCGGCTCTCCAGGCTGAACACCACCAACCCCCTCAGCCTAACCTAGTAGCAGATGTCTTCCAACCCCCTGATCATTTTCATGGCCCTCCTCTGGACCAGCTCCATCAGGTCCTTCCCGTACCAAAGGCAGCAGAGCTGAATACAGTATTCCATNTCTATTCTATTCTATTCTATTCTATTCTATTCTATTCTAACATCCAATCTAAATCTCCTCTAATTTCTAAGCATTGCCCCTAACTACATGCCTTCATAAGCAGTTTCTCTTTCCAGCCTTCTTGCAGGCCCTGTTCAGACACTGGAAAGTTGTTATTAGGACTCCCAAGAGCCTTCGGCTCTCCAGGCTGAACACCACCAACCCCCTCAGCCTAACCTAGTAGCAGATGTCTTCCAACCCCCTGATCATTTTCATGGCCCTCCTCTGGACCAGCTCCATCAGGTCCTTCCCGTACCAAAGGCAGCAGAGCTGAATACAGTATTCCATGTGAGGTCTCATCAGAGCAAAGTGGCAGAATCACCTCTCTGGATCTTCTGGTAAGGCATCTTTGATGAGCCCAGGATGTGATTTGCCTTCTGGGCTGCAAGCTCACGCTGTCTGCTCACATCCAGCTTTTTTGTCCATCAGCACCCCAAGTCATTTTCCTTGGGGCTGCTTTCTATCACCTCCTCCCCAAGCCTGCATTTTTAGTGAGGATTATTGCAGCCTAGGTGGAGGACCCTACATTCAGTTTTGTTGAACCTCATGAGGTTAACTTGGGCCCACACCTCCAGCCTGTCCAAATCCTTCTGGATGACATCCTGTCCCTCTGGTGTATCAACAGCACCTAAAAGAAGGTTGTAGCCAGGTGGGAGTCAGTCTCTTCTCCCAGGCAACCAGCAACAGAACAAGGGGACACAGTCTCAAGTTATATTGGGGGAGGTATAGGCTGGATTTTAGGAGGAAGTTCTTCACAGAGTGATTTGCCATTGGAATAGGCTGCACAGGGAGGTGGTGGAGTCACTGTCCCTGGAAGTGTTCAAGAAAAGACTGGACAGGGCACTTAGTGCCATTGGATAGGGCTGGGTCATAGGTTGGACTGGATTACCTTGGAGGTCTCTTCCAGCCTGGCTTGTTCTGTTCTGTTCTATTCTATTCTATTCTATTCTAGTCTAGTCTAGTCTAGTCTAGTCTAGTCTAGTCTAGTCTATATACCACTCAGTTGGTGCTATCTGCAAACTTGCTGGTGCTGCACTCAACCCCACTGCCCATATCACAGAGTCATAGAACACCAGATTGGAAGGGACCTTAAGGATCATTTGGTCCAACCTTCTTTGGCAAAATCACAGTCAAGGCAAGATGGCCCAGCATTCTGTCCAGATGAATGCTAAGTGTCCAATACTGGGGACTCCATCACTTCCCTGGGGACATTCTTCCAATAGCTGATTGTTTCTACTGTGAAAAATTCTCCTCTTGTTTCCAGACAGAATCTCCCCAGGAGTAACTTGTAACCGTTGACCCATCTCTTTTCCATGTGACTCCTTGTAAAGAAAGAGTCTCCGTTTTCTTTGTAGCCACCCTATAAATATTGGAACATGGTGACAAGGTCTACTCTAATTCTTCTTTTCTTGAGTCTGAACAAACTCAGTTCTCTCAGCCTCCCTTCATATAGCAGTCTTCTCTTGTGCATGTACATATATATATATGTGTGTGTACAGACATAATTGATAAAAACATTAAACATGAACATATCATTGTCTTCTCCACTTCCTTTTCTGTAATTCTGTAGCATCCTTTAAACACCTCAATTAAAAAGTGCTAGATTATTTTTTTCTGAGATTGCCTTGCTCTGTGGAGCTGCTACACAAGCACAGTTGAAGAGCAATTTCACACGAATAGTCCAGCTTTTGGTAAAGTACTAAATTATGTGCAGACTGAAGGAAAATACACAAGATGTGAGCAGTGTTAAAGAAAAATTGGTATTTCCAATTGCAGACAAACAACATGTATCTGTTATATCTTATTCAAAGGTCTGGCAGTGGTAAAAAGTATAACATCTATTGTGCAAAAAGGTAAGCCTAAATGGAGACTCTAATGCTTTTGTCTTGTCTTTTGCTCACTGAAAATATCTTGAGAGGTAGAATAAAGTAAAAAACAAAACAAAAATATATATATATATGCATAAATATTAACACATTTTCATAAAAAACATGTGTATATGCCATGTTCTTCAATTCCTTCCTTCCTCTTCTCAGCTTCAAGTTTATTTTATTGTTAGTAACTTATCTGAGCTTCCACTTAAATAATCATTTTATCAAAATTTAATATTCATAGTATTATAATTTCCAAAACCATCTTTTCTATGCATAGTGGAGCACCAGGTAAATGCTTGTCCACTTGAGGGAAGCAGTATCTACTCTGGCAATACTAATTGCTCCCTGAAGTATCAGCTGAGATTGAGTCATTACTAAGAGAAGTCAGGCAAGGAATCCATGTAGAGTGTCTCTTGCATTATGACATTCACACAGAGGATTGTTGCAGCTTAGCCTTCTCACCTCTAACACAGCACTTGCATTCTATTACCACACGTCTTGTGAAAACTAATAGATCTGTTCCACACAGGTAACTTGTGATTAATATGTTAACTAATCTGCATTGTGAGTTTTCAGCCTGTTATCTATACAAGTATAAACATTGCAATCTGCCTGAGAAAAGCCCCCACCTGTGATAATAAATCAATTCAGTCTTCAGGATAAGACTTCTGCTTGTGAACTGTGTACTGGCAATGAACCCAGGGCATTTTTTTGTATTGAACCAAGCTCAGGAGCTGTTTTAGCAAAATGCTAGCTGTTAGCAGGACAAATTTGTGCCAGAGAGCACTGGGACAATTTGTTGGCAACAGAAAATCACAACCTTTGGTCCAGTGGCACTGGAAATTAGTAATGTTTATGTTAGATAATCACATTTACTAATGTCATGGTTATAATAACACCAAATGTCATGGCTAATTTTGGCTTCTGACATCTCATAAGTAGTCCCTTAAAGACAAGTCAATTTACTCACAGCTTTACTCAGTCCACATTTATTTCGTCATAGAATCACAGAATTGTCAGGGTTGGAAGTGAACTTAAAGATCATCCAGTTCCAAATCCCCTGCCATGGTCAGGGGTACCTCACACTAGATCAGGATGCTCAGACCCACAGCCAATCTGGCCATAAAAAGATCCAGGGATCAGACTTCTACCCCCTCCCTAGGCAACCTGTTCCAGTGTCTCACCATGCTCATGGTGAAGAATTCACATGGAGCTTTCCATCCACCAGTACTGCAATATTTTCTTTATTCAGTGGGCATCTGAAAGAGAAAACCAGGATAAAGATCCTATCTTTATTTCATTCTTTCAGAGGTATGTCACAGTAACTCAATTCAGAAACAAGTATTTGATTTATTTGCTATTCAAAGTGAAGTGATTGATAGTTTCACTGAACTAACTTTCAGGAATACTAAGTTTTTTGTATGTATACCCACATTGCTTACTTAAATAGGGAATCCTATAGAAATGTTCTTTCTTTCTTTCTTTCTTTTTTCCCCCCAGTTTGACAAACCCCATCTGATAGTAAATTAGAAAGAGCAGCAGTTAGAGAAACTTAATTCCACGGGTTATTCTGAAATGAATCATTGTACTCATGCTGAAGTCATCATCACCTTGCTACTCGCTATTTGCACTCTGTTTATAATTTCCAAATCACGTGCTATTTTTTGAACATCTCCCAAGCCCAAAAAGCTGTCCAGATGGCCATGTGAATGCCTCCAGTGTTGATACTCATGCAAACATGCATTCACACCCTTATTTCTGATATTTTACTTCGCACTAAACATTCTTCTTAACAAAAATGTGCTTTCACAAACACTTGGAGAATGCAACTGAAAGGAGCTCTGAACACTATAGAACTTGATTCATAGTTTCTATTCAAGTAAATGCTAGTGGAGCCTTCTGAAACAGCTATAATCATGAGCATATTCTTCCCCTTCCTGTGACCCAGATTCAAAGAGGAAGGAAGNGAGGGGGATGTGGTTTGGGTGTTTTTTTTGTTAAATATTATTTGAAATCTTAAGGAATAACATAAAAAAACCAGTAATCTGATAAACATTAAAGAATAATTTGAATGTCCTAATGCCAGGGAGAAAGGATGACACTGAATCAAAAGAAGCAGAAGAGGACAGATGCAGATGAAAAGTAGCCATGGAAAAAAGTGCAAGTAACCATGGAAAAATGCACATACAGCCAGCAAGACTGACAGTATAAGAATATAAATGTAAAGTCAGTGATTACAAGGTTTAAAAGGCCAATCAATACAAAAATTGCTTAAAGCAATTTCAACAGTAAGATTGGTCGATGACAACAAACAAGAGAAGGATCCTTGAAAAGTCTGGAGTTTTGCTAGGAAGAGAAAGTCTGTGTGTGTATTGTGGGAAATTAGAAAAATCTTGTGACTAAGAAGTCATTGTATCACTCAGCAACTGAACTTCAGAGCAAATTATTTAACTGCCTCCCCAACAATCACATTAGTTTCATATGAATGTATTTAGTTTAATTATTTTCTTACCACATATCTATTCAGAATGTTCTCCTTTGGGAGAAAAATAAAGATTAATTTATAACAGGAGTGTCCTGGTAGGGCATAAATCCTGCCAAATTAGTTCAAATCTCTGCTCTCCTCCTGTAGCAAGGTCCAGGGCTTAATGGTGTGAGCAAAACAATGAGGGTTTGGCCCAGTAAGGCCCCAAAGACTGTTTGGCACAAGTCTGGTGTCTTGTGCTGCCCCTCAAGTGCTGGGGTAGACACCTAGGCACAGGACTTTTTATTCATTGGCCAAAATAATGGAAGCTAATGCCTATTGGCCAGTTTCACCTTTCAAAATAGAGTGTTTTTAAGGGGGGTGATATAGAAGCCATTGTCCCCCTTTTTCCTGCTGCCTTTCACTGGGACCTGACGCCTATTAGCAGCTCTTTCACAGCAGCCACGTGTTTGCAGCTGCATTGCAGTTTGCACCAGCCAGTGGCAAGGGACACTATTGCACCTGTGAGTACGGTATAGTTAGAATTTTCCCTGTCATCAGGTCCCTGTTTTCCAAATTCTGACTGTTTAAACTGTTTAAACTTTTAAATTCTGTGTTTATAACTAACCTTTGTGTAATTGACTCTTGTTGACAAAATATCCAAAGAATCTCAGAGAATTTTCACAACTTTTAAAATATTAATTAAAAAATAATATTCATTTTAAATTATTGATAATTCATAACCAGTTATTAATAATCATATCAAGGAGGCAAGAGTAATATGAACAGTAAACATTGTGTACATTTTGTAACACGAAACAAAACTTTGAAATGGATGTTTATATTTGCCTCTGAAATCCATTAGTATTGGATCTCATGTAATTTTGAGTACAGACTCCATCAACATAAGTAGTTTAAGCATTTGTTTTCAATGCTCTTCTTCTCCAAGTCCTACAGACACAACTTATGTAGCCCTCTGGTCCTTGAATACTATAGACAGCTGGCACAGAAGTAAAACAGAAACTAAACATCCTCTTTAAGACAGTGATGTTGTCTCTGACTATGCAACAGTGCTCTTGGAAATTTTGGGGTCTGGTAATTAATGGGTGAGAAAACTAACGGAAGATAGCACTTAGCTGAAGAAGTTAAAGAAACTGAAGAAGAGAATGGAGGAGCATAAAACCAAATCTACTGTTTAACAGATGACCAAATGACAGAGAAAAATAAAGGACCTGGAGCTGAATTAGGTCCTTTGGCATTAAAGGTAATAAAAGCTTTTCAAAGAACAATTGTGATGCTCACCTCTCAGCCTTTCTTGAGTCTCCTCTTAAAACAACACCAAAGAGCTGGACCTCTTTTATAGCCAGTGATTGCAAAAAGTTAGGAGCTGCAAACATTTTTTTCCTCATTTTGCATCAGAAACTTTCATCTTTAGCTTTGTGCTCCCAGTGTTAAGGTCAGTAGCACACCTCCCCATCCCATCACAAACCCAGTGAACAGATTCCATGATCTGGAGTGAAGATGGTAGTAGCAACCTTGCACAACATCAAGGGGAAGGTGTTGCCTACGCAGCGGTTGGGTAGGTTATGTTCCTGCTTTTGGGTGAAGCTTCACAGTAGGACAGTAATAATATTACCATGTTGTCACTTGTGAGACTATAAGCACCATCTTTCATAACATAATGATTTAATGGTGTTAACTGCATCCTCTTTTCCAGTAAACCATAAATAATGAAGCTTGTACCGAAGACATGAATATCAAAACTATTTAGTCACACATTTGCATCTTCCTTCAATAATAACCAGCAGCAAGCATAAAAAGAACTCCAAAACAGATGGAACCTAAATAAACAGAAAAGAATGAATAACAACAGTGGCAATAATAATTGCAGTAATAATAGCAACAAGAGAATTAAAATTCAGCTCATGTCCATGTATGACCCAGAAGAAGAATTTATGTGAAGTAACTGAGTGCATTTTGCTTTGTTGGGATATTCTTTTCAGCAGATTTAAACAACAAAACAGAGGAACTATCATAATGTCTCCAAGAAAAAATTAAACATTTTCACAGCCACTAAAATAAACAGAATACTCCATACTCACCTCAATCCAGTTTAGCCATTAGACAGTTATTGTTGAGTGTGTAGATACATGATTTACATTTAAAAAAAAGTATTTGTGGTTCAGAGTCCATATGTTAATGGCAAAGGTATTCACAACTGGTTTTCCTGTGGAATTACTATTTCATAATTATGACTAAAAAAATGCACTATACATGTTTGTGGAAACCTAAAGCTACACGAGATATTACTTATGCTTTCTGTTTCATTACCTCAAGTCAAGGAATGGAGTTCAAAATGCCCTAGTTTTGGAACTAACTGGTCAGCTAAGGTTTGGATCTCTGAAACTGGTCTGAGGACATGTAAAACTTTCTCATTGAAATGAAGTAGTTTCCTTCCTTCCGAGTTCCTTCTGAGTTCCTTCCAAGTTCCTTCCTTCTGAGATCTTTCCTTCCAATTTCCTTCCTTCCTTCCTACCAAGTTCTTTCCTTCTTTCCAAGTTCCTCTGAATATATGATTTGTACAACACAGACCATCTTAGAGAAGTAATCTGAGGAGGCTCAGTCAAAGTTGCATTTGCTTTAAAGTTTGCAATCCAAGACTTTACAGAAAGTTAGATGGAGGAAGCAGAAACAAAGGGAAGCAGAGGTTAAAGAATCATGGAAAAATTAAAAGGAAGCTTGCCAGTAACAGTCTTGTTTGTATCTCTCTGAAAATTGCATTACACTGAAGAATAGTGCTGTTGATGAATCTAATCTTTAACTTGTACAATTTTCAGGTTTTCACTCAAATTTCAGGCAGTTTAGAATCCACTGTTACCACTTTCCACACCTACAGGTGTTTCTATTGCTTCAGGATAATTCACCCTTTAATTTTAGAACACACTTTGGTGTTTCAGTTGAATGCCAATGTGGAATAATTGCTCAGCAAGAATTTGTTTGGAATACACAGATTAACACCATTAATACATCTTCTCATTAATGACTTCTTAAGTATTCTAAGAAGAAAATACAACAATATAAAAAAGAAGTTGGAACAGCTTTTCTGTCATGTAGGTATGCCACATTTACCAGAATTATGATTTTATTTTGTCTGATACTGTTTATTTTATTTTATTTGTAAAGCCTTGGAGACTCAAAAATTTAATTTGTACCACAGCAAAGCTACTATTATGTGCCTTTTCTCTGGTGGGAATGATTGTAGTAATAATACTAACAGATCTGCTTTTCTTTCTGCAGTACTTCATAATCCAGGAAATTTACCTTGGAGCCAGAAACACTGTGTCAGATCAGTGTATGTAGAACACAGCCGACTGACAGCATCATCTTCTGCCAAACATTTTCAGCCTGAACACAAAAGTCAAGGAAGTGGAATGATGTGAGAAAAAACAGGGCCAATACAGATCAGCGGCAGGACGCCAAAAGGGTCCTATCCTCAGATGAGCCACTCATGAATCCATGACTACCCTTCTGCATACCAATGGTCTTTTCACTTTAGGCATTGTTTTCATTATGTAACAAACCCTGAATAAAGCATTGAGAGCAATCCCTGCATTGAGAGTAGACTCCAGATATGCTTGACTATGGATGTCTGATTGTCTAACATGCATCTGAGGTTGCTTATCTGAGGATAAGGTGGTCTCAGAAAGAAGAATTGATGAAGTTTTTTTTTTAATACTGTCCACCTTGAGATAAAAATATACTGAGATAACTTGTTACAGGGGAACCTTATCAAGGATGAAAAGTCAGAGATTCCCAACATCCCAGATCTGCATCCTTGAGAATTAGCATTGCTTGGTGAGGTCATCAAAATCCCCCCAAACTACTGCCCTAATTTTGAACTCACCTCTTTATAATATAATTATAATTTGAAACCACACATCTTCTAGCTAGAGAAGCCCCATACCTTAATATACCACTTACTCTCTGAGAACGAGTAACCAATTTAAGGGTAGCTGTATCTTTAAAGTTAAGTGAGAAAGAAACCAGCCAATGTCTAGTTAGTAGGCACGGATATTAAACTTAGCAAATACACTTTACTCTGTAAATATTTGCTATGAATTTGAACCAGTGTGCCAGCTTTGTGGAGTTGCCCCCTGGCACATTTTTCTGCACAGATCTGCAATAAAATCTCTCAAGTCCTTGTGTGGATTGGCTTTTGCATACGTGGTAAAGAATCCAGATTTGGTACAGTACCATGGCCCTGGATTTAGAAGTTCTCATACGTTAATGTGGGATGTTCCTTCTGTGTTTCTAATCTGTAAAGAAATGCTTAACAGCTACCAGCATGCTTCCCAGATATGAAAATGGGGATCCTGGACACAGTTCATTGCCTCATCCTGAACAGATCCTCATAACATAACCCAAGAGCCATTTGGCATAATTTTTGTGCTCTACATCTTAAATTTTTGCTTGTTGGAGTTAGATTTACTCTAACTGTGCAATCCATAAGATAAGTGAACTCCAGACTCTGCCAGACTGTAGAACACTGTTCTGGCAGCATTATCAGGTACCCTGCTGCCATCTTTCTAATGTCGTTGTATTTTGAACCTTTCAGCCCCTGCAAGTCCCAAAGGGTTAAACAGGAACATGGCATGAAAACAGGAGCTGGTAACTGCTTGCAGGACATAGATAACCACAGAGATCATTCGTTTTTAAGGAGTTTCTGGGTTTGCCCTTGCTTTTCATTGTGAGCAAAGATGTACAAAACAAAGCACTCAAACAAACAAAACCCAAAACCAAACAAACAAACGCAAAGATAAGCATAGAATTTCTTTGTCTGTATTAAGTGTGTTAAGTATCTACAGAAAGAGGGTTTTTTGCACTTAGAAACATCTAACAGACAGCAGATATGGCTGATGATTACAGTAATCTAGCAGGAACATCGAACCCAGTGGGAGGGAGGCTAAAGTTAATGGATTTTCTTATCTTTCAAAATCAGAGGTTAAGTTAAAACTGTAGTGTGAACAATTAGCAGAGTGTGAGTTGTTCACCCTTAAGCATGTATGGAGAGAAAAGAGCAAAGAAGGTAAGGAGAGAAGGACAAACCAGAGAGGAAGATGTAGGCTAATAAGAGCAGAAATGAAAGCATTCCCTGTACTTCTGAAGGCACAGATATTACACTACAGATTTTCTTCCAAAAAGAATGCATTCCACGTTTCCACAGTGAAACAAGTACTTGAGATACTGAGTCGATACATTAGTATGATTTTGAATATTATATTAATAATTATTCTACTTTCTAGCTAACTAGGATATTATTGCAACTTGGAAACACATAAACTAGTGACTTCATAAGATAAGTAGCGGATGAAATTCTGTTGAACTGTTAGTGATATTTAGGCCATATAAGTCTGTTAAACTAATAAATTAGGCATTTGGTACTAATTCACAAGTCTCCAGAGGCAGAATGATTCCCAAGACAGGAATGAGATAAAGCTTGTGGATGCTTTATTGGACCCAGAACAAGATAAGGCCATGGGAGCATCACTTGATTGGCACCAGATGAGGGGGCAGCTTTGACTAAATCTTGCCAAGTGAAGAACAAAGAGAAGAAACTGCTACTGAAGAGGAACAAGCAAGACTGAACTACTGAGTCATCAAAGACAAGGTGAAGGCAAGACCCTCAGAGCTGCAATCATCATAAAGAAGAGATGGTAGGTGTCAATAGGGACTGTGGATTTGTTATAAGAAAAATACATAATCCTTGAAATCAGACTATTCTAGATTAGGAGGAACTATGTTAGATAGTTTATGTAGAAATCATGCATAAGAATCTTTGGGGTCTGTAAAAGCTTTGCTTATTTGGGGTCCAGTGGAATAGATTTTGAGGAGACATCTCCTCTGTACCCTAGTGCTGCAATAAAGAATGTCAGCCTGGCAAGTCACATTGACTGTAAAGTATAGATTCCTCTTTTCACCAGATTTCAAAAATGAAACAGCTGCCTTTCCTAGGATGGTTATCTGCTGAAGGTATGTCAATTTTTACTGAAAATATGCTTGACTGATTATGTATGAGCAGAGAGAATCTATCTTCTGCAGCTTGAGCAGAATTGGGAGATACAGGCTTTCATATTCATGACAACAAATCTATGAAACGAGCCTGATAAACCAAAGGATGATGACAGACACTCAGTGTAGCCTGCAAGGACTGCAAGTGGGTCTGAGAGGATTTAGAAAGGAAAGGGAGGTGCACTAATACAAGCCTGTTCAAGTATAGGTAGTCTAGGAAAGAGATTTTAAAAAATAATCAAGATCAGGTACATCTCCTTGAGTCTCAGTATCCAGTAATTACCCTGGGAGTATTAAGGGCCAAAGCTTCATGAGGAAAGAAGCCCAACAACGGCTAGAAAAACAGAGATCTAACCACTGAGAAATGTCCATTCCACAATTGTCACAATTTACACCAGTGTTTAGATAGAATAACTGGGAAAAAAAAAAAAAAAAAAAAAAAAAAAAAAAAAAAAAAAAAAAAAAA